>JAGFBZ010002170.1:0-364057 GCA_018398805.1 Hirundichthys speculiger | reverse complement strand
CTGGGAAAATATTGTTTTTAAGTAATTCTAAACTATTACCACATTAAATATAAGCAAAAGTGCTGTTACAAATTTCTCAAATCCAAGGTTAAATCCAAGAGCAGTAGTGTTTAAAAAAAAAAAAATAGAATTTTTGCATTTTTTTTCCCCCAATTACCTACACATCAAAAGTTAGGGCACCATTGACATTGTTCCTTTTGAGTCTAGTTATTGTATACAACATAAGCATTAGTGGAACCAGACATGATTGCAGTACTTTACATGCAGTTTTTTTTTTCCTATTTATACGATAAATGTAACCCTTTTTCTGGTAAAATACAAGCAAAGCTAATGGTTGGCAGTCGTTTACAGCCATTCCCTGTAGTTAAATCTAAAAAACAACACATTTCAGCATGAAGAAAACATCCCCAACGTATCGCTATGTAAACAGTTCTATTATCGGTCACAGTATTTCAGCAGGGGGTGTCATACTGTAATTAGGATTTTGGCATCTGAGCAGTTTGTTCTGCAGCATTAAACCCTTGTGTAACAAATGTGGATGAAACACATGACGAAGAGGAATGTAAAGTTGTGAGTCACGTAACTAAATGCTCATCTAGGGACAGAGCTCAACAACCACTTTTTCCTAATCTTTTTATAAAATTGTGAGGTGATCTATGCATATGTGCATATACAAAAAAAAAAATTCCATGAGTAGATGTATATAGCTGGAAAATACTGATATTGGAACTTTGATCCATTTGCATTCCATTTAAAAACCATAGTGCAATGAAAACATGCACAACAGATTATTATTGTAATTCAGCCAAAACACCACTAGAGGGGGACAAATGAAAGGCTTTCTGCTTCCTGACTTCATCAGAGCTGGAGTTGCTACAGTTAAATGAAATAAATGTGTTTGCTGAATTTGGTGCATTGACCTACATAATACTGCTGGCAGGTTTTTCTGTTCATGATGCTGACCTGGGTCCATCCACCGTACTGCCTCTCCCAGGCATGGGACACTGTGTGCATTATGGACAACGTGCGGTTCTGGCAGAGGTTGGAGGGAGTCATTTTCATCGGACCATTCTGGTACTAGCAGCACCTCCTGGCAGATGGAGCGGGCTGCCGGGAGAGTTTAAAGGACTCGTTGCTGTCCACTTCAGGATTTTCCAGCGGTGGAATCTGTTTACCTAAAATACCATAAATGATAATTACTAACACAGTCTTTAACCAATAGTACCGGAACAGGAAAGATTGGCAGCACTTTCCCCATTAACACCAGACAGCTTTACTTGTTACAGTACTGCAAAATAAAAAATATGCTACTGTAAACAGCTACACAGTCCAAATTATACATCTTATACAAATTATAAAATTATACTTTAGACGAGCAGTGAATGAAATCGCAACATTCTGCGTCAGCTTTTTCTTTCAGTGTTGGTCCAGAATGTAGACACTGGTCTTAGCTGTAGTCTAGCTAAATGGCAGTATAACGTATGGACATTTTTATTTAGGGAGGCTGGATTAAAATGGTCGGGGCATCCAGATGTGGCCATATTTTGATTTTGACCCTATGTGTTCTAAGATAACATAAGGACAATGACTCTTAATTCACAAAATTACTCTTGGCCAATAGATTCCCCTAAAATTTACATATGAAAAATTTAAAATGAAGGAGTACATGTCTGAAAGTAACTTAAGAAACTTAGTAAGACCTTAAACACCTGAAATGAATGTAAAACAAACTGGTGAAGCTTACTGATTTTCTGAAAGAGCTCCTCGACGTTGACAGCATTTCTGGCACTGGTCTCGATGAAAATAGCTGCAATTGATTCAGCAAAACTATATATGCATTCCATCACATATATTGTTATCTATTTATCATATATCGTCTTTACTACCAATTACGTATGTTAAGTTTTGCTACATCAAGAAAACTAAACCTTTCATTCATATGTAAGAGTTTATTGGGTTTACATCAGTTAAGGAGTGTTGGTTGCGCAATGACGTGTCTGTATGTATGTGCAACTGTTTATTTGTTTGACAGCTGGGTCAGATGAAATGGAAAAGAGACATCTGATCAATTCTTAGTTCATCAAATGCTAGCCAAGAAGAATATTCCCAGAAATGTCAATGACAGATAAAAATGTTTCACATTGGTGTCATCGAGACAAAGCAACACAGAGAGCAGAGCTGGGCTCAGAAAGACTGGAGCAGCATTAGAGAAGCAAAATATCAGGTGGTTTGTTAAAAGTCTCATTAAGATATGGAGCCTTTTTCACATTTAGAATTACAAACGTGTAAAGAAAATAGTTGTGGTTTTAACTCAACTCTGAAAGAAAATACCTTTCCCTTCACCCTTCACTCCAAGGGCGCAGATGGCACTGGGGAAAGATTTATATTGATCCCTATGTGTCCCCCCCACCACCACCACCGTCCGTATGTAAGGCACCAAACATAGGTAGAACTAGAAAAGCACTTGGAGAGCGCAGATCTATGCCAAGCAGCTTGTCTTGGCCTCACAATGTTAAAAATCCTTTTAAAAATTCCTGGATCCAGAAAGTGATCTGGCACAGCTGATCCATTTGATAGCATCAGTGTTTCTACTACGACTAATGGTGCGTTCAGTTATACTCGTAAATTTGAAGGTTGAAGGCGGAAAAGCATTGAAATCTAGCATCTACCAGGGGTTAACTTTCCAAGATGTGCCATATTCACCAAGATAGACTTGACAATCTGGAACAGAAAAGATACTGGCCCAGCAATATGTTCAGGTAAATGAAAGGAGGAGAGATGTTTTTGGGACCTATTGAGTCTGCTTATAGATGGTAAATTTGTTTACCTACAGAGGGATTTTATTTTTCTTATCAGTTTTGTTTATTGGAAAAAAATACTTTTTTATTTTTATTCTATGACTCTGTTGTTCAAGTGTTTATACTTCTGTTTTCATACATATTGTAATGTTTCTAATAATTTATATGTAGGCACAACTGTGAGTCATTTCAATTTTAATTTGTAATACATTTTTGGACATTCCCTTTTTGTTAAAAGTTACAGTTAAAGTTTTTGTAATGAGATTCTTTATCCTGCTGAGATCAGAAAATGTTTCAATAAAACACGCAGAAGACATCAAGTTTTGGAGCGTCATTAACTCACCAGACAAATAACAAGTTGATCATGTAAAGCAAGTGTTACCTATGTCTACCAATATTAATTCAGTTAGAAAACTCACAATTCTGTGACAGCTCAGCCTCCCCCAGTTTAAAAATCCTATCTGCGCCCCTGCTTCACCCTTATGTATTGAAATGAAAATAACTATGCATGCAAACACCTATTTTTTGGTTTCTCCTCATAATTTATTAGAAAAGACACGCTTAACAATTCTCACAAGCCTATATTTAATGATTTATCAGATTAGACCCTTATTGTGAAGGATAAAATATCTAGACAGTTAACATATGAAGCAAAATGACTCATAATCTGTAAACAAATGACCCATTTCTACTCATATTAAAATTCGCATGATGAAGCTGATACACCAAAAAGGCTCTTCTGAGTGCCCCACACCAACACTCAGGGTTACTCCAGGTCATTTTTTTAAGCGCATTTACTTGAAAATGTGACTTTAAAACAAGGCGTAAAACTGCCTTAGTGAGATCTTGTCTCCCAGCTCCGGCAGCTCATCACTCCTAAAACAGCCACGCTCTCCAACCCCAGCCCCAACCGTTATTAATGTGTGCTGAATTATTTAACAGGGTAAAATTACCATGCTCTTTTGAAAAGATTTTTGCCTACACAATTAAAGAGCATTATAGTGATTTTTAGTTGAACAAGAATTATGACTGTTTTCCCTCCTCTCTGCTCTGCTTTTTGGCTTCCTTGTTATGAGCTGGGTGTGAGTGAGGTCGTAATGGACAAAACTTTCTTCTCCTTCTGCGTGACTCATACGAAAGATTGACCACCAGATTTGACTCATAGCTATATGTATGGGTTATTGATAACGGATGAATTGGGTATATGTTTAACTTCTGCCACTGAGACCCCCATAAAGGTCTTCCACCAAGGAGGTTGCCTGCTAAACACTGGCGATATTTGTGCTTTTAAAAAGAAGACTCAAGTAAGGGGTCGTGAGGAGACCCGATATGACACTTCATGTAGTTTATTATCTACATGGAGTTTTTTTTGTGCTCAGTCGACAATTTATAAACAATATCATCTTGTTTTATGAACAGCTTTGGCCTCACAGTACCATGATGTATTGGTTGTTCATATTAGCATCAGTGTTGGCCAGGCTTTCGCTCTTATTCCATGTGGACAACTGTCCACATCTCAACCACAATTGGCAGTAATTGGCACATTGCCTTGGCTGTCCTGGGAGAGATCTAAGAGTGCATACGGCCACAGACAGGCTGCCCTTCCATCAATTAGAGAGTTGTCGTTTCACGGAGCAGGAGCTGGGGGAGGTATACCTCACTCTCACCTCCTCTCTTGATCAAAATGATTTGTTGAGATCTCCTTTCTTTTTGCTCTTTTCTTCCGTCTTATCTATATTTCTCTTGCTACTGAGGTAGGATTGTATGTGAAGTGTTACAATCTTCAGTCAAAGACCCCAACCAGCGACTGACAGCTTTGCAGTAGCAGTCAGAGGGACTCACATATTAGAGGTGCTCTGACAGAACCAGACAGACCTCCCAATGAAAATGCTCTCCACTGCTCTTTGCTGCAGGTTTGCTAATACATCGCTTTCTGTATCTCTCCTCTACATGATCTTTTTTTTTCTTTTATATATCAGTCACTGTGACTAAGAATTGGACTTGGCAGAAGCCGAAGTTTCTCCAAATGGCTGAACTTGAGTCTTTTTCTCTTGTTGCTAGTGCGTTGGCTTTTTGTTGTTTTGTCTCCAGGCAAATTCGGCGTGAAACTGCTGCATGGCTTTATTACTATGGCTTTGACGCAATGATATCAGCTGTCTCATGTGGTTAGAAATCTGCAGGCCACATAAGGTACCATGGGACCCCAGTGCAAAGGATCACAGGCCTCACTGCATGCTGCTAACACTACCCAATTTTTGCCATGAGGAAAGCTGGGGAACCAACAGCCAACCCCCCATATTCTCTTCCCTCTCCCTCTCTCTTGTCCTCAAAGCCTCTGTGTTTCACTTCAGTAAATAAGAGGAGGCAAGGAGATGCTTCCCATACTCAGAAATCTGTGTCAGGCTACTGGGTTATCTTGTATTTCAATGTGATATAGAAGGCAAAAAAACCAACTGCACAGAGTGGCGGAGAAAGAAAAAATCACTTATTTTCTTTAACCTATTGGATAAGAGATTTAGAACTGGTTTAAGTTGCATTTCCCATTACTTAAATCTTTCTGAGCATGTTCCAAGATCACTACTCACACACGTACTGGTATTGTGTGTTCCTTTTTCCTTTTAGTCAACAATTAGCAGAGGAAAACCCTTGCGTTTTCCACAGGTTGACAGGCTCACCATAGAGCAGCTTTACTCCTCTGCACAGTCCTTCACGAGGGGGGCCTACTACCTAATATGCTGTCTGGCCCCGGGGCCTGTGGGAGTGTGGTTGGATTATTATGTTAATGCATGTGCCTCCTGCCCTCTCCTCAGTCTCAGCTGGCCTCCCTGTCGTTAGGAAGTGCTTTGCTCTGACAGAGGAGTAATATGCTCAGTGATTGAGGGGCCAAAAGATCGAGCTCCATAAGAGAGGGGCCACCACTGATAAGCATATGATAAAAGTGCCATTGTAAGTGAATGCCTCAGAGACATGGCGGATGACTTAGTGAAGCCTTTGGATTTCACTGAGACGGTGAATATGTATAAGGAGCGTGTGATCCCTTTTGTGTGGCTGAATTTAATGGCCCATAGCATTATTCCTTATTACATGTATCACATTGTGCTTTTATTGCATTGGCTCTTAAATTATGAACTGATGACAAATCCACTTGTAAATATGATGGCTGAACAAACCCAAGGTGCTGCTTTTAATCACACTGTATCAAACAAAAAGAAACTTTAAGATAATTTCATTCATTTTCATTCATAACAAACTTTTAGATGAATGCTAATCTTGAGCTCTGTCAGCATGGGTGGTTGAATTTACAGGTATTCAAAGTTAAATTTATGTTGCATAGTTTCAATTTTTTTTGATCACCGTTTCACACTAGAAAGAGAGAAAAAAAACATCATTTCACTTCAATGCATTTCTAGCAAAAAAAAGATCAGTTTCACAAATTATCACACCGAAAGCATAAACTGTAGGCAACTATGGAGTCGAATGTAAAAAGGTATAAAAGTAATCTAGATTAACCAGATGCACGATAACTATTGGGCCGATAACTATCGGGCCGATAACAGGAAATTATGACGTCATTCTGATAAGTCCGATATTGTGACGAATAGCCCTGATAGCATATATATTTTGGTCAACAAGGCAGTGCCTCGCTCCCTCTGAGCCTTGAATAATCGGCAGTGAATGTTATGTTCAAGTGACGTTGGCATAATCAGAAAAACAATTTCTCAGTAAGGAAAATCAAGAATACCCCCTCATGCCAGAAAACAACTTAAGTCAATCATAATTTTGGTAGTTGTTAACTTGAATTAATATGCACAGTATTTTCCCAAATGTTACACATAAAAAATAGGAAAAACAGAAAAGGCCGAAAGAACAACGAACAAACGAGGGAACGTGGGAATTTAGGTTACAACTTGAATGCAGCATTGCGATTGTCTGGAACTTTGTTAAAGTTTCAGAAGAAAATAGTTTGTGATTTGTGACAATTTGTGACAATTATTTGTGACAAATGCTCCAAGCGAAGGAGGGAAAAATAGCACAAGTTTTAATACGTCATACCCGATTAGCCATCTGAAACATAACCTTCGCTTCCATGGAGTTTTGAAATCGCGCTAACGAGCGCTAATGTGAGCTAACGTGAGCAAGCCAGCAGCAAGTCAACCTCTCCACTCCTCCCCTCTCCTCTCTCATCTAAAGCTTCCATGAGATTAAAAAACAAACAAAAAAACAAAACAACAACTAAACCTCATTTACTTTAAGTAAAGGTATTAATTTGAATCGAACCAGAAGCCAAAATCCTTTAAATGTATTTTTTTTGTTACTATGGAGTGCAGTTTTTCAGTTTATTTACACAGACAAGTCTAACTTGTGTCAGTACATTATTTTTTATTGTCATTGAGAAATGCACTTTTTCAGTTTGTAATTCTGATGCATGTATTTCCATCAGTTCAAGGAGACTTTATTTTTCATATCAGTAAGTAATGCACCTTATTGAAGTTGATGTGAGATATCAAATAGGTTTGTTTGATAGCTTTGAGAGGCTTGCCAGTAGTTTTTCATTGGAAAAAAAAATCTGTTCATTTAAAGCATCAAAACTGTTTTTGGTTTTGTTCATTGTATTGATTTAATGATTTTAGGTATATGTGTGTGTTATCGGTTATCGGTATCGGCCTTTAGGAGCTGAAAGTTGTCGGTTATTGTTATCGGTTTTAAAAAACAGTTATCGTGCATGCCTAATTAAAACTAGATGGTGACCCATCCATCTCTCTCACCAAATATGAATCAGCATATCTTAGAATTGACATGCTGTAGCATGTATTTTTAATACACAATCTAGACATGTCCCAGACCCTGACCAGTTTCAGCACACTGGATATTTTGTAGGAGTTGGCAGTGGGGGAGCTGGTGAGTTAGGGGGCCAAGAAAGCTATGGGGTGAGAAGAAACAGAGGGGGGAAGTAAAGTAATGCAGCAGACAAACATGCATCAAACATTGTGGGGAACATTGCAAATAAACTATGTTCTGTTTGGAACTCAGGTCATTGAGCAAAATATGATGGAACTTTGGCATGTGAAGGCATCGAGGATTTTCTTGAATTTTGAAGTTTACAATGTTTACAGTGATAATGTGGGTTATGTCCCTGCTGTCTGGTCATATGCCACCCCCTCCCATCCTGTGATTTCCTCCTATGGCAATCTCTGAAAACATCCAGTCAAACTCATATTTTCAGATTTACAAGATGTAGCCGTGTCTGCTTTAGCAACAATAATATTATCTGAGGGAGAGTTCAGTCAGGGTAAGTTCATTGGGAAACACGATGACACTGTTCCTCCAGCTGGTATTATCCTGCAGATCTATGTCAGGCACTCTCATTTAATCAACTTGACACAAAAGTAAAGAAGAAGGTGAGGAAAAAAAATGAAACTTCTTGTGACTTGTCAGAAGGCAGAGATGCCGGCTGCTGTGCTTTGGATCTTGCACATAATTGTGCAAATATGTCAACCAAACTGAAGAAGATCTCTCCTTTTAAACAGTTGTCTTTTTCATCTTTCCTCCTCAGGAGCTTGCAGGTTGCTACATATTAGCTTTGTGCAGACCCATTCACAAAGTGTGTGTTTTGTAGAGTTTGTTTTGTTTGCCTTTTAATCGAGTTGAATTTCTTCTCTATCAACAAGAGATCTTTCCACACCCCTCTTTCTCATGTCTGCCTGGATTATAATTTGTCTCTTTTTGCTGAGGAGCCTTCACTCTTGTTATTGTTTGTTCCCTTTTATGGGGCCCCAGCTGTTGGGAGAGGAAGGGGATCTGTGGGTAATTGGTGGGTAAACAGTTTGCTGTGAGTAAACATCAGAGAATGAGAGGTTGTAACAAAGCAGACTGTTGGGTTGCTTTTGAGGAGGAAGCAAGGAAATACAAGGAGTCCTAAACATTGGGTTTTAACCTTAATTTCTTTGGATAATCAAACAAAACATTGGATGTTTATTTATTTATTTATGGGCTCTCAAACCAAAATGTCACTGCATAGACTTACAGTGGATTGACTTCCATTTGTACTCAGAAGCCAGAATCTTAGAGTTCCGATAAGGAAATTTCAATTGGAACACCCCATGAGGTCGAAATTCCAGTTCTCAAAGTTGGAGAAACTCCCGTAGCCCAGTTTCAGAATCAAACATGGCTGCTACTACCATCAACAGAGTAAAGACTGTTACACTTCTACTATCGTTAACAGTCCTGTCTTTTTTTAAATTGACATTAAGGCTCTGATCATACACGTCCCCTTACCCGTTAACACTAGCCATAGGAACCTCCGCTAACCGCTAATGCAATCTTCCGCTCCCCTAAAGCCACTACACATTATGCCGACTCCCTTACTCACTGTGTAGGCACAAAGTCAGTGTCTTGTGATCACTGACTTTGGTCAGACCACCCACAACCTTAAACCCGCAACCCGCATGTCGGCGCGTACAAGACCATGTCCAAATGGCATCAATATGCGTCCACCTGGTCACATATGGACATGCACAAACGGCTCTACCTCTTAAATTAACTCTTGTATAAAAAGCGTGATCTGGCCTCAGTTGAACCCCTGAGAAAATGGCAGAGATTGTCTTAAACGGCTTGCTACCCAGTTAAACAATAGACGACCAGAGCGTGTTTACTGGGAGTGCACCAACTATCTGAGACTTTCAGGTAGCCAATAGAAATGTCTGTGTAAAAATATTTATATGTATATATCAGTGCAGAGGAGGAGGAGGAAGAAAGAGGAGGAAGCTCTACAGCAGAGTCCCAGACGAGTTGCACACAACAGCTGCTCCGTAGCGGTTTGCGGATAGCGGTTTGTAGGTAGCATTTTGCTGGTAGCTCAACCTGGTCTTAAAGGCAATGGCTACTGACGCACTGATTGGTTTAACAGGTGGAACGCGCCAAACCACTCCTATGCATAATGTGGCGGGTAGCGCAGGTGAGATAGCGGGTTTAGCAAGGGTGGACAATTTTTTTTTTTTTTTGCGAGGAAACACCCCTCCCGCTACCTGCTATCCTTAAATAGCGGCTTTGGCAGATCTGGCAGAAGATTGGGCTCTAAGTCTTTGTCAGTAGTCATATTGCCAAAATGTATGTGCTAAATACAGTGTACAATGTTGCTGTGAATTGCTATTGCTAACGTAGGCTGGCAGCAGCAATAGCTCATCTGATGTTTGGAAAGTTCATGGCATAGGAGCGTTCTTTTGTTTTTGTAACCAGCACATGGTTACTTCAGCTAAAACGTCATTCTGTTTTTTCCACCTTCTGCGGTAAACTGAATGCACCATTACCTTTAGAGAAACCCTGCATGCACATATATGCCATTACTACTGTCATTAACCTCTTTTTCTCAAGGCCTTTTTTTTTGCCTCCTGTCTGAAATGACTTACTCAGAACAAATGGAATATATCACCACAACTATAAGGGCTGTGTATTTAATCTGAGAAAGAAAGCTAAGACAAGTGAGAGAACTACAGAAGTGCCTTAAAGTAGTATCTGATGAGTAAATGTGCAAAAGTCCATGCTAAATTGTGGGAAGAAAATGATAGAAGCATAGGGGGAACCTGTTATCTCCACACAGATCTGTGGCAATAGTGCTAACCATCAGGCCATTGTGCTGCCACAGACAGCTTCAATTTCTTCAAATCAATAAGTAAATTAATAAATAAAACTTTTAAGCGCTGATTTTTCTGACCACTGTTTACATTACCACTGTGTCATGGTCCATTTTAGATACCGCCGAGCCCAGAGATCTAAACGCTGCCTTGACAAGTTTAATACTAAGCTTTTTATTTTTTGCACACTGTACCTTTCAGTGTCATTTATTAAGGTAATTCTATATTTGCTTTGCAAATGTGTCCTATGAACTCCTGAATAACAGTTCTTGATACAGTGTTGTCTCAGGATTCAAATATAATTTCAGTGTCTTTTAACTGTCTGCCCATCTTTATGCTCCTTTAGGAATACTGGTTTTGCAACAAATCTGAGATCTGCTAAGATCTCCTGTTTGAAATGATATGATTATTTTCTTTACTTCACCAGCAGCCTTAAATTGTCACTGACCAAACTTTTTTTGTTTATATGTTGCAGGCCTTAAATGCAAGAATGGCTGTTCATCGACGTATTAGATGAAAATCCATCCATTATTTATGCCCTCAGTATCCTCTACAGGGTCAGGGGGATCTGCTGGAGTCTATCCCAGATCTCTGGTGAAAGGCAGGGGTATACTCTGGACAGGTCGCCAGACCATTGCAGGGCCACATGTAGACGAACAATCATGCACATTCGCAAAAACTCCTACGGGCAGTTTAGAACCACCAATTAACCTGACATGCATGTCTTTGGACTGTGGGACAAAGCTGGAGTACCCGGAGGAAACCCATACAAGCATGGGGAGTATAAGATGAAAATGATTAAGCAATTGTCTGAAATTATACAAAATAAAAGAAAAAGTAAATGTAAGAATGGCTGCTTTTTGTTCCCCCATATTGCTCTCAGTTTTTTTCGATTGTCAGCCCACTCAGGACTGGATCTCTAATCAATCAGAAACAAGTCATATCGGATCTTCCACCATCACCTCCTCCCGTCTCTGAATGGAGTCTTCTGTAACTGATTCACTGAAACCGGCAAATGTGCAAGTCGACTACAACAAAGCCGCCAATTGGTTTTCCTTTTGTATTGCTTCCACTGGGCCAGCAGATAACTGAGTCCCATTTCATGACACCACCATTCAATGAAATGTTCAAGTAGTTGTGGCTGTGTCATGTGTTTCCATGAGATCAAGTTATCAACAAAACAATTTGATCCCCCGGTGCCATAAAACAATAACAGTAACAGTAACTCAGTACTTCTATACCAGAGTAGAAAAGACTTATTTGTTTGAAGAAAAAAAAAAAAAACATTGCGTCTGGAAACACACCTAGCTCTTTTTGTTATTATTAACTATTACATGATATTAGTACAATATCTTTGAGCCAATAAAGTTACATAATTAATACAAAAGCCTTTTGGTGGGAGGAACATGAGGCATTATTATTTACAAGATTTTAGATTAAATCTCTGCCAGTGCATTAGTCTGGATTTTTGACAATATAAACCCGCCATGAGGGTTGGCAATCATTGTGTTTATAGATTCAAAGCTGGGTTAAATGTAGGCCCAACCTAACTAATAAGCAGGAACCTTCAACGCCTCTATTAGATGATGCTGTCAAATAGGTGACATAAAAACGTTGCATGTAATCCCCCTGTGCAGACCCTAGGTGTAAATATGCCAGCTGCACCATTTTCACAGCGTTTACTCCGAGTTCAAACAATTCCTCTCCCTCCTCCCTTCCCTCCCTTCCTGAAAACACAATGACAGCTCTGCGATATTTTCTTCTAAAATCTTCAGCTGCCTGCGACCAATGAAACAACCAGGAACAGCTCTGATAATCTCTTTCATCCACATTGTGGGGAAGACACTCCTCTCTCCGTCTTTGTTTCCGTGGCCTGAAACCTGTACTACGCACACATTTTGTAGTGAATATGTTCTGGATCTGGATGTGTGATGCTTGGAAATAAATTAAATCATTTTTGAGTTATGCATTGTTGCTGGTTGCTTACATGCTTGTGCATATCTTCTGATATGATATTTCATATTTCTTGCTGACCTTAACATGAAATAAAATAATGATCACTAAGGCTGTAAACAATAATAGGCTTCCATATGCAGAACTTACAGACTCTCAAACCTTTAATGACTGTGCCCCTTCTGTGTTAAACTAAAATTCTGGAACAAAATAGCTGTGGACTAAAATGTATGACCTGGCAGTTCAGTGTTTGTTGAATTTCCCCATCACAGTTGTCATAAACCCATGGAAAAGAGGTAAATGGTGACAAATATAACATTAACATCATGGCAATAATGCTCTTTTTTTTTTTTCCTATTTCAAACCATTTAATCATATTTTCTCATTTTGGTTAATTCTCAAGTGATAAGATTTGCTTGGTGAGACCTCAAGAAATTCATACCTTCATATCAAGGTGCATCAAATTATTAGGAAGAGAAAAGACAGAAACACTGCTCAGCCCTCGCATGAAAATGTATCCTAAAAAATTCCAAGTGGCCAGCGCTTAGCATGTGTTTTTACACCAGACATTAAAACATGTACCCAAATGCACATTGAGTGATCAGCTCTGACCTTCCAGTTCTATATGCTAATAAACACGCATGTAATTTCCCCTTGCAGCTGCCAGCTATGTTCTCGTTTTTAATCACCAAAGCCAGCAGCTGGCCTAGCTCCAAAAAAGAAGAAGAAACTGGAAATAACAATTTGAAAAACATGCACCACAATTTTTTCTAAAAACTTTATTAAGCAAAGGACATGTACAACACAAATAGGGGTAAATATAATATAAGGGAAAATCCCCACAAATGCAAAGACAAAGACCTTTTATTGCAGTTATTTGCATAAAAAAGTCACACGAGTTATCTCTTAAGCCTGTGACATAAGTTTATTAAGCAGTCCCTAAATCCACCCCATACGCTTTTATATTCATGAAAAGAATGTAGACACAAGTGTCCCAGACAGCCTTGAAATGTGTCCTGAGTGATCTGTATTGGTCCTGGAATGTGATCAAACGTTACATTTAGAGCTGTTCCTTCTTGTTGGATTTTCTAGGATGCAGTATAATACAAGATCTGAACAGGGTCATTTAGAATTGACTGGAATGAAAATGATAAAATACCTTTCACATGGATGAAATACTCTTGAGGTTGCTGATTTACTGAGGTGGGACCGGTGGACAATTGAACAGTTTGATGTGAAGTGTCATAACAGTCATAACCAGATGGTTGGGAAAGAAAATGGTAAAATTGCAAATTACCTAAAAATAAAGGTTACGTGACCAGGAGATCATTATTATTAGACTTGAACATCCTCGACTCTGAATAAGAATCACAGGTTGATGCACACAGTTAGAACAAGTAATAACTGAAGACAGTTTTCCATCCATTATCTATACCCGCTTAATCCTCTACAGGGTCACGTGGATCTGCTATCATAGCTCTATTCAGGTGAAAGGCGGGGGTACACACCCTTGACAGGTCTCCAGTCCATCGCAGAGCCACATGTGAACGAACAATCATGGACTCTCACAATCACTCCTACGGGCAATTTAGAACCACCAATTAACCTGACATGCATGTCTTTGGACTGTGGGAGGAAGCTGGATTACCCGGTGGAAACCCATGCATGCATAGGGAGAACATGCAAACTCCACACAGAAAGGCCCCTGCCGAGGTTCAAACCAGGAACCTTCTTGCTGTGAGGCAACAGTGCTGACCACCAAGCCACCGTGCCGCTGAAGACAATTTTTCAAAGAAAAAAAAAGTTTTATGTTCCTATGAAATGGCTACAACTCTGAGGTAGATAGGCTGTTACTTCAAGTGAGGCAGGATGGAGAAAGAGTTCTGGTATTATTACTACTATTAATATCCCTAGGAAAGAAAAAGTTGGACCTTTTCAAGCAGGTGATTGATTGACCCATATATTTGTTTAAAGACTGCTTTGGCTCTGTCACTCCAACTCCTTCATGCTCTATCTATGTAGTTAAACGTTGGTTAGAAAGAGGAAAAAAAATGTTTTCCTTCAGTTAAAGATTCCACTCAGAAATTCTATTGGTTCTGTATTTTAATAAGTTAATTGTATTTTTGCAGTGACACGATTCTCTTAAAGAGATTTTGCAGTGGTGAGTTACTTCCAGCACTCTCATGTAGAAAGCATGGCGTGTTTTTATTGTTTTGCTACCCTTGTAGACTTGACGCACTTGCATTCGTTATTTTCATTTTATCTTTGTTTAGCTGCTTGTCTTGCAGTAGTCCATACTTTGGCCTCTCATTTGCAGGCTCTGTGTTTTGCATGACCCGTCTTTAGCCTCCCATGGATCTCTCTGCAGGAAGCTGCTGACAGCCTTGTTTGATTGATGTATTGTGGGGGCATCTCATCAGCTATTGTCTTCAGTGTCTGTGTTTAGTGGCCCTGTAATCTATCCCTCCTCCGTGGATGCAGATACGTCACTACATGGAGATAATGCTTATATGGTGACTTGAGAATTACAGTAAGCAGCTGCCAAAGCTCTGTTAACTTTTATTTGAGTGGGAACAACTACTTTTAGAGTCCGGTTCTATTGTGAAGTGACACAAAGTTAATAGTTATTTGGATTTTCGCCTCTACTCTGTGCTTCTTTTTACACACAGATTCTCCAACTTCCATTTAAAAAAATGTGATAACTCCATTCAGGTATAGTATTCACCTTAACCCCATGAATAGTTTTGCTCTAGTTTGAGTATGTATCTAAAACTTTCCCACAGAACTTTCCTGGATGTCAGTCCTCGCTCCCCCATCTACCTCTGCACCCTTTGATGATGCTGCCCATAACTTCTGAAATTCACAAGAGAATTCTTCAGAATTCTTGAAAAACTCCTGTCTGGCAGTGGATGTGTTACTACCCAACCATTCACCTTCTTGATGAAGCGGGCAATGCTGGAAAGTTGGAAAGGCTGGATGTCCGATCACGGAACAAGCCATTAAAGATGAAGGACTGGAGCATGGTCAGAGGCAGGTGGGGAAGCCAAGCTGGATGGTAGGCACTCGCACCTTACCTCGTAGCATCGCAAACCAGGCCGACACTTCCCCTAGTAATGAGCCGGGGTCCAGACTATAGGGTCAATTATTTATACACAGTCAGCTGGGAGAGATGGAGCGAGAGGGGGAGCGTGTCGAAGCTTCATCGAATTCTACCATGCTCAATGATTTCTGTTGCAATGCTGCCTCCTTCCACACTGCTGAATTTAAGCCAAAATATTGTCTAGATAGAGGGATAGAGAGTAACTTTAAAAGGCATATTAGATTGGTCTCACAATTTAGTGGAATTCCTAAAACAGGAGGAGCCTCAACTACTCAGCTATTCTCTGGTCTCACAACTACTGTGTTGAAGGGACACATTCATTGTCAACAGACTACAACTGTCTCTAAGATTACTATTCTGAATATTGAAAACCATATCAGGTCAGTAATCAAAGACAATTTCATAATACAGTGGACTTCACTGTCTGTTTATCTGATTCTCAAACATGCAAATTATGTTACTGAATTGGCATTACAGATGTTTCTGTAGGTGCATCGGTTGATGATGTAAAAAATTTCAAAAGTGGAGCGGAATTCCAGGGAATGAGAACAAAAATTCCCTTGTTTTTGTCAGGGGCAAATTAGTATTTTGCCACTAGCAGTATGAGCTTAGAGGGATCATACATTCAGATGTTCCCCTAAAGTACACACAACTTTTATTTAAAACAGGACTGGAGACACAAGAATGACTCCTCCTCCAATGTCTCCGTGTTTAGTTGCAATATCTCTGACGTCTGGCTAATCCATTTAGGTGACATATTGCTGAGCTTTTCACTCACAAGTTGCACATAAGTCTGCATTTTAATAGTTCACAGGCACAAGGGGAAGAAAGAAGCTGGTTCTTACATCCTGTATCTAAACCCATGATCAGAGTTTGATAACATACTAAGTACGTCCTGATTAATAGATGATATGAATGCTTTGAAGTTGTTTACAGGATTTAATCGAGTAAGTACTGGCTTCAAAATCTCCAGAGGTGGCCAGTTTTTCAGCGTAGTTTATGATGCCAGAGTCTATCCATTTCAGTATAGATGGACTCTGGCATAATAATCAGATCTACATTCATTACTCAGACATGTAAATAGTCACACATTTGGATACAATTGAAATGTGCAAATATCTGGCTCAGTTAACTTCAAGTATTAAGGTCCATCTTAATGCCGACCGGAAACAATTTGACCGATAGCCTCCAGAATTTTAATACAATGAGCTTTTTTTTTTTTAAGGTGCAAAAATACTGTTTCAGCACTGGCTCTTTTGCATTTTTCCAAAGAGGTCAGAGGTACAGGGTAGATTAGGTAAATTAAGTCAGCTGAAGTGGAAAACATTGATTTTTGCTGTGGTGGAGGAGCTTCAGTGATCATCACACAGCAGCTTAAAGAACAATCATACCATGAAATGTACTTTATCTGTATTAACTCAAAATCCTTTAACACTGGACCATTCTACGGGTTATGAATCTTTTTATTTGTGCCTTACAATGAAACCACCATGGTGTCAGAGAATAATGTTTTATTACTGAGATTTACTATATTCCTGTCAAGACTGGAGGTCTCTTTTTTTCTCCACAGTAGACACACAGAGGAGTTAACAGATTTACAAGCTATAGTGGAGATTAAAAGTCAGATGACTGAGACAAGTAAGTCAGCAATAAAACAAAATGCCAAGTGCTACAAGCCCCACTTCAAATATTCACAGGTAATCTCAAAAGTACTACTTATCTACCAGGGATAAAATATGTCCCCCAGAACTTCACCTAGCTCATGGTTCATGCAGCGGAAACCCCAAGATCCAAGATTCTTGTAAAATGTAGCTTTTAAGCCTGGAACAAATGTTGTCATGTTAAATTTCCAGAATTGCTAACATGAGCTAACTAAAACAAAATTCACAATATCAAAGCTCTTCACTGAACAAAATTCAAAATGGATTAAACTGGAATGATTCTCCACTGCTTTCAAGCAAGGTATATCCAAATAGAAAAAAAAAAAACAAAAAAACTTTACATTTGTAACTCATGTTTGTATTGATGACACATTATTCTAAAAAACTGAATGATGCTAAGTCCATAATGCAATTTATAGAAAATCTTAACAGAAATAAAATAATATCACAAAAATAAATGCAAAAACAACAAATGTTATTTTACTTGACAGCCTACACTTGTGTCTGGTGGAAATAGGAGATGAGATTGTTTGGCACAGATAAACATAGTTAATGGTGACTCCATCAACACATTTTGAAAAAAGTATCCTCAGTGTTATTTGTCTTCATGTTTGCAATTCCAAACATCCATCCATTATCTTCCGCTTAATCCGTCGTCGGGTCACAGGGGCAGCAGCTTAAGCAGAGAGGCCCAGAACTCCCTCCCACCAGCTCCTCCTAGAGAAAACCAAGGTTCTCCCAGGCCAACTGAGATATATAATCTCTCAAGCGTGTCCTGGGTCTGCCTCGTGGTCTTCTCCCAGTCGAACATGCCCGAAACACCTCTCTAGGGAGGCGTCCAAGGGGCATCCTAACCAGATGCCTGTAGCTGGAAAACACCCTCCGGTCCCCCTTCTTAAAAAGGGGAACCATCACCCCAGTTTGCCAATCCAGAGGTACTGCCCCCAATTTACAAGATAGTCCAACAACATCCAGAGCCTTAAGGAACTCAGGGCAGATCTTCTCCACTCCCAGAGCCCTGCCACCGTCGATTCCATCCCAAAGTTGACAGGTTTAGCATCCTCTGTGGAAGATGAGTTGGTGGGATTGAGAAGATCCTTTCTTTCCACCATCTGACTACATCTCCAGGTGAGGTCAGCAGCACCCCACCCCCACTATACACAGTGTTGGTGAAGCACTGCTTTCCCCGCCTGAGCCGTCTGACACTTTGCCAGAAACTTCGTGAAGCCAACCAAAAGTTGTTTTCCATGGCCTCACCGAACTCCTCCCACACCCGAGTTTTTGCCTCAGAGACCACCAAGGCTGCAGGCCGTTTGGCCTGTTGATACCTGTCTACTGCTTCTAGAGTTGCACAGGCTAACCAAACCTGGTAGGACTCCTTCTTCAGCCTGACAGCTTCTTGTACCCAAGGTGTCCACCACTGGGTTTGAGGATTGCCACCATGGCAAGCACCAATGACTTTATGGCCACAGGTCCAGTCAGGAGCTTCAGCAACGGAGGTGTGGAACATGGCCCTTTCAGACTCAATGTCCCCGACCTCCCTCGGGATGTTTGCAAATGGAAAGTTATTTTAAAAAAAGAGAGAGAGAGACAGTGGGAAATTTGCATCTCCATTGGTGTGAAAATTTTAATACCTTACAGATATTCTTTTAAAATATTTGTTTGATGTAAAGACATATAAATGAAATATTAAAGCTTTTACTGGTTTGTAAGAGTTTACGATAGCAAAGTTCCTCAATTTCCATTAAGACTGTTTGTTTATTTACACTCATGGCATTATTACTTTAATTTTTAAAATTTCACACTAGAACTGAAACAGTAATTTAAAGGTCTCCCATAATAAGAAAATAATTTCTTTTTCTAGGGCCTGAGAGCAAATATTTGGGTGTGTGAAAGAGATTGCAATGGCGTTTGCCCTGCTCAAAGTTGAATTATC
Source organism: Hirundichthys speculiger (assembly GCA_018398805.1). Lineage (NCBI taxonomy): Eukaryota > Metazoa > Chordata > Actinopteri > Beloniformes > Exocoetidae > Hirundichthys > Hirundichthys speculiger. The sequence continues at coordinate 344,978 of JAGFBZ010002170.1, read as the reverse complement.
CAGCCGCCCTATTATAATATCAACTTATGACTTTCATCCAACTTCATCTTCCAGTTACGATGCATTCGCTGCACCTTGGAAGTGGAGACTTTAAACCAATTTTGCCTTGCATTCTACTTTGCTATCAGTACATTTTCATTAGTAGTTACGTTGTCAATGTAGAGTAAATGATTTTTGGATGACATCACGACTATTGATATTTAAACAAAACATCAACAAAGCATGGAGAGCTACCCCACCCCATCCCCCCTCCCCGCACACACACATCTAGTGTTGCCCAAGAAAACATACATCGTCACAAGCATGAACCCTCCTCCTGTCTGTGATCAAGCCTTGGGGGGAAGGCTCCCCCCACAGTCCAGTTTATGTAGCCAGGGCTGTGTATAAAGACCCGTTTGTTTGTTTTGTTTTGTTTGTTTGTTTTAAGTTTTGTTAAATTCGATTGATTGCTTGTTTGTTTCTTTCTTTTTTTCTGGTGTATTTATTACAGTGTATGAGAAGGTTGAGGCTGGTAAGGAAATATTCACTGGATGTAACAAAGTGTTTTCAGTTAGAATCAGGTAGAATCACTTACCCTACCTTTAACTCAAGAAATGTAATAATTGATAATTCTCTTCCAGAATTTTGTTTAATGTTATTTTTTCTAACAGGGGACATCTAATTTTGCTTTCTTATGTTTTGTTTTTGTTTTTTTCCCAATCAGAAATGAATGAGAACACAGAACTCTGTTTTTTTGCAAGTAGAAACTTGTTTTTACTTACAAAAATCTCTGACCATAACTTTTAGTCTAGGTTGTTACTTACTTCCAACAGGGTGCCTTATTGTCATGCTGCAATAAAATATGTTCTATCACAAACTGCATCTGAGCTATCTGTCTTTAATATCTTCCAAGCTCTCTGCAAATACACTTGACCAGCATTCTTCAATCCAAGTCCTCAGTACCTTCTCCCTGCTGCAATAGACTTGATTCAAATTAATGGATCACCTGCAGCTTGTCATCAAGGTCTGCACAAGTCTCTTAATGGCCCATTAATTTGAGCCAGGAGTGCTGGAGCAAGGAAACATCTAAACATGCAAGAACACTGCACTAGGCAACTATGTGCATTAGTATTCATACTGCCTTGCACTATACAAAGTGCTCAACAGACCCAATAAGTTTTTCTTTTTGTGCTTAATTCAGCATACTTTCAATTAAATTGCATACGGTCCCCATTGCTATCACTTAAATCATCCCACACCATCAGCTCATTAAAACTCTTGTGTGAAAGTTTGGGGCACATACTCCAACAGAAAGTCTCTCAGTGTCTAGGCCACTAAGCCCTCATAAAGGTTGGCCACTAAAACAATAGTTGTGAGTATTTATGGACTCTAATACTTATTTTCTAGCTTGAAATATTTCACATGCAATATGAAGAGTATTTGATATTGTTGGGATTTCCATTTTGAAATGAAAAAAATTAGCACAACTGATAACTGTCGATGAATATTTTACATATAAACAGTGAGCTGATAAGAAGCCCATAGTTTAGTCACATACAAATGCATAACAGCAGCCCTCATAAAATAAAGTAATAAAAGTAAACCACACACTTCCTCCATTAAATTGGGATTTCCTTTGAGCCAGAATGTATTGTGTGTCTTTCTATTCGTGCCACAGACTGTGCTGTGTACTTTCTGAGGAGTACTGTGACTATGGATGGACATCCATTAAAACTGTATAATCGCCACCATCAAGATGCACCATGAACTAAAAGAATGCAAGGATAGAAGATCCCCCTCTTTATTAGCTGTCATCATTCCCATGAATAAATGTGCAAATAAATGGCTGGTATCACACAGGGAGCAAATGTGTCCCCAATGAAGTCTTAGTAGGGAGGAGGGGAAGGGAGGTGTGTACGTCTGTGTGTGTGAAAAGAGAGAGAAACAGAAGCAGAGTGGGTGGGGCAAGAGGGAGGGGGGACCTGGGAAGGGGGTGTTCATGGATGAAAAATCATCACCAGTCGAAATGCAGATATTGTGGCGGCCTCACACTCTTGTCACTGTCACCCACCATTCGTCACTGTCCGCAAGCCTGCCTCTCATTAAGTGGCTCCGCTCTGGCGACAACTTAATTTCCTTAAGAGGACCAGACACCTGATTCAATTGTGTGCCCATTACAGATTTGTTTTCCCCGTCTAGGCCTTGCTGGGACCACATGGCTCTGAACAGAAATGCCCTCCCACTATATTAAATGTAGTGGACGTAATTCCCTGACATATGATTCATGCCTGCCTCCCAGTATCCATCCCTCACAGTGCTGTTAACTCAGATGGTGTTGGAGCCATTTAGATGGGTAAGATCAGCATTGTTCCCACTGCTGCAGATATTATATCATCACTGATGTACTTCATTTTATATGTGGATCTAATGAAGCTCTTTTGATAGTGTTTTGTGGGTGGAACATAAATTGTTTATCTGAAGAATTGCAAGTAGTGGCCTCCTTGTTTTATTTTATTTTATTTTTAGATTATCTTGTTTTATTACTGAAACTAAACTTTCATGTTTTGAGTGTTTTACAAGAAAACTTCTTCATTATTATGCCCATTGGTTGGTTATCACCTCATCCAAAGAAACAGACTTCTTTAATTATTTACAAACCATTTCAACACAACTGCTCCTAGTTTTCTGTCTTTTAAGACACTCACACACACACACACACACACACACACACACACACACACACACACCTGTCAGTCTATCAGTGTCTAACTGAAACCCATAATAAACAGCTTTTCTCCTTGTAGAGAGTTGAAGTGATAGTTTCTGTCATTATCTGTCAAGATTTCCATTTTGCAAGGTGTAAATATTTTTGATACTAGACTGTAACCAAATACGTCACCAAACCCCATTTCTGGTTTTCTCACGTTCTCTCTTTGTTTAGTATTATGTAACAATCATATTGTTATTTGCACAATTAACTCATATTTTGAGGAGTTATTTTGGATAATTAAAAAAGTAAACAAAAAAAATCTCATAATCCAAATAAAATTTTACATCTGGGTACATCCATTTTTTGCTTAGTGTCTGTAGTGATCTGAGGTCTGAGGAAAGCAAGGTATTAATACCCACTATCCTCACACACACACACAGAGAGAGAGAGAGAGAGAGAAACGCACCGAGAGTGTCGTTTTTGCCTTAAACCTATCCAGAAGACACTTCTAAGTTTTAAAACTGCTGAGTATTGGTCTGTTCTTAACAGCCAATAAAACACAGAGAAACGGCACTCTCCCTCACTGCTCCCCTCCTGTGAAGTTTTCCCTCTCATCCTGCTGTGTGTTTGGGTGTGTGCTCTTTGCTTTTATTGGCAATATTGGCAACGTAGCAAAAAGCGAAAGGGGATCCTGTTTTACACTGAATATTGTCGAAACTGCTGAAAAATCACTTCAGATTTTACGCTGAAATCAAGATCTGTTGATTAACATAATATAACACACACGTTATGCCTGGGCATGAAATAATAAAGATAAAAATTAAGATGCGGGAATTCTGAAAAGTGAGATGAGTTTTTCCATTACATAATACCTTTTACAAATAGCAATTGATACTTGTATATTGTAGGGGTACTCGTGTGACTTTATTAATATTTTAATAATTATCTAGGGTGCCACCGGCTTTTGTTAAAAAGACGGAAAACTTACAAGAACAAATGAGTCACAATTTGTAGTGGGTTCTTGACGAGTTGGATTGGCCATGGAAAATCAATCATCAGAGTCGCTAATACGTTGTACAACATTTATTTAGACACAGACAAGAACGCAAAACATATAAGACATTCATATATATATATATCTACAAACAGGCACATCAACATCGCGAATTCTTCATATTTGGCTATAGCGCATGACAGGAAGTGACGATAGAGAGAAATAGGAAGGAAGAAAGTCATAACAAAAAAGGATGGCGGGTACGAACGGGTTGCTAACAGCTAATCTGTTATCAAAGTGAACAAATTAATAAAGAGGGGCAATTCTCGAACTAATTAGCTGCCGAATAATGGGGAAGTGTGGTCCGGACGTGGTCCGTGACGCACGGACCGGTCGGAACCGTCAACACTGGGAAGACACCAAATCAGATCTCTTTAGCCTTACCCTGGAGGAAGTCTGGCGCTTACTTTTCGGCGCATCGGTTGGCACAGTTTCGCAGTGGCTATCCGGGAACCGTGTTCTGGTCGATGGCTCTCTTTGAAGTCCCTGGAGTCAGGTCTCCGGACGTAGCGCGTGACTCGGCGGGTCCGTTACCGCTTTCTCCCGTTCTGGCAGGCGAGTTGGTCCGTGGCCTCTGGCTTCGGTCGACAGGAACCGGCAGTTAAAAGTTCGTTTTGCACGTTAAAGTTGACGTGCGGCCCCAAAAGAAAAGACGGACAAAAAAAATTCAAAAGTTGTTACACTAATGCAAAACTCGGGGTTTTGGCAAAAGTTCTAGGCGGGGCTTTCGGGTGTCAAACGTCGCTCGTTTGGACACTGCAGCCGCACACAAAAAGGGGTTACAAAAGTTATCAACTTACAACTAACTTCGTTAGTTGACACTCGTGATTGTTCTATCAAAAATCGATGCGGCACGATTATCAAGCTTCGGTAAAAATGAGGACAAAAATGTGCAAAAGCAAACTAAACAACTTCAGAAAAATAAGATGGATTTCAGAGTCTTTATCGTACCACAAAGTTTCAAAGAAAATAAAAATAAAAAGGGAGGGAAAGTTTCAGAATTAAGAGGTAAGAGTCAGAGAGACAAGAGAAGAGTGTAAGAGCTAAGAGAATAGAGCGAAGAGAGTGAAGAGAAAGGAGTCTCATCTTATTTGTACTGATGAATATTAATGAGCGTTTATGCAAAACAAGAGGGTTTGGTCGATGCTTCGTCTAATCAGAGACAGGGACTTTCCCGCGGAAAATCTGGAGCATTGCATTCTGGGAGATGAAGTTTCTTTTGATCTTTTTGTAGTCCACCAGTTTAACACATTTAAACCGTTAGTAACTTAATTATCAGGATGAAATAAAAACATCAAAACACAAATATCACAAGTTATGTCACAAGATAATAATAACTTTTAACCTTTCATTTAACAAACTGTCCTGTGGAAGATCAGGTTATAAAATGACAGGAATTTGAAACAGAAAAATCATTTCACTCCACTTCCCAGTCTCTCTCTTTTTTGGTGTTCGTGAAATGTTATTTGTCTTGAGTTATAACATTTTAAGGAAATCATAGTAGTTTTGTTTGTCCTGTAAGAAAATTGTTTATATAAACTTTTCATCGTCTGTTCAGAAGACGAGAGGTTGTGGGTTGTACAAGACTTCCCGGGGTGCGCTCTGCTCTCACCAGCAGAGAGAAAGAAAAAGTGTGATGAATACCAGACCTCCTCTTAGAAGTTGGTCGCTCCACATACCAACTTGTCTAAGAAGATGTTTTAGGGTTCCCTAAAATGGTCTTCAGGGAAGAGTTACCATGGCAACCTGCATTCTTGAATTTTATGGCTTACGGTGCTCGGGTCCGGTTGGTACGGGGTGAAAGTTTTCAGGGCTGCAGAGGCTTCAATTAATAGAATAAAATCCGAAGAGGGATCCTACAATATTAAGAATATCCAGAAAAGGCTTAATACGTATATTTGTCCAAAATATATTACTGCGACAATTTGAGGATGAAAACTGTGAGATGCACATGATAGAGCCACAATTTATTAGAATTCAGTTGTGAAACAAGTAAGTGTACTTTGATGAGGCTAATTTCTTAATCTGAACCATATAGTCTGAATTTTAAACTCAATTACTTACAAGACTTGAGTTGGAATAAATGGTAGGAGACTAGACCAGGCTCGTCTCAAACACAGCCTCATCGTAGCTGCTACAGATCTACGCTGCAGGGGTACACCAACATTATTCTGTGAGAAATGCCCTCACTTACTCTTCTCTTTCTCCTCCTTTCCTTTCTTCTCTCATCTTACTTCAGCCCAATCCATAGATGTTAATTACAAATGTGACTGTAGTTTTTTGTGCTGTTCTGCCCCTTGTATATTTGCAGGCCAGAGGTCCCAGAGCTACATGCTAACCTACAGTCCCACCCTCTGACCACCTCAGTGTTTGCTGCCTATACTTGTTTATATAGTCATCTTTGTAGTGTATTAACTAATAAAGTGTCAGTCATAATATAACTACATAGAACCGCTTCGTTCTCTGTCCTATCTCCCTCCTCTTTTCTTCCATTACCCAGCTGGCAGTATGAGCCAGGGCTTGCTCAACGTTTCTTCCTCTTAAAGGGGAGTTTTCCTTACGCATGTTTGGCTTAAAGGTTTTTCTCCTGCTAGGGGAGTTTTTTTTACTTACCATTGTTTCTTTACTTTATAATATCACTAATATTTAATACTATTTGCTCAGGTATCATTCTCTTTGGGTCTCTGAAGAGCACCAACAGAACATTTGTATTCTAATAGATGCTATATAAATAAAGTCGTATTGAACTGAATTGAATTGAAAATAGATTAAACCAGGGCAGCAGGAGTTATAATAGTATTATTTATTAAAGCAATACAAAGTCGTTTTTTTATGTTAAAATATCAGTGTCAATATCCCTGTGACCCTACATAGGACTAAACAGGCATAGGTGGATATCAGTCTCAATTTCATTTGAAGGAATATTTCCTTTTTTTCAGAAAGCAGTTTAACTCATGCAGTCTCCCATCCCTAAAGATAGCAAAAATCAACTGAAGTAAGGTTGCACCGAACCTCTTTTGACAGCTATGAATACATTTACAGCATCTTTTCAGTCATCAAGAATGATGGAGCTAGCTCAGTGAGCTTCAGTGGACATCATGGCAGCCAAGAGACTGAAGAAAGAAATGAATTAAAGGGAAAGGTCTATTGACAAGAATCTCAGACAGTCTTGCAAAATGTGACTTAACCTCCATGCCTGATGGGAAACTCACTGAGTCAAAAATGGCTGTACACTATCAAACAAGTGATAGGATTATCCAGTTTCCCTTTTCATTTGCAAGGTGGAGATAGTGTTTGAACCCTTGCAATTAATGGATTTTCTGCATTTATTTCCCATAAACTGTACTCTGGTGTTCAGCTATGTCACAAAAATAGAAAAACAAAATGTGCATAATACAGATAATACAGAAAAAAAACATAATTTCTCATGTCTTTATTGAATACACTAATTAAACATGGAAGAGGACATGAGAGTGTGGCCAGCTAAGACACCAAGCAAGAATAAACCTGAGACAGTGTCATGAAAACAACGTATATGCTTTTAAGAGGGACAAAGTTCTTTGTGCTGCTTTAACCAATAATTGAAGAACACAAACCGCTGCCGCAACATGTAGATAGATGTGATTACATTACAGACTGGAAGGAAGATAATATTTATACCTAGGAGACGAATAAGAAAAAGATGTGAACAATCTATGAAGGCAACATGAAGATGATCAAAACTTGAGCTTTAGCAGCCTATTGTAGTTGTGAGGCTGGCTGACTGACCAGTTGCATATTGGACATTTGTGGAAGCTGCACCAGCTATTTAAGCATACTGCAAACTGTCTGCATACTGCATACTTTGTACTACATTTTTGTAAAATCAGTACACAACAGGAGTGTAGCATGCAGTTTTGACAACGGCCAAACAGTTAAGGTAGACTAAACAGTAGAAAAACAATGGTCAAAAAAAGACTTCCATGAAGAGAAAACATGAAAGGATATGAAGAATATTTTTACTGTGACTGCTTACACAGTGACTGCAGTGACATTAGCTTAGTGTGCAAGCAGCTAGCCTGTTTTTTATGTCATCGCAACTTCTTACAGTGTTAAGCAGTTAATTGTATTAAATTGATGATACTGTAAAGGTTATTTTTTGTGTCTGTCCTGCCACCATGATGGCTTATTGCAGCTGCATCACTGTCTTGTCATCCTTCAGTTTAAAGTGTTGCCACACAGCTGAGATCTTTGGCATGTTGTCTTCCTTTTAACAGCCAGCATGAACTGAAGCATCTCTGCAAGTGATGTTTACAGCCGGCAGTGAGAGAGCAGTGTCTCCTTTTGAATTGGAGGACACTGTGTTATTCTTTTATTACTACATTTTAACTGTGTAATAAGAATTATAACATGATGACAAACATGGCTTTTGCAAAATGATAATAATAATAAAAAACAAAATGGTTGTCTACTTATCGAATAGATATCTGAATATTCAAGTCCAACCCTTACAAATCTAGAAGGTGTATGGTGACCATGTGACATTAAACTATATGAGATTAACCCCAATATTGCAACCTGATTCTGGCACTTTTGACTTTAAGTGCTATCTTAACAGATTCATACGTTAATTTTTTTTTAAATTCTTTACATTTTTGCGTCTACTGTATTTTTCATTTGTCAGTTTTCATTTTCATGCCCAACATTTTTTTCTTTTTTTTTTTTTTTCCTCTGCCAGATCCAGTAAAGCACAGCAACGTGTGTGGAGGAGTGTCTCCTGGTCTCCCTGCCCTCTCCCTCTCCAGGAGCATCAAAAGGAGGAGGACCCACGCAGGGTGTTTGAAGAGCCCACCGACACTCCCCTTTGGGTGGTGAACTGGCAGATGTTCAAGCCACACAACTCTATCTCGGCAGGAGGCGCATCCTTCTCATCTGCGTTTGTACCCTTGCCACTGGTTTCACTTGGAGCCTTGAACCAGACATGAGTTGAAGCGGTATTTGACCATTTATCTGATCTTTACATGTGCACATCTTTAAATACATATGCGTATGTTTTGAAGGGTTGGAACGTTTCTGCAGCATGGACTGAAATATCCCCCAACATGAAGAAAGTCTGTGCAGTGTTATTACTTTTCAGCTGTGCAGTTCTTGCAACATGACGCACCTGTGGTCCCTGCCATGCTGATTGCTTGGCCTTTACCTTCCTGGGTGTCAGCGTTGAAGCTCTGACCTGTTCTGTCACATTGCACTCCTCTTTCTCGCTCATCTGCCTCTAACTCTTCGACAGCACTCACCTCTTCAGACAGGCCTCCCAGAATGTCATCTTCAAAAAAGCAAGTCCTGCCTTCTGTCTATTTAATTCATCTCTGCCTTTCTCCCAATTTTTCCTTTGCCTCTCTGTATCTCTTTCACTCTGCATGCCCATCTATCACAGCTGACTCCTCTTCCAACTTCTGTGCTCTCCTGTCAGTAAGAGGTGAAAGAGGTGTCTCACTGTAAAGAAAAACCAGCAGCTTTGTTTCATATGACTCTTCACAGTGTGCTGTAGCTGTCTGCTGGATATCATCCACCGCTGTTGCATGTACATTGTCTTTTTGGTGCATTTCACCCTAGCATCCATCCGAAAATACAATAGAAGATGTGGCATATCAATGTAGCATGTATATAACAAGAAGCATTGTGCGACTGTTTGTGTGAATCGGTGTATTGTAAGTACTTTCTATAACCAAGGTTCTCAGCTTTTCATTTCAGGTGTAAAAATTCATTGTCGGATTCTGAAAATTGGATTGACATCGTTGCTGATCCTTGTGTTCGCCATTGTTTTTGTCTCACTGGAGTTTTTTTTTTTTTTTTTGTCTTTTAACAAACTCAGTTTCATGAAACAATTCCACCAGTGGTCACCCTCCCTGGCTTAAATGTCACAGATGTCCAGAGGTCTGAAGCACATGCACATCTGACGCATCTCTTCCGAAGCAATGTGTTTGTGTTAAAAGGTCCTCGGTCCTCTGAGGGATTCACCACAAATACAGAGATTTTGCATCATGTTTGATTTGTAATTCAGCATTGAGACAGAAAACACAATTCTGTTTTTTACACTCCTCATTTACAGTTATTCCATTTCCCTTAAGCAAGCTATTACAATTCCAGGGTCATATTTCATAAAAAAAAAAAAAAAAAAAAAAACTGTTTAAAATGCAACATTCTTAATAGGCTTATGGAAATTTTGTATGTATGTGTGTGTAGCAGTACCCGCCCATTAACCTAATGCCTGAGATTCCCTGTTTGTTGGAAGCCTTTATGTCGTGATCAAATAGGGACCATGTACCCACGCTGAAGGGGGCTGACCCAGTAAAGGAAGAGAGAGGGTCTCTACACATGTAATCCTTGTCAACGAATTTCGACTTTTCTTTTTTTTTTTTAATTAATGAATATTTCAGTGATTATTGCAGTGAGCTTCTCGCATGAGTCTCTCTTTTCACTGCTCCCTTTGCTCATAAGTGAATCACTCATCTAATGATTTAATTAATAGCATTGTATCCGCAGATGAAAAGCATATATTTAATCAGCAAACTAGACTGAACTGAGATCAGGGGCCTTGACTGTCATCAAAATGTGCTTGAGGTCCCTCTTGCTTACTAAGCCACTCTAAGCCCTGGGACACCCATACTTAATTGAGAGTTAATAAATAAATGTGGTTAGAGTAATCCCAGGATCCAGTCTCTCAGAGTCCCCAGTCTAGCTCTGTGTGTGTGTGTGTTTTGAATGTGTCTGTATCTGTCTAAGTATACACACACATACCCTGGCCAAGCTCCCTACATCACAACAACTGTGCCAAGCCAGACGCCCCTCTAGTGTGCCAGATACTGGTTTATTCACCTGAGATGGCCCTAGTGTCACTGCATGTGCCATATGTTATATCCCAGGATGGTTTGTCCCAGAATGCTCTCTCTTTTTTAGTTGTGCTTAAATATCTATTTTGAAAATGTATTTAGGTATTATTTACTACTGCTACTTATATTATCACCACACCCACACAGCCAACCGTTTGATGCAAAGATGACCTACACTGCTGAAAGAGACATTACGTGTATTCTTTTTCTTGCAATATTATCACAAAAAAATTTTCATCTAAGTGCAAAAAAAAAAAAGACATATTGCATAATTTAGGCATAGTAAAGGTGAAAACAATGAGCACATAAAACAATGAGGGATCAGTCCACTTCAGGATTAACAGCAATCTGTCACAGCAGATGTATGGTGTGGTTCAAATATAAACATGCATTTTAATAGAAATACCAGCTTAAAATATCTTTTTTTTTTTTTTTTTTTGGTGTTATTTTGTCCCTTTCTTTTTTCTTGAAAGATTTTTAATACTTTTACACATTCTGTGTCACAGACATGTCAGGATAGCATGCAGATCAGTGCAGCGTCCTACCTTTTTCTCCCACAACCATGCCATTTTGTTGTTGGAAAAATATGCTAAATTGAATTAAGGATATGTTACTTTAAAATAACAGCGCACTTTTTTTGCATAAATGCTGCCATCACAGATGTGTAAACAACCTTTGACAAGAGCACTAATACAACTCCATACCATAGCACAATCTGGATTTTGGACTTGTTGCTGAAAACGAACTGGATGGTCATTGTTGTCTTTGGTCAGTTGCCAATTTCTTTAAAAAAAAAAAGAAGGAGAAACAAAAGCATAACCATATATTTAGTGACTAGATTTTTCCACAGTAATCCCTTGCTTATAGAATTATCAGCTAAACAGAAACGATGGTTCTTCAAGCAGTCTAAAGGATTGGAGTTTACCTGTGCAACAGCTGGTTGAGTTTTGTTTTTGTTTTTTTTGTTGTTGTTTGTTTTTCTTTCATTTTTAGATAGCAGTGAATTTATCAAAAATCTCTGCTTTAAGTAGGTAAGTAAAAGTATGATTCTCAAGTCTGGACATAAATTAGGTGAAAGCAGAAGCTAAACATTGAAGACTGGGCAAGAGCTCAATTTTTGTTACTTGCTTTTTTTTTTTTTTTGCTTGTTTGTTTTATTACTTTTTTCCCCCTGTATTATTTCAGTTATAATTAAACACACATACTTATTTCAAGACAGAGGAATTGGGGGGAAAAAATGAGGAGTGTGTTTAGCTAAGCAGGGGCAGCCCCTGGTCCATTGTCCATCATTTATTGATAAAGGCCCTGAAAAATGCACAGGGAAAAAAAACTAATGAAATTATCAACGTTGTTGAATTAATGATGAATGGGAATAAGAAAAGGCTGGGTTCTCTGTGGAGTCAGAGAGGAGTGCTGCTTCATTAGCCATGCAGTCTCATCACATCCTCCTTTGGAGCTGCAGACACTGGGGCTCTCCACTCTCTCCTCTCCTCACCATCAGGACCTGCCATTGGATTTCATTCAGAAAAACTCCCATCTTCCCTTATTCCCTTTCGCCCCTACCCTCGGCTTTTTCTTTTTTACTAATCTGCCTTCCTAACAGATTTCCTAACCCTTTCTTACACCACCCTGAACCTTAGTGATTTTCATGTGACGGGAATTCTTTGGTGGCTAATTTTATGAGTCACTTGTTTCACATTTCCTGAGGATGAAGCAAGAAAAAGCCAAAATGCAGAATGATTGTGGACTTACTTGTGGACAGAGTGTGTCTCTCTCACTCTCCCTCTCTCCCTTTTTTGTATTTTCTTTTTTTTCTGTCTTCAAGCTCTCCCTCCTGACTGCCTCTCTGTGGATATCATTCCAAATTCTGTACATGCAAATGAAACTGGATGGAGGGGGGTGGGGGGGCTGTGTTTGGATTCACTGCCTCCCCTCGTGCTCCTCCTCTACGTCTTCTTCTTCTTTTCCCTGGGTGGAGCAGAAGTGGGCTGGTGAGCCAAAGCACGCTGAGAAATCGTAGGCATGGGGTCTCATTAGGTAAGCAGAGGCCAGGGCAGCAGGGCTTCAACCAGGCACTGATTATTCTGGGAGAGATATCTGACTAGAGCTGCTGTCTTTTATGGTTGGGAGCCTCCTTTAAAATGAAAATGTATTATTTTAGCCAGTTATTTGTGATTATATATATATATATTCATATGTCAAGTCCTTATGAATCACAGCTGCTGAGCCTTCCAATTTTGTTTATCTGTATTTGAATGCACTTAATGGTTCTGTCAATTTGATTAATGTAATTGTCTGTTTAAGTTTATTTCACAAGGGACTAATAATTTTTACAGTGATTTTCAAAGCTCCACAATAACTGGAATGGAACAACCGCAGCCCTCAAACAAAAACTGATGATGTAAAGCACAGTGCCTGACAGGCAGCAGCGACATGCATAATAAAATGTGCAGGCCTTTACATGATAATCTGATCTGGATAGATTCAATTATTAAATAACAACATGGTGCACTATCATTAAAACAAATTGTGCATGTCAACCAGAGCACACAGAGCAGTGAGGTCACAGGTGTAATGTGATGTCTTGAAGTGTCAGTCCTGCCCACACAAGAACACACACACATCCTTTTCATCCACTGGTGCTTTTTCTTATGAATTGGCTGAATTGATCCTCGTATGAATCAGGTCTGTTCTCAAAAGGCTTCGTCAATACATTGACTCCTTTTATGAGGGTCATCAAATAGCCATTACTGGGCATCTGGGGGTCCCGTCTGGGGAGAGACTGCCCAGGGTGACTGATGAGGCGGATGGGGATGGTAACTCGTCTGGGGGCCTATAGTAAAAAAAGGGAGAGGAGGTGGTGCTTATTGAGTGTTAAATTCATTAGCCAAGCAAAGTGAAATGAAACTGCTGAGCAAGAGAGCTGCTGCAGCTTCTCAAAACTGTTTCTTATGCCCTCTCTGGTGGAGAAAACCTTCTGTATGTAAGAAAATATTCCGTATTTTACTATTTAAGAGCACCCTAATTATACTAATCATTTACATAAGTCAGAGCAGAGACATATTGAACCAGGGCTGCAGTAACAATCACTTTCTTCGATTGTTTTTCTAGTCAAATCATCTGAACCCATATCTACAAAACCACAAATTAGTGTAAGAATGTCTTCCATATTAGTCGAGGTGTCATGTTCCTGGGTGAGCTCTACAGTCAAAACATGAAATTTCCATGTTCGGAATGTCATATAAAAATGAAAGAAACATTTTTCTTTCTTTTTTTTTTTTGGTCCATATGTCAGTCAACTAATTAGTTAACTGATAAGATGTTTTGGATTTTAGCTTTAATATTTTAAGTGTTTGGGATGCAGAATTCAGGAAAGGAGGGAAATTAAAAAAGGTTTGCTCCTCAATAAAATCAAACATTTTGGTCTTTCTTGAAGTCTCCTCTAACAGGCTTTGTCTTTGTTACTGTTTAATCGTTCATGTCAGTATAAATAACTTGAAGTATGACTTATATTTTCACCAATACTTTTAGTTTCAACATTAACAAAGGTGAGACAGGCATTTTGTAGATCTAAAAAAAACAGTGTAGCGAGCAAACAAGAAAAAGGAGGACAAGAAAAGAAAACGAAAAAAAAAAATCATTGCGTATTCCCCACGGTTTCTCTCAGGTATTATGAAGCAATCTTTGAAACTGAACACATACGCAGCATGAAGTAAACAAACTGCCACTGCTGTCAAACACTTCTTCATGAAGTGTCAAAAGTTCAGAGTTTTCAATTACAGCAGTTTTAATATGCATGCAAGCCTCCCCCGACTGATTAAAATGCACCATTTTAAGTCTAATTGTTCAAGAAAACTGTGTTTTATGTTGCTGCAACGGTAATAACTAATGATGGATGCATAAAATTTGCATACATTTCCCAGACCAAGAGAATATCTGATCATTGTGCCACAGAGAATTGCTCTAAGTTAGGAAGTTAATTTCATTATCTCCTCCTCCTCATTTAAAGACCCCACTTTACAATAATTGGAAAACAGAATAAAAGATTAGCTTTTGACTGGATGACGGGCGTTAATAAAGTGTGATGGAATGTGAGTGTTACAGTGAGGGTACCAATTACAGCAGCCAATCTAAGCCAGGCAACCATTGATGGTGGTGGTTCAATCTCTTCATCTGCAGTACAGTACCATGGGGGACCCACTGCAGAGACCTCTGCTCCAGCTAGCAGGCTAATTGTCAATTCTGCTTAAGTCATAAGGAGAGCTATTTTACCCAGGCTTTGGAGAGAAAGTGAACCGTCAAATGAAAGCAGAAGCGTAATATGAATATAGAAATAAAGTTGAAAGAGAGGCATAAAGACATTCTGAGGGATAGATAATGGGATTTAAGACAAAAAAAATTGTTCTAAAGAATAATATTATCAGTTAGTTTCATGAAAGTTGGTACAGTCATAGAATAGTTAGTTTATACACTTTTCTTGTCCAATGTGACCATTTTCTCTACAATTTGTTTGATGTGAGACCACATTTTTCAGCATGAGACACATTAAATTCACATTCCAATGAGATTACCATGGACTGCAGAAGAAAATTCATGACGCCAGGTTTCTTCCCAATTCTCATGGGTGACCTTCATCCCTTATCATCACACTGTTTTAGCCACATTAACCACATCAATCACAGTGGTCCAGTACGCCATCACTCACTGGACTGATTTTTTTTTTTTCTTTCTATGAAATAAGTGATAGTACAACTCGTTAAAGACTGAATAGTTTATTTTTTGTAAAACTAAAAAACTGAAAAGCAGGTTATGTGTAAAGGTCAATTCAGGGTGGAGAGAATGTGAAATATTGAATATAATAGGATAAATAATAAATAGAAATAATTGATCATGGTAGTTTTCAAACTTGAATATTAGACCAGACACAACACCAGCTTAGATAACCAATTGTCACAAATTTAATAAAGCTTACTATAGAAAATTTTACTTGTTGAATCTTTCATAATTACTCTAAATATTTTTTTTTTGTTTGTTTGTTTTAATAACCATTAACTAATGGTGTATGGATGATAAGTTACCGAGAACAGCTTTTTGGTTGCCAAAAAGTGGCATCCCCCCCATTCTAAGCCATTTCCACCAGGGCAGAATGTACTGAACTAATCTCAATGGGCCGAGGGTGGGCTTTATGCAATTACTCATACAAGAGACACAATTCAAAACAGACAAGATGGTTACAGACTAATAACATCTTGGGTCAACAAGAGGCCACATCAGTCATTAACTGGCAATCCTCACCTGCCATTTTGGGCAATTTTTGTTGATACTAGCCTCATTGCCTCTCTGCCTACATCACATGCTTTGTCTCTGATTGAATCTATGCCTATCCAATTACCTTTTTCTTAGTCTGTTGGTACTGCCCCCTGAAAACCAAAGTCGAGTCCAGACTAACCAGAATAATTCTTGATATCAAAGAGGAAAAGAATTAGGATGGCTGGTCGGACCAGTTGTTGTTGACTTTGAGTGCTTATAAGCCACATAATTAACACAAAGTCATTAAGATAAGGTCATGGCCACAAAAAAAAAAGTTATAAACACAGTGATAATGGGTTTTCAGGACTAGAAATGTTAATCGCATTAGAAAAAAAAAAAAGAAAGAAAAAAGAATTTTGCTTAAGGGGAATTACCATCTACTACAAATCTCCAACACCATAGCTGTTTGCATCAATGCTTTTTCATTGATCTTCAGAGCACTGGTTAGATATTTTTAGACTCTGAATAGAACCATCAGTCATTTTATTTTTCTTATAGGTTTTTCACAGCAATGTGAAGAGAAACAAACAGATGTCAATTATGCATTTAAGGTTCATATAGAAATGTTTCTATCCATTTTTTTAAGTTATTAAAGATCATCTATATAATAGTACATTCAACTCTAAAAAAAGAAAATAAAAAAAAACACTTCAAACCCGATAAAGAAGAGTGGATAAAATGAAAATAATCAAAAACATACAGTCATGGAAAAAATTATTAGACCACCCTTGTTTTCTTCAGTTTCTTGTTCATTTTAATGCCTGGTACAACTAAAGGTACATTTGTTTGGACAAACATAACGATAACCACAAAGATTGCTCATAAGAGTTTTATTTAAGAGCTGATATCTTACCATTTTTCATGGTTTTCTTGATTATAACCTAAATCACTTAAGTTTTTACATCAATAGCTATGGCGTTGTACTGCCAAAAACACTGCTTTTATGCATTCAGTGTTTTCTTTTCTGTCTGTTTTAGTCACATGATGACGTTTAGTGGTACCAGGTATTAAAATGAACAAGAAAGTGAAGAAAAAATGGTGGTCTAATTATTTTTTCCATGACTGTATATTAGAACACAATAAATTATATTGATTGCAATTTTTTCCCCAATAGAGAGAAGCATATAAATCTTTTCTAAATCATCTTGTGACAAACTTTGAGACCTGACATCTACACACATACATCTACACACAAACATAGACAATCTAGCCTCATCAAAAACGATGCAGTGGGGCCTTTGTTGTCAAAGTCTTCATGCAAAATCGCATATTCATGGGGGTTTATTTAAGCCATTTCTGCTTGCATAAGCATGCGGAGCAACAGTGAGTCCTCTGATATGTCTTTTCCTGGCATTCCCTGCCACTTAATCTACCTCTGTGTTTGAGTACGTGGCACCTTGTTTTTGAAACCTTGCACTGCATCGTGTCCCCATTTCAGTCTCTGGGTTTAATAGTGGCTCGGAGGCCTGTGGTAACACAAAATGCCTCCTGATTATACACTAAACAGCAAGACTGGCAGTTATTCATTGACATTATTTTGCAGCAGAGTGGCAGTGGACAAAGAGCTGCTTTGAATTAGGGAGTCGCTGCTTCACAGTTGAATTCTTGTTTACTGCCTTATCTTACATTTGTTGAATGCAGCTGTCATCACACTCTGAGAAAAAAGCCCATCTTTCACATACAAACCATGCTGCTCACCCTGAGCTCAGACAATTTCACTGTGATTCCTGACTCCCCTGAATCTTTATTTTGAATAATTTCCTTGCTCTATCTGAAAAGTCTGAAAAAATAAAAACCTCAGATACACATAGATCTCTTTAGATTTCCTGCAGCTAGAAACCCCAAACCCTCACACCCATCTACCCACTGGCGGATCAATGGACTCATGAGGTTTTTTTGTTTTTTTTTCCTTCTCCTGCAAATTATAATTCACCTCCTGTCAAGATTATTTGATCCTCTGTAAATTCAGCATTCACCACTTCCATTCAATCTGATTTTTGGAGGTGTTGCCAATAGTGGCAGGTTTTTCAGAAGGCACGGAGACCTTTGCACCCCGTCAAACTCATACATGTACCTACTCTCGCTGAGTCTTTGGCCTGACAACAAAATTTACAGTTAATTTTCCTGTTACTGTGCTGGGGGAGTCTACTCTGGTTTCCATTCAGAGGTGTGTTAGGCCGCTTTCAGAGTACATGATTTTCAGAGTCAACAGATTGCTGGGCTGTTTAGATTTCTGTGCTCACTGATTGCTGACTGAGGGTCACACATTGTACAATGTGACAGCAACTAACTCACCCAACTGAAGAGAGAAACATGGTGAAAGGAATGGATTAGCACACAGAGGTAGTAGAGATGAAAAAGTAGCTGCCTGCTGTATTGTGCTATGGTTTGTTATGTGCATCTTTCCATGCCTCATGGATTTCCCCTCCAGGATTATCTTCCTCAGAGTGATCTCACCCTATACCTTCCATCTCTCACTGGCTGTATAGGAATAGAGAACTGCCGGACAGCTCCACATATTTTGGCTCAGTAATGCATTGGTGAACATCTTGGACAGGTCTTGGAGTTGTTCACACATAATGATCAAGTGCTGACTCCCAATCATTTGCCAGTTGTCCACCAATCAAACGGTGAACTTCATGAACAGCAAAATGTGTTAAAGATCATGTTATCTGAAAGCGCCTTTAACAGGTGGTTGGGAGTGTTATTTAGCATCCCATTTGTACTCCATTTGTAGAAGTCTGAATTTACGATTCCAAGTTGGAAATTTCAACTGGAATCCCCACTGAACTTGAAATTCCAACTTGGAAAGTCAGAAAATCTTCTAATTGAACTCATTTGAATGAACTTTGAATGTGGAGTAATTTGCGTTTCTGTGTCTCCCTGTGTGGGGATGTAGTGTCCCTGGGGTGTACCCTGGTCCTGTAATATATCCTTACATCTCTCAAAAGGTGTAAACAGGTATTGTAAGAGAATGAACATTAGATATTGTGTGAAATATCCTCATGCAAAATATGAGCTTGAAGCAGGCACCTGGTTAGTTTACCTTTGCATAGACAAGTGCCAGCAACAAGCAGCAGGTAAAATGCTATATTTTCTAGTCTTGGGTTTATTTTTTTTGCAAACATGGGAGCTGTTAAATCCTTATTATTCACTTGTGGTTTGTAGACATTCTAGACATTTTACTTGAATGAAGTGAGATGATAAAAGATATGTTTTAGATTCAGGAAACACAGAAACAACAAATGTATCTTACTTGATGCAAATTATACACAAGCACTGTAATTTACCATATCAGCCAGACCATGAATTACCTTAATTAGAAACATCACCTCAAGCTCTTTCTATTGATTCGCCCAGTATGCTAATTCAAAAGTAATCTCGGACAGCAACCCAAGAAAGAGATCACTGTCTGGCTTTCTTGTGGCAGTTCAATCATTAGTCGTTGAAAGCATTTCCTCTTCTTTAAAATGTCTCCCTTTTTGCCCCAGCGTTTTGTATTTTTAATTTTCTTTTCCCAGTGCTTTGTTTGATGTTTTGTAACTTTTCAAGTGTTGCCAGTGGATTGGTGCTTTTTTGAAGGAAATGCTTCCCTTCCAGGGTGGCAAGGGTGTATCTTCATATAAATATTTTCAATTGATGAATATGATACGCCACCGCAGCGCCTTTGATAGTCTACTGCCAGGGTCTTGAGTGATGTCATAATGGTGGGACACCAACCCTGGGCAAAACATCCCAATCCACAGCAGAGAGCAAAAACATTAGAGCCCTTTGACGTTCTCTGCGTTGAATATTACAGTAGTGATTACAGAGGAGGGAGTTGGTTCTTGAGTCCACCAGGGACCCTGAGTGTGTTTAAGGTCAAGCCATCTCAGTTCCACTTCAGTCAACTTCGGGATCTTTGATCACTTGTTGTTTTTGACTGTACTGTTTTCAGTCACGGACAGGTCTTTATAATGCATGAGTGCATTACTCATGAGCAGCTTGGCAAACAAGTTAAGGCAGTGATGGAACTGGAGTCACGCTTTCAAAAAGAACTCCATGTTCTTCATGGCACCTTAAGCTTAAAATAAGTTTATTACTGGCAAATGAGCAAATTTTGCCGTCTTTCCGAAAGTTCGACAAAAAGATCCTCACCTCTACAACATCTGAACTTCAGAAAGTTCAGTTTGGCCAGACCCACGCTTAACACGTAAGCCACAAATTCTTCCGTAAACTTTGATTTCAGCGCAGGTCAGGAAAACTCTATCCTCTTGTATTCTGTATTTTTATTTTTTTTGTAAAGTTAAGTGAACCAATACTTTCTTAAGTAAATTCTAAGCAAAATACAATACTGCACCACACGTTCCACCATATACACCAGTCAAGCTTGACATTATGACTACCTTCTTAATAATGAGCAAGTCCTTCCTGTGCTCTTAAAAGGGCTCTGATGAGTTAGGGTCTGAACAAAGAACATCTGAAGGTGTTCTGAGTGTCCAGAGTTGCTGCGGTGGGGTCTCTATCGAAGGGGATTGCATCCCACAGATGCCATCAGGTCCCATCAGACTGCTGTTAGTGGAGTTTGAAGACCAAATGAGCCCTTCAGACTATTTGCTGTGTTCTTTGAGTGCTTTCAAAAAAAAAAAAAAAGAAAAAGTGGATTGGCCAACTGCTGACCTGTTGGGGGAGGCGACTCTTGTAGGGAAAAGATGTTACCATGTTGAGGGTGTGATTGGTCTGGAGATATTTGAGGTAGGAGCCAGGTGCCAAAATAGGATCGATATGGATGTCACGATGCAGGTTTTCTCAGCAGAACACTGCATTGACACAAGATAAGCAGTGTTAATTCAACTTAACCTGTCAGTGGTCATCATGTTATGCTTATTAGATAGATAGATAGATAGATAGATAGATAGATAGATAGATAGATAGATAGATAGATAGATAGATAGATAGATAGATAGATAGATAGATAGATAGATAGATAGATAGATAGATAAGATTTCAACTTAATAAAAGTCACTGTGAAAGGAAAATGTTGCCTGTTTTAGGAGATGAGAAGATGGATAGTAAAAGCCTTTTGATATACAAAATGATATAGCAAGTTTCTTTCAGTAGCATTAAGTTATAATAGTCTTTATGCATTTCACATCACATAAAATTATGACTTTAAGTCATTCAAAAATTATCTCGTCAGCCAGATGTGGAGGGAAACCATAAATGTCTGAGCTTTTTTTTTTTTTTTTTTTAGCATTCTACAGTTAACATTTTTGTGTTCCTTCATTTTTCAATGAAGGAACAAAAAATGTCTGCGTGTCTGCTTGTTAAACTCACAGAAACGCTGATTTGCTCTAGTTCTTTGTATCTGCTTCCAGAGCTTAATGATGAATTTTTAGCTTTCTTCAGCTCACAGAATATTGATATGCATTATCAAAAAAAAAAAAAAAGAAAGATAGAAAGAAAAACTAAACATGTAGCGCGCGCCACTTGTATCGTATAACATGTTGCATTGAGGCAGACTCGGGACATGCTCGTGAGATTATTTTCTCCCTGCTGGAACCTTAATGTCCTCCTGGAGGCGATGGTGGAGGTGGCCGGGGAGAGGGAGGTCTGGGCTTCTCTGCTTGAGCTGCTGGTTAAACATAATTTTTCTACTCTCAGCCAGAAAATGTAGAAAATTTGATAAAAGTTAAAAATTACAACCTGCATCAGAAAAATCTACTGTTAAAGTTAAGTTATTATCCAACAACTGTCCCATACTTTTTGTATAGGCTTGTAAATGATAAGTGACCTGCATCATCGTCATCAAATGCATGAGTTTATTTATTGAGAATCTGAAGAAATAATAGAAATAACTGCTTTATAAAATTATAAAAAATTGATCATTTCTGAAATTATACTTGCACATGCAATTCTAAAAATACATGTGCATTAACAGTCAGGGCATTATGGACCTTTTTTGATGTGTGTTTATTTTACCTTAAGGGGTTAATTTTTCTCATAACACCTTCTAAGACCTTATGCATAGGCTTGAAATACACTTTGAATATTTTTACCACTAGCATGCAGATGCAAAGTCTTTTTTTTTTCCTGTTTTCAAACACGTTTCAGGTGTTGAAATGATCTAACAAAGATTTATGCTGGATGAGGTGGAAGGAAAGAAGGAAGCTATCGAACTTGTGTCCTGGTTTCTCTACTAGATAATGATCTCCTCAAAGTGTGTGTTTTTTCCTATTCTCCCAGTATCGGTGTGTGCAAGATGAAAGATAGTTCCGGGGCTAGTGCACCAGCGCACATCTGACTGAGGCAGGTGTTAGAAATGTAGATGGCTGGGAGAGACTAAAGACAATACAAATTTGAAGTGAAAACGCTACTGGCACGCCTCCTCTGTTCTTAACACGTGAAGCCCCAGGCCGATCAATTATTCATCTTATTGTGTGTGCGCGTGGCATAGTGTTAGTTCTGTAGTCGGTGAGGAGGTGTCTGTTGCACTTAAAGAGTGAGCGCCACATCACTTGGCAGAGCCAGGTCTGTCAGCCTGTCTCAGTCTCCCTCTCTCTCTTACACACACACACACACACACACACACACACACCTAAAAAGCCCTTGTTCTGCCTGAGCCTTTTTAATGATGGGATCAGGGGCGAGAATTGGTGGCTAAAGTGCAGCTCCAGTTATCTGAAAAAAAGGAGAAAAGAAAGAGAAACATAGAGCAAGAGGAGTGTGAAAGAGAGAAGGATAGGGTGGGTGAAATGAGGAAGGGGAGGCGGTGGGAAGAAGTGGTGGGGGGGTGCTTTGTACACTGGGGGTATTTTTCAAAGCAGAGCAGACTCGAAGCCATTGGGAGACTCCTTTGACTTTAATCTTGCCTGCTTCTTTGAAAATTATGACCGAGGACCACGGTTGCTTCATTAAAAGACATGTTCTGTTTCTTGTGTAGTTCCAGCCAGATCTTCTTTTTGTGCATGTGCTGCTGATTTCAACTTTCCATCCTCTCTGTTTCCTGCAGCCTCCTGAGCACTTACCGTGTCAAGGGCCACCCTCTTTGGATGTGTGTATGCAAATAAATCCATGGATTTTAATTAGACAGACATGTTGGACTTGCACTTCCCTGTGCTGTGCTGAGTATCATCTGTATCTACAAAGTCATTGTCATGTGTTGCACGGTAATCATCAAGTTCTCTACTGTGCATAGTATTACTGGTGCAAGAAATATGGCATAAATATGGTGCTTTAGTTGGCGGGTTACTTAATGAATCAACTGTGGTCTTGGTCATAATTTTCAAAGATGTGGGCTGTGTACTAAGACCTGTGCTTCTGTTTTTCTCTCCAATAAAAACTGACCCTAAAGTGTGTGGAAAGGAAGTTGGGGTCACTGGTTCAGAATAAATCTAATTAAGGCACCTTTGTAACCTCAGTACCAAAGGTGCCAGATGCAACTACTAAGATTTACTGTTTAATAAAACAACTGCATTTGGATGTTGAATATATAACTCTTGTTTTGAGCTTCTTCTACCCCCAGGTGCTGACAATCAGGTGGTTGATTCCCACCTGATTGTCCTGAACATGTAGGGGAACGTTATGTTCAGCAATGTGTCCAGATTCTGCCTCTGACACTTGGATCACAGGAATAAAGTGTGGAGAAGATGCAGAGAAAACTTTGGTGATTGCTGGACCGAAAGAGTAAGATCTTTTGGTGGAGGTATTGTGATGGTGTGGGGCAGATTTTCCCTCCCTAGAAAAATTAAGCTTGTCATTACTGGAGGCTATCTCAATGCAGAGAGTTGGTGGAGGTGGAATTTACTGTCCCTACAACGCTCACTCAAACAAAGCAGGGTTCATCAGAGACTACATCCAGAATTTGGAAGTGGAGGGGATGGCCTGGATCGTCAGCAGCCCTAACTTCAACCACATTGTACACTTGTGGGATCATCTTGGACATGCTGTTCATGCCAGAGTGACCAATACAACCACATTAGCTGATATGTGACGAATGCTAGTTGAAGAATAGATGCCATCCCACAGCAGTGTGTGACCAGGCTGGTGACCAGCATGAAAAGGAGGTGCCAGGCTGTTGTAGCTGTGTACGGTTCTTCCACACACTGCTGAGGTTCCTGCTTGTTAAATGAATCCATTTAAAGTATTAAATTGCCCAAATGTCTTGTTTCTTCAGACTTTAATCATTCAGTCCAATAAAATAACACCAAACAAGAACTAGAAAAGCACTCAGAGAGCGCAGACCTCAGCCAAGTGCAACAATTTCCCCGTATAGCGATTTACAGATTGCAAGAAAATCTGCATTCTGGATCAGATCCAGATCAGCCTTTGAAATTTGATAGAGGTTCCCATTGTCAATCCCTGAGTCAAATATCATGAGTTTTGGGCAATAATTAATGGAGATATTGAGAAACAAAATCTTCGACCCCATTGACCGCAATGTTATCAAAAATTTGAAAGTGATCCAGAATCCAGGATTTCTTCCGGATCACACCCAAAATGATATCAGTTCTTCCTTTTCACATTTCTGACAACTCTTAAAAATTTCATCAAAATCCATCCATAACTTTTTGAGTTATCTCGTACACAGACAGATAAACGCGGGCAAAAACATAACCTCCTTGGTGGAGGTAAAGATGGAACAGTCGAGGTCGGCAACAGTGAAGAACACTCAGTAATGTTTGCAGGGCAAAACAAGACTTCACAAGGCATACAAGGAAAAAACTGCTATTATATTTCAAACTAGAAAAGCACTCGAAGAGCGCAGACCTCTGCCAAGCGCAACAGTCCCCCCATATAGCGATTTACAGATTGCGATAAAATCTGCATTCTGGATCAGATCCGGATCAGCCTTTGAAATTTGAAAGAGGTTCCCATTGTCAATCACTGAGTCAAATTTCATGAGTTTTGGGTAATAATTAACGGAGATATTGATAAAAAAAAAATTTCGGCCCCATTGACCGCAATATTATAGAAAATTTTAAAGTGGTCCATAATCCAGGATTTCTTTTGGCTCACACCCAAAATGAAATCAGTTCTTCCTTTTCACACTTCTGACAGCTGAAAATTTCATCAAAATCCATCCGTAGCTTTTTGAGTTATCTTGTACACAGACAGACAGATAAACGGCAGCAAAAACACATCCTCCTTGGTGGAGGTAATAAACAGCATGGAAGATTTACCAAATCTGTCACAGTGCAACCCAAATACTTAGCTGCATGTTCCTTAAAAGGGAAATAAACAAGCTTTCCAATAGTATAAGATTTATTACCAAGAAGCATTGTTACAACAAACAAAAAAAATCTACCAAACACTTATTCCCTTACTTTTTGTGGAGTAAGGAAACCTGAAGTTCCAGAAGTTTTCATACACTGTATAAAAAGACTGATGAACCTGACTCAGGTACGTCAGTTCTGTCGGGAGGAATGGACCAAAATTCCAGCTAACTATTGTGAAGAAGAAAACCCAAAACATTTGACTCAAATCATACTGTTTAAAGGCAATGCTACCAAATACTAAGGAAATGTGTGTAAACTTCTGGCTTTGAAGAAAGTAATGAAAAATTCTTATAAAAAAAGTTTTTCTCTCATTATTCTGACATTTAGCAAATAGGATCGTCAGAATTCATTTTATCTGACCTAAAACGGGAAGAGTTTAGTCTGATTTAATGTCAGACAGTGAGAAAAAATAAAAAAGGTTATGTTGCTGTATCTGTACATCCATTACTGTGGATGTACAGATACAGTACATCCACAGTGCTCTGAGCTAAAAGAGGCCAATGACACTCTGACCTCGTCGCATAATAAAATCTTGTGAAGAATGTGTAGGGTTTTGAAAGGCCTTTGCCTTTGAAGAAATGTTCATGAGCTGCAAGGGATTTGAAGCCCATGGACATTTTCAAATCTCAAAAAAAATGCATGAACTTGCATGCGCCCTTAGGCGCCGGTGTTTTTTCATGAAAATATACAATTTTGATATCAAGATTTCAAAAGGCTATAACTTGAAAGCATTTTGAGATAAAGGTATACTGTCAATTAGAAAATTGTTCAGTATGACTCAATGACTGTGATAGGAGTGAAATTATTCATATAATTTGCATATTATGACATCACAAGGTGGCACCCATATTGGAAAATGTTCAATTTTGATATCAAGGTTTCAAAAGGGGCCCTGCGATGGACTGGCGACCTGTCCAGGGTGTACCCCTGCCTTTCGCCCGTAGACGACTGGGATAGGCTCCAGCAGATCCCCGTGACCCTTCGGAGGATGAAACGGGTATAGATAATGGATGGATGGATGGGTTTCAAAAGGCTATAACTTTAAAGTGGCACCTCGACCTATCACAGAATGCTTCCACCCCGGCCATACTGAGGTGAAGCATCTGATATACAATGTGCTGTTGTGGACTATGGCGCGCGGACTCTCCGTCACTACTGTCAGTTTCTGCTTCTCTGGACAACTGCATGTCTTTCTCCTCAGAATCGGAGTTAGCTAGTACCTGACAAAGTATTTCGTGGATGGTAAACCGGCCTTTTGACATCGTGAGTGAATAAAAAAACACTCTTTAGCTCTGCTCTCATTACGCTCAGCACTACTGCCACTGCTTCACCGCGCATCTCTGTGCCAGAGGATGTTTTACAAATTCATTTTACGCTAAAACGTTGAATAGCGTCACCTCCACAAATGCTTCTCAGATTACAGGCACACAAGTCCGCCATCTCCTGGTGAAAAGTAGTAACAAGATTCTGCTTCACATTTATAGATACAGATTGTTTTATTCAGCAATGTTGGTTGTCGTAATTTTGCGACTTTGGCACTTAAAGGGTTCAAATAAGCTCTTACACCAGAAAAAGATAGATTGTGATACCTTAGGAACATAGTTGGAGTGGTGCTGCATCAGCTCTGCAGCTGTCTGCTGGTAGCTCATATGGATCAATGTTGTTGACGCTGGACAATTTAGTCAAATACCAGTCTCCGGCATTGTTGTTGAATTTGGCACATTCACTCATTTTACTTTTGATTATCCATTATGTGCGATTTAAAATACTTAACAACATAACTTAACCAAACTGTGAGTCTCTCTCTCTCTCTCTCTCATGTTTGGCTCTTCCAACCATCCAACATGGTGTCAGAGGGCGTCAGTCACATGAGTGACAAAGACTGATGTTGTGATAGAGACTTTTATCTGTATACTTTAGAAATTCATCATATCCTTGCAAATTTTACCAACCTCACCTTTAACCTTTGAACTACATGCCAGATATAAAGGGAAAAAAAAAATCTATTTTGTGTCATAATTGTCAGTGCATTTGTTTTAAACAAATACGTTTGTGTGCGGTAATACTCTGGTGCTGAGTTAGGCCAGAATAATTGATGCAACTGTCCTACTGGGTTTAATTATAAGGTTTAAAAGATATGACAGGCCACTTCATTTTCTAACTAAACTGGCACAGACAATTTATCAACTAAGTTCTATGTTTTGTTTTGTTTTGTTTTGTTTTAGCCGTGCATCAAATCAGGAGTAAAAGTTAAAGATAGACATTAGACTTTGTTTCTGGATTCAGACCAATCCCTGATATTAAAAAATTAAAAAATAAAGAAATGGTTTAAAAGCATAATTTGACCATTTGTGAAACACTAGCATCACACTTTTGACATTATTTGATGAAGTTGCTACAGTTGCTTGGAGTTATATACAGTAGATCTTTCATTTAAAAGATAATGTTAGTATTTTAATCTTAAGTGGACAGTTTAGCTGTACTGTACTTTCTTTGCCCTGTGGCCTCCTTCATCAAATATTTTTTTTCTAAACTGAGCTTTGCGTAAACTTAGTTGAAAGATAGGTTTAAGACAGTAATGCCTATGGTGTCCTCCAACATCACATTGTGGATAAAATAAGGGTTTTTGACAGAAATAATAAATTCAAGATTATCACCAGTTATCAGCTTCCGGGCTCCTTGTCTCGTCTTTAGCTCCCCTTATAATACAGAAAATGTCATTACTTCAGATTTTCACTCTTTGCACAATACACACTCACGAACCCACACAAACATCACATACTGTAGATTTGATCTAGATGATCCAGTGGCAGTAGGAAATGAAGGCAGAGAGATGAGCCTTGTGTAAAATGCCACACAAAGTACTAATCGATGTCTTGCTGTGTTCACATACTGTGAATGCACAAATCAGGGCACAGCAAGCTCCCTCTAATGACCTGGCCCAGAAGACACACACACACACATGCACACACACACACACACGTAGGCCTGCTATCTACAAAGTATAACCAGTATGTATGAATAAATGTGTATACACTTCCCATACAGACTCTGAGCCAGAATGATGTGCCCTCTGCTCCATCCCCGTCCTTTAACTCCGTCGCAGTCGATGAGTTCCACTATCGCTGTGAATATAGAGCAGAACACTCCAAAGTTGACTGGAAAATGCTTCATGAAGTGCCAGTTGTACAGATCATGCCACTGCAGTTTTCCAAAGCCTTGACAGCAGGAAGCATCTGTATGTTGTGATCCCCTGTAAACTGAGCAGTATGTGTTTTAAACATACCATGCAGTATTCATGGTGTACCAGTGCAACTGTCTGCTTAAACGTGCAGTGTGTGTGTCTCTGTGTAAGTCTAAGACAGAAAATGGTACAACTGTAATGTGTCTTTGCTTGTTTTCTACTTATATACAGTACATGATGGTGGTCGTGCTATCTAAATCTCTAAATTATTTTTACTTCACATTGCAAACATAAAGGATGATTGTGGTTCACTGTAGGCTAAATCTTGACTTTACACTGAACAAAAATAATACAATAGCAGACATCAAGCTACCCATAAAAATGGTCAATGAGGGATATATATATATATATATATATGCTATATGATAGATAGATAGATAGATAGATAGATAGATGAGAATCAGCCTGAAAAAATCTACAATACAGCCAAAAAAAAAAAAAAAAAAAACAACTAGTGATTACAAATCTAATAGTATTTGTTATTCAAGGACTTTTCACAGCATGGGAAATGCAGAGGTAATGAAATGTATGAAATGATAAATATATACAGACATTTTGAATAATTTAGACCAACAAATAGCAACAGGGATAGAGGCAGATCTTAGTATATTTTCTTTCATGATAACAAATTAACTACCAGCTACAATAAACTGGCCATAACAGACAATCCTCCTGTGTTGTAACAGTTTGAAGGGGAATTTTAGGAGATTCCAGTAAAAGGAATTTAGAAATAGTTGAGGTGGGCACCTTTTGTCATTCAGAGGAGAAAATGTAAACAATGATATTCCCATCCTTAACACGTCACATTGGTCTGTTTCAAATAATAGAGTAGTACAAGGGAATGAGAAGTACAAGTAAACGGGAAACTGGGGAGCATTGTACATGATATGCTGCTGGTTGTAATATCTAGTCATATTATTATTATGGTAATTCATTAAATCTTTTCCCTGATTTCTGTGAAACATCTTAATCTATCTACTCGCTGAATTGCTGCCAGCTGCTGTCCACAAACCAATCAGTGTAAAGTATAGAGACATGCAGCCTATGCAGCTGATGTGAAAGGATCACTGGTCTGCTTGCGTCTGTGCAAAGTGGAGCAAAATATAACTATAATAAGTATAATAATGATAATAGCAAACTCTTTGAAAAACATGTGAGAAGGCACACCTTTTCTTTCTAATGTTGGTTAAACCCTGCAGTAACAACACTAGCACACACCTGATATGAGCTCATTATATCTATTCATGTCATTACTTCTATTAAGACCTGCCAAACTGAATAATGACAATGAAGTGAACTTGTCCAAACTATTTAGAAAAGTGACTAATTATAAAAGACTTCCATAATCAGGAGTTGCTGAGGACCTGACATGACTGATGTAGCTGATTGATGATATTAGGCAAATAAGGTTGGCAAGTCCAGTTTCAATTTGATTTCAGGGTGACAAAAAAAAGATTTGGTTAAAAACAGCAACAGCAGTCCCTCAGGATAGAAGAAGATGAAAACAGTAATAGTAAGCTCAATTTGAAACACTACATTTGCAAATTTGGATCATATTATTTACCTTTTGGTTTCTCCTTCTGTTCCGGTCGAGGGCGGATTGAAACGTGGTCATGGGTAAGAAAAAGCACGCCATCTTTCAAGCGCAATTTTCATGCCTTCACACAATGAAATACTCACCAATCCATTCATCGATCCATTAATGAACTTACAATTATCCAAATTCAGGTTGCAGGAGTAGCAGCTTCAGCCCAGAACTACCACACTCCAACCACCTCCTCCAGCTCTTCCAAAGGAATACTGAGGCGCTCCCAGACCAGCCAAGAGATATGACCTCACCTATCCTGACTAGGTTTTAAAATTAGGTGAATACAACCTAAAATAATTACATATTACAGGATGTATTTTTTTTTCTTTTAAACAATAAGCCAAACTCCAGAAGCAAAAACTAAGAATACCTTGACTACATCAATTGTAACTAAGAGGTAGAGTTACTGCTATTCAAATGCACTTGATCAAGTGATCTTTAACAAGTCTGATCACCTGAATAAAAAAAAATGTATGTGTAAACGCAATGCCTAGGAGAAAAGACATCAGCAATGATTCAGGAGTATTTCAATTAATATTAAAATACTTAATAATGAGTCATAATTTAATACTAAATATGCATTATACTTCATACTTATTAACTCATATTTTAATTGTTATTGACCATCAATCTGAAAAGGGTTTTGAGGCCATTTACAAACCGTTTGGAATTCATTGTTCCTCAATAAAAGGTTTGCTCACGAGTGGAAAACATGATGGTTGCCAATCCTACCAGGGTTCCACCTAGTCATGTTGAAAATGAAATGGAAAATCCTGCATTTTGGAGCTTTTTATATGTACTAATTGTACAGTTTTTTTAACAAGGATTGACTGGTGGTCAGGGTGTGCACCGCCTCTTACTTGCTGACAGCTGGGATAAACTATGAGCCCCTCATCAACCTGAACAAGGTGAAGCAGCTATAGTAGATAAATTAAATGGATGAAATAATAATATGTGAAAGGTTCAGGTAACATCGTACTCATGCATGTTCAGATTTTGAAAGGCACACATAGCCATATAATAATTCTTGGAATCCATAAAGTGTTCCAGTTTTACAGTTTTTGAGCATTTATTGTGAAACTTTTTTTTTGTTGTGAACCAATGTGGACTAATAAATATTCTGGAGAGAAAGTGGAGAGTTGATGTCTTAGTTCACAGTGCAAACAATCTAGTCTGCAATGAACAGTGCAGAAAGACAAGGTCGGGCCTCTCACAAAGCTTTGTGTTTTTATGAATCCATTCAGTCTTTATCAAATGGACTCAGAAATTACAGTTTTCACACCATAGTAAATAAAAGCCAAACTGTCCCTCGGTATGTGCACATGAAACACACAGAGAGGCACAGGAGCCCTTTGATCAATCAATGTGTAAACAAACCCTGATGCAGAAGCCCCACAATTGGATGTGTGCAGATCAAACTGTGTCAAATCATCAACGTGCAAATAATAAGCTCTTGTTCTCTGAAGGGCAGCAGTCACAGCAGCACCATCAATTAAACTCGAAAGTTTGCATCTTTTTCCTTTCTACTGATAGCAAGCTGAGCAAGTCAGACTCCACTTTGTCTCGTACGTTCCTTCAAACTCCGCTGCTTACATGATTAGGAAATAGATGATGGAGAAATGAAGGTGGGTTGTTTTTTGAAAAAATACCGTATCCCGAAGGGGTTAAATTACAAATGCTGTTGTGCTGATGGGTAGAAATTTACCTGTTTTTCTTTCTTTTTTTTTCTTTTTTGTTTTGTTTGTTTTTTTTTTTACCTGAAGATTTTTTGGTATCTAAAACATTTTGACACATGGCAGCTCTGCCAATGTTTGAATTTTTTCTTTTCTTTTTTTTTTAGATTGTGTGACCACATAGGTGGAACATTCACAACTGTGGATGAAGTTTGGAACATTATATATGTATATATATATATATATATATATATATATATATATATATATATATATATATATATATATCTTTTCAGTCTGCTCCTTCTTGTTAGTGCATCCTTTACACTGTGCACAAGAGTATTACCCTCAAACAAGTCTGTCCTCTTTGTTTTAAGCTCTACGGGGACCCTCCTTGCAAAAAAATAATGTTTTGGAAGGCAAGCCAAACCAATGTACGGGAGTGAGCATGGAATCAATAGTGTCTTCTTTTCTTACTTGATTTAAATGAGGGCTACCAGCTCTGAAGTTCCTTCTTGCCATGTTCATCTTGAAAGAATATGCGCTAGTTGCACCGACTCCAAAGCCCAGCACAGTTACCATTGGCATATTAATAATTTAATGCAAATAATCATTGAGTATGCAGTTTGTGTGTGAGTTTGAGCTGAAAGACAAAAGTAAAAAGTGGGGCCTCACATTGCATTGAGGAAAATAAAGTGAGATGTTACACAGGCCTCTTTCCAGCGTCTCCGCGGGGCGAATGCTGGAATGAATCCCCTCAGGAGCTGTACCATCTCATCTAGCTTTCTCTGATTTGGATCCTATCAGCAGTTCTCATTTCACGCTGCCGTAAAACGAGATGTCAGTGTAATTTGACAAGGTTTTCCAGAGTAAACAAACACTGAGTTTCACTCAGCGTTTTGATGGTGCCCTAAAAATCCCCTGGACAGCTGATCCTAAAACCTGGGTTGATTTACATTTTAGGTGAGCATTCTCACTGGATCCACTTCTTTCACTGTCTACCTTGTGTACTCTTTATCGTGAGTGGGAGGGCGAAGATGTGTTGCCTGCTAGTTAATGGGTTTATGGACGTTGGTGGAGGTTGAGGTTGTTGTTACACTCCACAAAGAAAGAAATATTATATTAAAGCTTCTTCTCACCATGGTTGCTCTCAGGCTTCAACTCCAGCATCATTCTCTCAGTCCCATCAGACTATCAATAATTAATATCAGAGATTTCATGGGATTGAGCACATTCTTTCTCCCGTATTGATGGCAAATTTATTTTATTTACACCAGGCCTTTGATGAAATAAGAAGCCTCGTCTAACTCTGTACTTAGTCTGTAGGCTAATTTCTGAGAAAGAAACAGGAGTACTGGTGGTGGTATTGTGGAGCCAGTGGGGCTTTGGTTGTACAAAGAGTCCCAGAGGTGTTTCCTGAGCCTCCCTGCTTTTCATTCTCATTAAATGTTGTGCTTTTCTTCTTTACCCTTGTCCCTCTCTGTAACAGGCAGTTGATGTTTGAAATCTTGGTCATATCATTGCCAGTGACTGAAAAAAGAAAATTACTTTTACTTTTTTTATGCACATAGAACTTACTTAATAACCATATGAAAAAGCTCTTTTTTTTTTCTTTCATACATATTTTGAATTTATACAGTAGGATACTGTTTGGATATGACCCTGATCCATACCTATCCATAACTTAGTACTGGTGCCCACCTGTACTTTTTTTTTTTTTATTTAAATATATTACTTTCAATGTAAGGCACTAAAAGTATGATTTCAGTTGTAAAGAATCAGTCTTGAGTCATGATCCCTCATGTTAAGTTTTTTCATCTAATTTCAGCTTAGGTCTGGCCAGTGCTGCATGACTGCACTCACTGCTTACACCCACTGAAGCTGCCCAAGACCTCAAGACTATCAGTTACAGTGTTCTTCGGCTGTATAGCAACAGTTAAGGCAAAAAAGTAATCCTAGGGCACTTTATATACAGAGAAATTCAACACTGCCTCCTGAGGAACCACTTAGAAATATCGGGGAGGAGAAAAAAAAAACAAATCCTAACAAAATGAAACCTACAGCAGGTCCACATCTCCAGATGTGAAGAATCGAGGAGAATGGGTGGTTAAAGTGAGGAGACAGGAGAAAAGAAAATGAGAGAGAAAGCAAACAATAAAACAATGATCAGTGGATAAGAAACAGGCTGCTCCTGAGCCTGGAATAGTACAAGCAGAAAGGTGGAGAGGGAGATAAAAAGCACAAAGAAGAAAATGCTTAAGGTGCATTTGTTGGGCAGGAGGCTTGCAAGTTATATTTGAGAGAGAACTTGTTTACAAAGAAACTCCAACTTAAAGCAATAATGATGTAGATATTTTTTTTCTTCAAAGCATTTGGTTGACGCTAGAAGAAGATAATTGTCTTTCTGAAATTCTTGGATGTGAATTTGACACACAAGACAGGATGTCTTTAGTTCTGTTATACGATGAAAACCAGAGCCTCTGCTCTATATGTGTGAACATAATCCACTAGTGCTGCTTTTGATTTTTCATTATTATTTTTCTTTGTTTTATTTTGAAAAAGAGAGAGAAAAATGAATAATTTGACCACAAGGTGCCAAAGCTGCACTCTTTAGCCACGTTGCCACTGAGCAGTACAGCTTAGTTGGAACAGTGAGCTCTAATCGAGCTCATGTTTCCACTGACAGGCACGTTTGCTGGATGGCTGTAGCTACCTGCTAAGTAGCTACAGCCAAGTTAGCTATCTGCTAAGTAACAGCACGCGGCACACTGTCTCCAGTCAGTAACATCAAGTAATAAAAACACGACTCAATCAAGAGAGGACATCCAGAACATCATGTTCTTTCCTTTTGGCAAGAAAAAGCCCAGCTTTCTTTGAGAAAACATTTTAAAATGGTGCGTCTTGTGTTGATCTCCATGTTACATGGACCAATCACCAAACTGCAGTGTTTCTGGCGCCACCTTAAACATACCTCACCACTGGTTTCAGTCCCCTAATAAAGTGTGCCAAAATTCGGTACAGTACGTAACACTTATTTTGGTGTGGTTCCACAACTTTTGATGATAGCAAGCCAAAGAGTTGTATACCGTACTGTACCGAACTATAAAGTGGTGGAAACAGGTTATTAGTGTCCATATCTTCCATTTTCGTGGTATTATATGTTTCTAACTTTTTTATTTGTGGTTCTCCTAAACATATTGAGGATAATGTAATTCCTTATGTTTCAACTGCAACATTTAATCATCCTAAACCAGGCTCAGCCCTGACTAAGGTATCACATATAATATGCCAAACAAAGCCCCTTTATTTAGTTTACTGTTTGGCATTAAGGTTCAACCACTTTTCACTTCTCATCTCATATTTTAAGTCCAAATACGTAAGTCCTCATGCGTCTGAATCATCCAGCAGTACACTAAAAAGCACAAAAACATCCATAGATGGGTTTCACCACCTGCTATAACAGTCGAAATACAATATGTAAAGGATATGACTGCGCTCAACAGCGTGGTGTGGTATGAATCAGCGAATGCCCGTGGACATTGTCATAGGGACATATTAGCAGCAGAACTGGATTCCTTTGTGTTTTATGTGTATAATTTTCCCCTGATAGTAGTAATGGCCGTGGTGTTTGGTGTGTATGTGTGTGTGTGTGTGTGTGCGTGTGTGTGTGTGAGAGAGAGAGAGAGAGAGAGAGAGAGAGAAGAAAGAAAGAATGGGGGATAGAGGAGAAACAGAGATAGAATGAGAGAGGTGATGTGGAAGGATGAGGGAGGCTGAGACAGGAGAGCTGCCCCCAGTAATGAGGCCCTTTTATGGGCTTTAATTTGTCCCACTCCCCTGGGAGACTGATGGATGGCTCTCTTTATGCTCACTCTCTTTCTTTTCCCCATCTGTGATACAGAGGATTTATTTATACCCTGATATTACCTCTCTAACAAGTGCTGCCTTGCTATAACGACTGCCTGACTCTTCATAGATAGATAGATAGATAGATAGATGTTTTTTCTGTGTAAAACACCTTTTTGTATTGAAGATCACTACTACGCACCATATGCTTGGCATTTTATTCTCACTAAGTTTTTTTCTGCTTTTTTTTTTTTCAGTTTATTTGTTGATTTTCTTTGCAAATGGGTGCAAGAAAAAAATAAAAACATTTTTGCCCCTGGGCAATTCATTGCAAATTCTGGCTCACTCCTGGTCTGTTCGACTCTAGGGAAATGAAATTTAAAAACGAACTTAAAAGTTTATCACCAGTTGGCAGTTTTGGCAAGTGATAAAAATGACCAGTTGGAGAGGCAGATTTGGGTTGACAGCCACGCAGGGATGAAAATAGTACGCTGCATACGCTTACCTTGGCGGTTTCAAAGGAATGGGCAACATGCTGGCAGGGCTGCCCATGCCCATGTTCCTCCATTCATCCACAGTTCAGGGGCTTGTCACTGCAGAAACTTCAAAAGAGAGAAACAATTCACAACAGCACAAACAATGCACCCACATACGTATGTTTTCAACAATTCGGAATATTCATCTCTTCAAAGCCTCAGTAGCTTTCACAAATAGAGAACATCGTCATTAAACATTGCGAAACAGTTACTTCATATCATATAGAGACATTAAAGGTTAAATTTAATCCTAAATTGCTTTCCTATCAAAAATTTGTTTTCATTCCCGTTTTGACTGACAAATGCATGTAATAAACAAGGAAGTCGTGATTCTTAACACTTTAAAATCATTTAAAGTTTTGTACAGGCATATTTAAACTTCTTTTTAATGTCTGACTAATTACTTAATCACTCTATTGTAATATCTAAAATGACCATTCGTTAAGAAATTTGCCAAATGTCAGCATGAAGGATTTTTCACTAATAAGAAGACACAAGGATTGTTCCATACTCTAATTTTATACCCTTTTTTTTTTTTTTTTAGATGTTTTTGAAGAGTTCTTGCTGGGCTCCTGTGGACGTCTTGCTGGGTTTAATCATCCAGCTCATACATCTGAATGATATGAGTGAGCCCATGTGTTAACACAGCAAGTATATATGAAACACATACAGTGAGGTAGGACGCTTTCCAATCGTTTAAAGACTCTACAGACACATTTAAAAACATGTAAAACTGACGTCATCACCACAGATAAGTTTACTCATCCAACATTGTAGATATACTACGAACAAAATTAATACGATTTCCACAACACACCTTTTTTCTTTTAAGAAATCTGCACACCAGTGGCCTTTATTGAAAGTTTGGGCAGGCAGGAAACATGCAGAGAGTTAAATCAGGGACCTGAACTCGAGCCTGGACTGGGTGCAACGAGGACGCACAGCCTCTGTATATGGGGATAATCAAATTGAGCTATTCAGCACCCCTGCAGAGCACGTTGTGCATCATGTACTATTCCTGCGTGCTCTGAACAGACGCCATTCGGGAGTATGTATTTAGTTGTTAGAAAGCATCTCCTGCAGATAATCTCCTGGTGCGATGTGTACGTTTGAACAGGCAGCTGCAGAGACGATTCACGCATCCTGTAAATATTCTGTGATGGCCACGCATGAAAACAGCTTATGTCTGTCTCGGGTCCTACAAGCAGCCACAATGAGGTCAAGCTCCCACTGGGAATATATGTTATTGCCGTTACATTAAACCTGTTCTCTTTGTCGATTCATATTTAATACAGTTGCTTGTGGAAACATGTTGAATAGATGCTCTGTTTGTGCTTTGTCAGGTGGATGCGTAGGTCTACATCAAGCTTAAAGAGCTTTAGTCCTCAGCATAACTTTAGTTGAACCAATGTGACAAACTGCTACAACAAATAGTTTACATTTCTACACAAAGGTCTTGGCTGAAGGGAAAGCTTGAGTCACTACACTGAAACACATGCAACATGATGAGCTAAATAAAGTTTATTGCACTTTTCTATGTTTTCAAAAAACATATTTGATTCACTTTACTGATCTTTGCACTGAAAATGAGATTTAAATAGCAGAATCTTGTATACATGTTTCCACTGACAATGTGGTGTTTTATATGTGCCACGCTACTGCAGGAAAAAAAAAAGACATTCCCTACAATCCCAGCTCAGCATCCTTAAAGATGAATTGTTGCTTTCTACCTGTTTCCAGCCATCTTCCATTTCAACAAAGCCTCCTTTTAACTCACATAAATGAAACGGGAACACAGGAGAAGAAAAAGAGCGCTCTGAGTAAACAGAACAAAAATATTGTTTTGCTTTCTTCCCACTCACTCTGCCCCTCTGGATATGTGATAACTAACATCTATTGCACATATTGAGAGCTGGGTGATCGTCGGGCACGTAGATCGTCAAATCACACCTTTGAGTAACTCTCAGCACACTTAGCTCAAGGCCCCGCCAGCTTACATAATCCACTGATCTGTTTGCTGCTAGAGCTGGGCCAGCTGAGGATTGACGAACACACTGAGCAAGAAATGAGACAGCCTGTGCTGTCTTCCTGGGTTGAGAGACAGCAGTGACGACAGCCACTGAGAGTGGCAACACTGCCGTACATGTGTCACTTCTATACAAAACTCCCACAGCATCATAAGGTCCCTGGTCAGAGATTTCGTCAAACTTACCTGTCTTCACATCCTGCACTGCCTTTTTACAGCCTTTTTAATAACTGTCATCAATCCTTAACACACAGCTCTTTTATTAAAGTTTTTTTCCGTAGGATAAAGGAAAAATACCTCACCCTCTCAGCCACAGTTTTTTTTTTCCTTCTATCCATTCGCTGACCCTCCACCCCGTCTGGCGCGTGAGAAGGGAGGCCCTCTCGCAGTGCCCCCTTTGGCAGTTCTTTTCAGCTTCCCAGTGTCCCGTGGTGGAGCTTGGATCCACTACAGAAAGCCATCTGCCCACTGTGATCGCTTGCTAAAGTGTCTTAATTAAGCCTCATTGTCTTTGTGTTATGTGCCCCTTTTTAAACTGACTGCAGAAATGCCCATGAAATGCTGCCTGGGTAATGAAAGATTGTTGGAGAGGGAAGGAGAGGGAGAGCTGGTCTTTTTTCTAAAGCACTATATGAAGTCACAGGAGGAGATGTCTCTATACAACACTGCGGAAATAATAGCGATAGAATTCGTCGAAGATTCAGCTCTGCGGAAATGTGAAATATGCTCTCCATGTCACTTGTCTTAACATCTGTTCTTTATTTGTGATTTTGATAGTTTCTTTCATTTCTCTCTCAATTTAATCTCCCTCTCTCTCTCTGTGATGTCTCAGGCACCGCAAAAGAGCACTTTATTGTCTGTTAAAGTTGCACTTCATTATCAACCTAAGGCCAAATATGAATCATGTTAATTTCACGGTGAGTAATCTTAAATTACTACTATGCACACAGTGTGATGCAAACGTGAATGACAGACTACAAGTAAAAGGATTAAAAAAAAAAAAAAAAGAAAGCCATAAGGAGTCTTTAAAATGTCATGTCTATGTCACATATGTAGTCAATGCGAGTGTCAATCCAATTAGCCCTACTGGTCATCAGAGCAAAGTAACGTTTAGTAAAGTTTACCGGATGATGCTTTGTCATGTGGTTCCAGTTCACGTTCTTTTTTAATACTCCAATTGCAAACAAACAACTCTGACTTGCTTAGTTCGTCTTCCTTTATACCACAACATCGTGAAACGTGTGAAAGACACAGCGGCAGAATGTCGTAATGTTTCATTCCACCCCTGTTACACCTCTTTGCCAGCTTCAGAGGTAGTAACAGAGGCGTAATAGAAGCAAAAAGCACACTGAGTAAATGGGCAATCCAGAAAGTTGTAACAAGGGCGGGACGATGGCTGCAAAGTCGGGAAGCGATGAAATCCAGGAGCTGCTCGCCCTCAACACATCATAGTCGAGTCAAATTTATTTATACAGCGGATTTCAAAAACAACAAATGTTGAACAAAGTGCACCACATTCAAATTAAATAAAAATATATAAAACAATAAAATATAAAGACAATGAAGTGTTCTAGAAACAAAATAAATTAAGTCAGAGTATTAAAAAATAAACATGATTATGTTGAGAGACAGCCCGTTGTTCGTACTTCAGTGGGACATTTCATTGTCTCCAAATAAATTGCCTCCACTTCTGTCGTAGAGTAGCATCTTCAGGTGAGGCACAAATGCTTAAAGAATCTGTTTTTGTGCAATCACAGCCATAACAGAACACGTAAGAGTCATCTGTCTTCCTAATCATTGCTCTCTAGCTTGTCATTTCATCATCTCTTTACAGGTCATGGAAATTAGCAATAAGTCTAATTTGGACATAAAGAAAAGACAATTTTTTTTTCCCTTTTTTTTAAAAAAAAAAACCTTATTCTTGCTATATTTTTCCACGGTCTAAGTCCCGAGAGTTTCTAACCTGCCAGCCGCTCTTTAATATATGCACTCTGACTCCTGTGATACAGTTTATTTCAGCGAGTCATGTCTCACTCAGACAGATCTTGTCATTCTATTAAATCTCTGTGCTGTAGGGATTTTGTTTTTGTTCAGTGGCTCACAGGAGAGTCCAGGCAGCGCTTTGCCTCACTGATCTGCTATCATTTGCATGTTGAGCACACCCGTGGCTCCTTGATGTTGACGTGGAACACTGGCTCTGCAATGTGCCACACAAGCAAGGTGCAAGAGTGCCAAAGTTATTCCTCACATTATCACACACATACCAAGGGATGCTCTGCTCTGCCATCCAGTGTCCATGTCTTCATTCTGGGGCTGCTGAGGAGACGTGATATAAGCTCAGCTGTGCAACTTAGTCACCATTTAACCCGGGGGTGGGTAGTGGGTGGGGGGCGGGTTTGGGGGGCTGAGTTGTTGGATTAGTATTCATTTCTCACAAAGACTTACAAAAACTATGAAACATTCAATTTCAGATCTCCATCCGGGTTGTTAATGAGTCATATAAATAACTAAAACTGGTTTAAAATATAAAAATAAATTGTACAGCTATCATTGTTTTTGTTTTTTTTTTTTGTTTTTTGTTTTAATTTTAGGGCTGATTGATTCTTCATGAAAAGAACAATCGAAAAGTACCTCTAACTGCTCTTTTCCTCCACTTCCTCCCCCCCCTTTTTTTTTTCTTCACAGTCCTTCTTTCACCATCCATTACAAATTGTGTGACAGGTTCCAGACGGGTTGTGGGGAGAGAACAATGTGTTGTGACCCTCAGTACCGCCCTCCAGCTCAGCGCCTGGCTTCGACTCCTTCTCCCAGCAGGCCGTGGGGGGGCCCGAGCTCCCCCTCCTCTTCCCCACTCCCACCACCAGAATCAATCGCTCTGCGACACCGTACAAACGATCCACTGAAGTCCATGCATCACAGTGCAGCGCACCACCAACAATGACCAGCCATGTGGTTCAGAGGAGAGCGGAGCACGAACAAGCTGGAGAGTTATTATGGCTAGATTAAAAAAAAAAAAAAAAAGGAAAACTGGTAGAGGAACTGGGACACGGAGACATGGCTGCGAAGCAGAAATGAACCCCGTTGTAACCCTATTGATGATATTAACTAAGCATTGTCTTGTTTATTTAAAAAATATATGTATATTTCTGCGGTCATCCTCATGAAAACACCAATATGAAGCAAAAATAGTGTTTGCAAGAAAACTGTCTGGAATCTAATCTTTTTTTTAAATCCTAGTATGCTATCACTTAATCTTAGAGTAAAATGAATGTATAACTTCTATTGAGATTGTCATGAAATGTTTTTCTTTTAGAAATTATGGTGATTGGAGATGTGAAAATTCAATATTTCTCTGAAATAAATGCTGTCAGATATCAGTCATCTAAAGTTAACCAAAAAAGATCATTATTAATATCACTGTACCTATCAATTTTAAAAATAAGTCTCTAGTCTAGGGCACATGCTTAATTGGAGAAAAACAAAATTACACAGGGCAGAAAATGACATCAGTGCCCATAATTAAAGAGAAACGTTTGTTTAGACTCTTATTTACATGCCTGACAACCCTCATTAACGTCTCCCCAGTGTGGCAGCGAGCCGAACACATTGGTTTATTGCTCTCTGTACCTGCAACATCTAGTGTTTGATATCTATGCATCAAACTACCTGAACCAAATATAGTCTGCAAAGAAAGAACAATTAAAGATACGCAGCTATCATGGCAGCGCTCACTCACTTCTCCTCCCTCAGCTGTCGCCATCGAGGAAACACCACTGCAGTGGCATCTGTTTTTACTTGATGCAGCATCCACTCTTTTTTTGGGTAGCTGTCTCAAATGCAGATGTTCTTTTTCAGCACACACTGGTTTTTGATGCGTCGCTGGCTATTAAGCTCATTCACCATATCAGTGCAACTTGTTTGCATTACCACTGACAGCTAATGGCAGCTCAGCCTCTACCTGCTTGCCTAGAACAGTACGCATGATACAAGTGTGTGTAACTACCATGGAAACAAGCAGAAAATCTGGCAATTCCAGACTCCATGAATGGGTGATGCTTTTCATATTAATCTCAAAACACTGAAATGATCACAGAGTCAACCTTTAATAAACTTTTAAACAGAAAGTACTGGATGGTGGTGCTTACTCCTGCTGTTTCCCTCTCTGTCCCTTTCTTCTCATCTAACTCTCTGCCAGACACTAAAAGTAATATTAGTTTTGTGAGTTCAATCTAACTTGAAACTGTCATTGTGTTCTTACAGAATAGGGCAATAGCAATTTTCTTCTTTTTGCTGTTTCACCCCCTCCAAGATTTAATTTTTGCTGACTCTAAACTTCAGACAAAATGAACCTAATGTTCCTTCTCATGATCTCTCTCTTTTATTATAGGAGTTCATAGTTATGCTTCCTTCTGCCTCTTTTTTTCTTCTAAACACGAAGACATGAGAAACGAATGTATCACCCTTTCGACAATCGTTATGAGATGGCAGCACTGAGGAGCGATGTGTCTGACTGTCATGAATGCATCATCTGGGTACTTCCAGTGTGCTGCGTGATGTCCAGAATTTACAAGCGTGAACTCACTCATGTCTACTTATGAAATGTAAATGCAAAAATGGGCATTTAGGAAGGCAGCGTTAAGAGTCTATGCTAGACCAGTTAATCACCAGTTAACCCTAACCTAAGGCAAGCTTTCTTGTCTATTTCACTTGTTATGGAAGAAGAATTAAAAAATAGGTTTAAAACAAAAAGTGAAAGTACTGACTGGAGCCATAAATAAGGTAGGAAATATTTATTTAGACTTCACATTAGCGTCACAGTAGTCGCCCTCTGCTGATCATCAGATAGACAGCAGGTATGAAGCTCTTTTCCTATAAGCTCCGGTTTCTAGACCTACAAACTTTGTCCACCGTTTATATAAAGTCATTTGT
Organism: Hirundichthys speculiger; assembly: GCA_018398805.1. Taxonomy (NCBI): domain Eukaryota; kingdom Metazoa; phylum Chordata; class Actinopteri; order Beloniformes; family Exocoetidae; genus Hirundichthys; species Hirundichthys speculiger. Next base: position 301,957 of record JAGFBZ010002170.1, on the reverse strand, counting down.
TATTATTTAATTAACAGTGATCTGCATATGAATTTGCAGAATATATATATATATATATATATATATATATATATATATATATATATATATATATATATATATATATATGGAACAAGATTTTTTTTTTTATTATTGGACATTTGGTGTCTATTTTTAGCTTATCCTATTCAGTCAGTGTAGAGACTGGCTTACTTTGGATATTATGACGCAGTCTGTTTTAACACATATTATCATGATGTTGTTTTATAACCTTACCCAATTAGTTTTAAAATCCTACTCAAAGTACAACTTAAAGTGGAAGGAAATTACCAGTGAAAAATGCAAAGTTTCAAAGTTTAACAGGAGAGAAATTTGGATCTCCATCAAACCCTGCCAGCAACCAAACAAAGACATTTGTTTGGTTGCTGGGAGGTCCTAGAGACACCTAATGTTATGACTCCAGGACTATATTTAACCATTCAGTGCAAATGCAAGTGTTGAACAAATGAACATTTATTAGAGCTGTAATTCTATTCCTGTAAAATCTGCATCTGAGGTTCTCTATGGTCAGCAACTACTATTGTTTACTTCAAGTTTTTTTTTTTTTTTTTTTACTCCCCAGGTCCCCTGAGAGCCAAGTGTCCTCCTTCAAACCTACCCCTTATCCTCGCTCTCTCTCTCTCTCTCTCTCTCTCACACTCACACACACACACAAACACACACTATAGCAAAATTGTGTTAATTTACCCAGCCAGTAGTATTAACTATATTAGATCAAATAACTGCCACAGACAATTGGGCAGCCAGCTCTGTGACTTCATTTTAATTGATTTTCTTACATGCTCCCAGCCGTGGATGATTTAGTTTCCCTGTGACACTATGTTTATTAAAGGCATATTGCATAAAGGAATAAATAGATATTGTTGGTTGGGTTTATATGAGCTTTGTGGGAATGCAGAGATTCGCCCCTTGTTTTAATATGAGCCAGGCTTTCAGTGTTTAGTTTGATTAAAGTCAATATATTTGTTTAACCTTTGGACAAAAGGGGCACTCAGATGTATGCGTGCGTGTGCATGTGTGTGTGTGTGTTTGTGTGTATTTAATGAGAAACAAATTCAGAAATCCAGAATGGGTATTCTGGACAGAGCTTGTACAAATTTTTCTCCTTTTCTTTCCCAATATAGCATCATATCACTGATGATGTGTTTAAATGCACCATATATTATAAGAAATAATGAGCTTTTGGTAGATGTGGTTGAAGTAACTTTCTATAATTTTCATCACTGTGAACATTGTGTTCGAACAAGCGGCACAAACTCAAATCTGCTCGATTAACTTTTTTTTTCTCGACTAAGAAGGTGAGAGCTTTTCCTGGCTGGATATAAACTGTGGAGGGCTAAAGGAACAGGACAATCACCTAGACATGCTGTTTCTACAAACATTTGTGAAAGAATGGGTCGCTCTCAGGAGCTCAGTGAATTCCAGCGTGGAACTGTGATAGGATGACACCTGTGCAACAAATCCAGTCGTGAACTTTCCTCGCTCCTAAATATTCCACAGTCAACTGTCAGCTGTATTATAAGGAAATGGAAGTGTTTGGGAACGACAGCAACTCAGCCACGAAGTGGTAGGACACGTAAACTGACGGACCGGGGTCAGTGGATGCTGAAACGCATTGTGCGAAGAGGTCACCAACTTTCTGTAGAGTCAATCACTACAGACCTCCAAACTTCATGTGTCCTTCAGCCTTCCCAGAAGAGTTGAAGCTGTTCTAGCTTCAAAGGGTGGACCCACGTCATATCGATTAGGAATGGGATGAACTAAAGCTCATATGTGAGTCAAGGCAGGTGAGCAAATACTTTTTGCAATATAGTGTAGATAGATAGATAGATAGATAGATAGATAGATAGATAGATAGATAGATAGATAGATAGATAGATAGAATTTAAAAAAAACAAATCTATCTATCTATCTATCTATCTATCTATCTACTTCTCACTCTCTGGAATTTTTAACCCACAAATTGCACCTTACATTTATGTAATTGTAATGCAAAAAAGAAAGAAATCAGTAACATGTCCACAGTCAAACCTACCTTTCACAGCAGTTACACTCAGCTACCTGGAAAAACTGCCTTTATGTAACACAGTGCATGAATAGAGCCATGCACCTACGTTAACCAGAAAAAAAACATTTTATTTTCTGCCTTGTCTTCAAGTGGAATTGCTGTAAGGAGACCCCAGGACCATTTCATCTTGAACATCCTTTACCAGCTGTCTCAGTCTTAAAGGCATGCTGTTCAGCCAACAGAAAATCCCACTAATCATCTTTTTGTGTTTCAGGGCACAATATGCTGGAAGAAGCAGGGTGCACATACACACATATACTCACATAAACACAGTTGCATACACTGCCAGCCTGCTGCTCTCTTGTCCCCATGCCCTGAGGGGAAGAAGAGGGAGAGGAGAGATGGGAGGGCTCAGTATAATCACTTGTTAGAGGCCTGGCTCCGTCCCCCACTCTCCCCTCTCTTCTTTCTTGTCCCAGGAACCTCCTCACACCTCCCCCAATAGTTCCTGACCATCCACCAATCTGTAAGTTGAATTTCTATGTTTACCCCATGACTTTTCCCTGTATGTCTGAAGCAACTTTTTGTCTCAGTTAACTTCAACCCTTCCTCATAATCAACACTTTGACAGTTATGATAGTGGAAAACTGGCTGGTGCTAGTCATCAGATTTAAAGGTAACTCTCAAAGCCATGCATGATATTCATACAAGGGAGACATGCTAGAAATTTGCCACAAGATTACGTGATGATGATAATACCTGCCAGTCTCTTATGGAATACGATGCGATGCAGTGAAATTATTGCAAAATGTGTTCATTTTAATTTTATTATGAAACATGTATTTTTTTTTACATGTATGACAATGTAGATGTAAGTAATACATTTATTACTGACCTCTACACTATGATACAGTATAATATGAGCTGTACGCAAAAAAGACGCTGATCCGATTGTTCAGATGTTCAAAACAGAGAGAGAAAACCAGGTGGAGGATGTCGCATATTCTGGCATCAGGGAGACAGTTTTAATCCATCAGGTGACAGAACTATTAAGTGTAGAGCATAGATAGATAGATAGATAGATAGATAGATAGATAGATGTTGTGACCACTATATTTCTAAAATTTCAGATTAATTTGGTCCCTCTCCCTGTAATATCTGCTCCTTCCCCAGATTCTTTAAAAAGCCACAGAATTTCTCCATAGGACTTTTCTTCTTCTTTTTTTTTTTTTTTTTTTACCAACGGAAAGTTTAGCTCCGTTAGCTGGCAAGTCTTTGAATCAAACATTTTCTTACAGGTAAAAGTAAGTGTGTAACAAATGAACCTGACAGACGTTTAGCAGGCAGCTCGGTGGTTTAAAGGTATGGTGGGAGATCTTTGAAAAAACCGTTCCAGCAATCCAACTCAAGTGAGATTTTGAAAATATACACTCCCTCCCTTCTCCCAAAGGCTCTGCCTCCTCCTCTTCAGCCCACCCCTCGAAACCACGCCTTCACACGATTCACGACTACATGAAAGCGCACGCTGTCTCGAGCGGTCACGGAAGCTGACGAGCATTCGCGATCACTCACGTCGATTTGCTAACAACAAGTAGCATCAGAGTGGCTGGCTAACTTCAAGCCATGGCATCTTCTCCTGTCAAGGATAACAACAGCCTACCTAACGGTGTCACACATAGTACTGTAGCCTAGTTGACAGAGTTGGTAGCTTAGCGAAAACATGCTGGAATATGTTCCTCATGTCACTCGATGGACAATAATTTTGTCATCATCTTTAATTTTCTCACTGACTGGGTGAATAGGCCTACAATACCCGTATCCGATCAGTATGTTAAAATATTATATAATCAGAACGGCATCTTCTTACCTATCCAGTAGAAACTGGGCCACTTTGGCATCGATCTGGAGCCCCTTTTCATTTTTTAGCTGGCGCCAGCGCTGGAAAGCCGTACCGATAACCACTCTTGTTCTGTTTCGTTCTTCAGTTAGCTTCTGCATGGCTATTGCTTTTTCAACAACAGTTTTCCCTTTGATTTTGCTGCCGGTTGACGTCTTCTTCTGTTGTTGCAGCGAAATGATCTGTGCGAGCTAACTTGATTGCTGGCTTTCAAATAGCAACGCTGTGTCCACTCACCTGATTGCCAGAGCTGAGGGAGGTCCTCGAGTAACGAAACTGTGAACGCGCAAGATGGGGGTGGGGGGTGGGGGGGAGTGCATTGATATTTGATTGACGTATTGGGCAGCTAATAAATGTAAAGATGATCAGTACATTGATTGGTCAGAGTTTTTCTCTGATTATACCCTCTAGACTAGACCAAAACGTTTCGTTTTTTTTGCAAACATTCTATTTCAGTGGGTGCAATGGGAATGTGACAAGGTTTTCTGGCAATATTGTAAAAAATGCTGAAAAAAAAGATCTCCCACCCTACCTTTAAGCAGGTGGCCCACATACAGAGGCTGCAGTCCTCCTGTCAGTGGTTGTAGGTTCAACTTCTGGCCCGTGACCCTTTGCTGTATGTCTGCCCCAATTTCCTGTCTCTCTCACTGTAAATAAAGGCCACGAGAGCCACAAAACCTTAAAAAAAAAGTATTGTGATTTGAGTTGTTGATTTTTCATCTAAATTCATTTATCTTCTACTTCAAAACTAACTGATGTTCAGACAGAGCAGCTGAAGTATAACAGCTATTTTAATTCTTCCTGTTTAGAAAATGTTTTTCCCAAATAATATGAAAAAAAGACAAATCATCCCTAATTTTTAAGAGCATTATAAAGAACAGAAGAACTTATAGGCTTACCTTATCTCAGATGATACATATAGTGCGTACTTGCTCCAATCTTTGTGCTGTACTTTAATACCTACATTAGGGATAGTAAGCCATATGAACAGTAAAGTCGCTCTAATTTCCCCACTCAGTGACTTTATGATTGAACAGCTAATGCATCATTCTTCCCATTGACTAATGTTCTGGTTCATTTTGTCCTTTCTGCTTCGCCATCGCCTGCCGTGCAACACTGATTAATGCCATCAGTGCAAATTAGATGGCCGGCGAGCTACATGTTTATCATTATCAAGCATTGAGAAAAGTACTTTCTTGGTTTGTTTGCTTCAAAACATTCAAGGTAGCGACTTACATCAAGGTGATAAATTGCACATGCAGCAAACAGGTGAAAATATTAATTGAAATTTAGCCAGAGCAGAAGAGCTGAAGGTAAGGTACTGCAATTCTTTACTGTACACGCTAAGAAAAACTAAAGTCTGTTTTCTTTCTTTCTTTCATGTAACCTTCTCTATTGTCTTTTGAATATAATCTTGGTCGTTCAATTCACAAAGTTCTGAATTAAATAAATAAATAGGAGTTTAAGACACATTGTTCATTATATGTTATCTATTCTCAGTATTTATATTGTTACTACTCACACAAGTCAAACCGTTTTTACTGTTGCTGACAGTTTTGGTGTTTTGGTGATTGAATTGCACGATGAATGAGAGGCTTCCCAGAAACTAAAATAAGTCACTTCACTGTATTGTGTTTCAAGGTGTGATGGAAGATTTTGATAAAGATACAGACAAAGTATTTTGAAGGTTTATCTGAGGTAATTTACAAAGGATACGAAGCCGTGCATAAAGGGACAATGTTCTCCTAAAATGGCATAAGCTTAGAAGATGTGTTTTGTTGTTAAAAGTTCTACTGTGACTGGTTGTGAATGTGTGTTTTGGAGACCCAGCTGCTCTGTTATCTTACTGGAACCCAGTTCAGTCAAAGGATGTTTTACGCCTCGCTCTCAGGTGCTGGAAGCGTCAGCAGCATAATGTGATGTCCATTGACTTTGAAAGCGGTTACATCAGGTGTTGCTGAACTGAATTGTGGGTCCGTTGCATTAGGCCGGAGCCTCTGGTTCTGTCAGAGAAAGGTTGAACTTTTAAGGCATCAACGTAATTGTCAGCCAAATTCTTGCCACACAGCTTAGTCAGCCAAGTCCTAGCCAATGAAATAATCGATGGGGGACTGTAGCAAAATATTGCTGTTTTTTGATTTGACAAAGGTGTCTTTTTGCCTATTTGTACTCCTGATTCTGAGCTAATTGTGAAATTAGCATTTCTGCTTCGGTTTTACCTGTTTGGAAATGGTAATTAAGAAAATTAGGCTCTAAACACAAGTACTGCACACTGAAATAATCCTTAATGGTTTAGTTTAGTTTAGTTTAGTTTAGTTTAGTCACATCATTTGGTTAAGTGAACAAAAAATATATATTCATCTTTTTGCTCAGTTTAGATCAGTGTGTCATTTATGGATGGAGTGCTGATCATGATGACGATGATGGTAATACTGTCAGAGTAAACCATCGCAGAGTAAACCATCTGACATCGCAGAAGAACTTTTAGCAGAATTATAAATGACAAGAGTTTTAAAAAATAGAAAGAAACAGGAAAAACTGGCCAGTGATTTCAGATGCTTCAGAGTACATTCAAATCTGGTCCCATATTAATTTTTTTACAATTAGCCAGTGAAGAAAAGAGTGCTTTTGTTCATTCTCTTCAGAACGATGTCAATATTCTATGTTTCTGGTCACCCTGTAGCTTACTGTAGCTTACTAAGGACTTCTGAGTCACTTTATATTGTTCTTACTGAAATAGCACCATGATGAGACCAGAATCTTGGCTTTTACAAACAGGGAAGGTTGAAGCAAAACAGGACAGACATAGGCCCTTTATTAGTATGTTGACAGTATGTTCACGGCATAAAGATGCTTTTTATACTTTTTTTTTCCCATTAAGTTAAAGTTCTGTGATTTTCTTATTTTACTTATTTTCTACTCACACTTTTAAATTAAAGACATTATATCATGGATCTATCTATTAACTTCCTTCTTACATCTCACAAAAGAACCAGTGTTGAAAATTATCCAGCTTGCTTACACTTATTTAAACATTAGTAGATATGTTGTTTAATGTGCGGCTGACTTTATAAATCCATAAAATAGCCAACAGCTATCATTTCTCTCCCAGCTATTTTGGTTTGAGTACCTTTTTTTCCCTACATAAGCAAATCCAAAATGGTGCAAGAAGATCTTAAAAATCTTGATGGGCCATTGAGTTACAACAGCAGCCTCAGGTATTGACAGAAAGGGAGCGCTCAAATAGTCTGCTATCATTTTCATCCTCATATCATGCTGGGAATGTAGCCTGGCATTGGTATGTTCTTACCCAGTGTTCCCTCTCTCTGGCTGTATATCACATCATAAAGAATACATAAACCCCTTCTCCCTCCCCCCCAAAAAAAACCTACCCAGTCTCCAAGGCATCAGTGCTGAGCCCTGTACTCCAACTCTGAACAGAAAGAGCTGAAACAAAGAACTTTCCTTGGAAAGAAAAAGAAGAAAAACAACATTGCTTTAAAAAAAATTGAGAGACAATGCTAATAACTGTAAAATATGAATGGTGACTTGACATATTTACAAATGCGCTGAGAGGCGCCCTACTAAATGTGATAAAATGGGAAACCAGTGGCATGGAAGAAAGCGGTTGTGGGCCCCCATCTCTTGCCATTAGATGTTCAGTGGAAGCTGTCAACAGAAGGCGCATTTGCCTGCCAAGCTCCCTCTCTGACTGAGCTCTCTGCCTACAGCACGCCCCAAGCTCCTCTTTGACTCAAAGGGTTCATTTCACTTCTTTTAGCCTCATTCGCATGTGGTGCTACACAAAAACCCGGCTCGCTCGCAGCCTATCTCTTATGTGTGTCTGTGTGAGTTTGTGTGGATGTGTGATCCAAATTGTTTTTGTGCCAACGTGTGTATGTCTGTGTGTGGGCATGGATGTATGTCTGTGTGTGGTATTTTTTTGATTTTTGTACAAATGGATGTGCATACACATGCATGGAAATGAAAAGAAGGTGATGCCAGGTTCATCTCTATTGCACTGGCAGCCGTGAAGCAGCAATGACATGAGGAAGAAATGAGAAGGCCGAAGCCGTCGTCACACATTTTCTAGGTTTTAAGGCAAAATTAGGCCTTTTTACTCTCGAAACACAGTGAGGCAATTTCATAATTACGAAGCAAGTTTGTTTTACCACGTTTACTTGTCTTCATCTGTATTACACAGAGGTTCCCACTGAAGGACTCTTAGGGAGGCCAAAGCTCTCTCACTGGGATTCAATGCTTTTCTAAAATTTTCGGTTTTCAGAAAGTTTTATATCTTCTAAATTCTGAACGTTGCATCATACTCTGTTCACTAGTCAGTCCGCAACCCCTGAAGCTGGTCAGGAGCTCGACGCTGGAGATTTGAATTCTGCATCCGGTATGTTATCAGGCTTGATTATCAGAACAGATTGGGGTTGGATCTGAGAAAGACTGCACGTTTAGTTTGCTCCAGAAGATGTGAGGTCCCTCCAGATCACGGTGAACTGCCAGGAATTGATTGATTAATTGATCGATTGATTGATTTATTTTTGTATAATTCTGAGAGAAATTAAAACCTGAGGCTGCTGATCTCTGTCCTTGAGAAGGCCTACAGTATTCATGACATAACTATATTTGTTCATTTAAATATATTTAATCACTTACCAGGTCTTTCTTTTTTTAATTAAAAACATTGAGACAAAAAAAAAAAACTGGACACAACTTTGTGTTTGACGAGGAAACAGAAATTCTTACCTTGGTCTAAGTCTTCACAACATTGTGCCCGTCCTCTGGCCAGTCTCTTTGACTATCAGCCCAAGGGTCAGACCACTGGAGTGGAAGTTGAAGAGGGCTGTTTGAACGTAATAGGTTTTGACTGGCACGTGTTACTCGCTTCACTGCACCATTGATTGAGAGCTTGTTTGCTAAATCACTGCTGGTTTCCCCTGACTGGTAGGCCCGTGACACGTGTGGTGTGTGGTCACTTCAGCTTGGAGAAAGAAAGAAAAAAAAAAAAGCAAAGACAGAGAGCAGCAGGTCCAGTGCAACCCTGGTGACCAAGAGGAGATATGCGTCAAAGATGAGAAGCTGAAACGCCTGAAAAATCAGGGACATTTTTTTTTTTTTTTCTCATGGCGAAACTCCCCAACAGAGGAGACGACCACTACTCATTCACAAATCTTAGCACTTTAGTGTTTCCTCCATGGACACTCAGCATAACACCCCTCCTCCTCCTCCTCTTTCCTCTTCCTCTCCCCTGTTTCACTGCCCCCACCCCCCCTTCTCTATTCAGACATGCTTTTTACAGCTTGCAGGATGTGGCAGTGAAGGGAAAGCTGGTGTCATGGGTCAATGTCACTCAGCCAGCTGTCTACTCGAAGGATGTGGATCATTTAGATGAGACCTCAAATTTGTGACTGTTTCTTCCTTACTTTCTCCCTTCTGGTCTCTATGTTTTTAAAGACATACAATACACTGGAACTAATCATATCCATACTGGTGATGTAAAAGGGTCACTATAAGAGATAATGTTGACTGATATCTACAAAGCTTAATTTAGTGCTGAAGGTTTAGTTAGGTCACTGGGATGTGGCCAGGTCCTATAAAGCAGTTATTCCCAGAATTAAGTCCCTCCCAGAGGATATGAATTCAACATGATGTCACGCATTGACTGTTTCATGGGCAACCTGAAGTGCAGAATTTGAAAAATGAGGAGCCACAATGATTTCCTCTGCAGATGAAACAAACATGAGGCACTCCGCATGCATATATTTATATAACAAATCTATTGTAAAGATTTTAACCCTGATTTACTTGCCAAATGAAGATGCTTCAAGAAGACATTAAGACTTATTTTACTGACGTGTACTTATCAAACATATTGTGAGTCAGGATGAACAGCTGAGACATTCCACCTTCATATACAAAGACATGTTTCCAGAAAATGGAAACAAAAATGTTTTTTATTGTCAAAGTGCCCTGATGTTGCAGTCAGACCTCCCAAACACATTCAACACTATATGGTTGGAGACAACCTTCAGAACTGTTGTAACAATAACAACAAAAGCCTGTAAGAAGAAAGATCAAATATCAAACCTGACAGCTCATCCCTGGGCAGAGGTATGGAAGCTCAGCGTGGCCATCATTTCAGGACTGTTCAGGAAAGGGGAGCTAAAACTGTTTTGGAGACTATCCTTTTAGTGTGTCTGCATATGCGTATGCACATGCTGGATGTCAGCATGCTATCGCCGTTGTCTTAACCTTATTGGTATATGGCTTTAATATTTCAATCATATCCTTCCTGTTTGTAGGGATAGTGTTACAGTGATAAGAGCGCAATCCGACTCTTAAGGTGTCTGTTGTGTTACATTTCTCATGCTTTCTATTTTGTGACGGATGTGTGTGTGCATGTTAAGTGCCTGGAAGTCTCTGCCATAAAGTAAAGATCCATCAAACTTCCAGATTTCCTTCATCTAAAAACAGATATCGGCAACAGATAGTAATACCAAAGCAGAGTCATATTTATTATCTTTGATACAAGCAAGAAAGCTCTGCAAGATGTTTGAGGGGCTTTTAGCTTTACTTTTAGCTTCGGCTCTCTTTTGGACTGTGTTTCTGTTGCTCTAGTGCTGAACCCAAAGGTTTTCTAGGGTCGTATACTGGGCCCAGTTCTGTCTGTATAAAGCAACTCATTATTACCCATATTTTCATCTATTTCCCTGTCTAATTCTAGATTGAAAATATCTCAGCTAGCTTATCCAGCGCCTGGCATCCTCGCCTCTGCCTTGGGAGAGTAAACAGTGTCTTTGCTGATTACAACGCCTATCTCTCTGCAGCCCAAGGTAAGCTAAAACACTTTGATCTGCTATTGATTGTCTCCCTCCTTCTCCTTATCCCTCCGCCCTGCTTCCTCGCTGCTGTTAAAGCATAGGTGAGTCTGCCAGCTGCCTGAGGCACTGGAGCAGAAAGCAGCAGGCACGCTGCTGTGTTTCTAAAGCTGACCACTGAGGTTAATTGATATCCTCTCCAAGGTGTAAAAATTACAATTATGTTTTAGGAAAGCTGAGGAGCTGTTTACAGAGGAGAATACAGACAGAGTCCCATATGAGTCCCACTGGACTGTAGTTATTAAACACTCCATTCTTAGATTCATAAAGGAAAGTTGCCTGGGCATCAGCGCTGGTGAGTCATGCCAGTCTCTTGGAAAACGATGGAACGATGAGGTCTGAAGATGTGAGCTTTTTATGTGAGGAGAAGAAGGAGAAAGGGAAGTTCAAACTGGAGAAATATTACCTTTCTTCGTGATTCTCGTCAAATTGTTTACTGCATAATTTGGATCATGGAAGTTAAACAGAGAATTTAATTTTGGACAGACTGATAATAAGGAATATATAGTCATCCAGCCTACAGATCAAAAATCCTTATAATGAATCACACATTGTTGGGTTTTTCCAAACACAACCATTTAAATTCTGTCTCAATTTAGAAACTTTTTTTTTTCTCGCATCTAAGCCCTTAGCACTCAGACATGTTCGAGGTCTGTCTAATTGATTTAATCTGGCTTCAAGGATAAATATTGCTGCATATCATCTGCATAACTACGAAGTGTATTCCATGCCACCTATAAATATTTTCTAATGGAAGCATAAACATTACAGAGCGTTGAATTTTGTGTTGTTACGTGACTAACTCTAGTGTGTGAGGAAGACTCCTTGTTTACATGAACAACTGGAGTTTTTCCATGTAGATATGATTTCAACTGACCTACTTATCCCAAAAATACATTCAAGCCTCTGTAATAGAAAGTTGTGATCAGTTGTATCAAATGTAGCACTGAAATCTAACAGGACAAGTGTAGACACAGGTTTATAACTTGAGGTCACCAAGAGATTGCAGTAACTTTTACTAGTGCTGTTTCTGCACTATTACATGCTATTAATTGTTTTTTGAAAGCTTCAAACAGACAATGCCCATGCAGTTGATTGGAATAATTCAATGATTGTAGGCACCGTACCGTACCGTCTTCTTCCGCTTATCCGAGGTCGGGTCGCGGGGGCATCAGCCGGAGTAAGGAGGCCCAACCCCCCTCCCCGGCCACTTCCTCCAGCTCCTCTGGGGGATCCCAAGCGTTCCCAGGCCAGCCGAGAGACAGTCCCTCCAGCGTGTCCTGGGTCTTCCCCGGGTCTCCTCCCAGTGGGCCGTGCCCGGAACTCACCAGGGAGGCGCCCAGGAGGCATCCTAACCAATGCCCAGCCACCTCATCTGGCTCCTCTCGATGCGGAGGAGCAGCGGTTCTACTCTGAACCCCTCCCGGATGACCGAGCTTCTCACCCTATCTCTAAGGGAGAGCCCGGCACCCTGCGAAGGAAGCTCATTTCAGCCGCTTGTATGTCACTACAAGTCATGACCATAGGTGAGGGTGGAACGTAGATCGACGGTAAACGAGAGCTTCGCCTTCCGACTCAGCTCCTTCTCACCACAACAGAGCATCACCCGCATCACCAGATGCCGCACCGATCCGTCTGTCGATCTCCCGCTCCATCCTTCCCCACTCGTGAACAAGATCCCGAGATACTTAAACTCCTCCACTTGGGGAGGACCTCATCCCCACCCGGAGAGCACTCCACCTTTTTCCGCTGAGGACCATGGTCTCGGATTTGGAGGTGCTGATTCTATCCCAGCCGCTTTCACAACCGGCTGCGAATCGCTCCAGCGAGAGCTGTAGATCACGGCTCGATGAAGCCACAGAACCACATATCTGCAAATAGCAGAGACCCAATCCTGAGGCCACCGAACCTATCCCCTCGACACCTCGACTGCGCCTAAATTTGTCCATAAAAGTTGAACAGAATCGGTGACAAAAGCCTTGGCGGAGTCCAACCCTCACTGGAAACGAATCCGACTTATGCCGGCAATGCGGACCAAACTCTGGCACCGGTCGTACAGGGACCGGCAGTATTGCACCCCATATCCCGAAGCCACAGGAATCCCCGGGGAACATCGAACGCCTTCTCCAAGTCAACTGGTTGAATTGCCCCTCCAAAATGGGGCATCGTTGGCCTACACGATGATTGTAGGCATCGTGTTATATGTACAGTATGGATTGATAATTGCTCTCCTTATTGTGTTTGGCCCTTTGAACAGTGCAGAAACAGAGCAGCACCCTGGAGGACCCAGCCCAGATGAAGACTGAACAATCAACGCACTAGTACCAATGAGTTAAAGCTGAGATCCATTCGATATTTTGTTTCTGCTTGACACCGGAGTGTGATTTAGTCGCTTCGGCGCTCTAACGTTCCCACACTCTTCCCACCTTAATGAGAAAGTGTGGAGAAGAACTCAGAATCTGGTTAGTGTGTTTTCATTTTTTTTTTCTTCTTGTGTAGCGTGTCTGTTTCATTTTTCTCCCACACCTCTGCGTGTGAGAGGGGGTGCAGCTGTGAGATGATGAAGTTTCAGGGAAAGGTGGATGTGCCATCCATTACAGGAGGTGGAAAGGTGCAGATAAATCACCTTATCAGCCCTGCCTTCTCCCCACTGAGCTGAGGGAGCCGAGCAAGGGGAAATCCATCAACCTCCACAAATGGGACATGACTCAGTGATCACTCTGCTTTTATATTGGCCTCTGTACATACTTTGCACTGGCTTTAACATTGTATTATATCTCAGACTAACTTCCACCAAGGGTTCGCCAGCATTGTTGTACAACATGTTAAAGCATCCCAAGAAACCATGTTTATATGGGATACAAGCTGAATGATTGTTAACTTTCCCGCTAGGAGTCCATAATGAAATCAGCTTTTAAAAGTCACTGGAAGAACTACTGTGCAAGCACAATCCCTTTATATATGGTTGTGAGGGAAATTATATACATATGTGTACATATTGTCTGTGACGTGTGCCTTGACGTTTCACGGACATGTGCTGTACTGTACAACTATTTATCAACAAAGAAACCCTTAAAAAAGGAATGGTGGAATTTTCGTGAGCCAGAATGTCGCTAATATTTGGTCGAGAGGAGAAAGCTGAAAGAAAACCTTATTCTTTAACTTGTTCTAAAGCCCTAAGCTTTCATTTGAAAAACTTAGGTTTTTGTTGATTGTTTTTTAATGGAGGAAAAGCTGCTTCTCATGTTTTGTTTTGTTTTTTTTTTTTTTTTTTTTGCTAGAAAGCTTCACGTTAGAGAAAGTTGCCAGCTGCCTCTTAGAGCCCAATATGAAAGTAGGTCAGAATTTCCAAAGAAATCCAAAACCTGCGCTGTTATTTTGCCCATATGTTGACAGTTTGTACTGCCCAAACACAAATATCACAACAATGTGTTGTGGCTTGTGGCGCTCACAGTGGCAATGAAATTTCATTTGCAGTTATGTTTTTTTCTTGAAATAGCTATAGTTTGAGACAAAGTTATGGTGCCCAAGTACCAGTCAAAACTCCTCCCACCAACTAGACAGCAATTTTTCCAGAAATTGTTTAGTTAGATTTTTGTTCAGAACAGTGGGAGGTTCCAGAAAACAAAGACGAGAAAAATGCACCAGTCTGCTAATGGCTAAAGTGAAAAAGAGCATACTTGTATTCATTTTTTTCTTTTCTTTTTTTCAGCAGGAAGGTCCCCCCATATGAGCCAGGTCCTGCTCAAGGTTTCTTCCTCTTAAATTGGAGTTTTTCCTTGCCACTGTTTGGCTTAAAGGTTTTTTTTTTTTTCTCCCACTGTGGGAGTTTTTTACTTGCCATTATCCTTGTTTAGGATTTAATATTATAATTTTAGTTAATGATATTTGTTTGCACAGGGGTCATGCTCTGAGTCTCTGTAAAGCGCCTAGAGACAATTGACATTGTAACAGACACTATACAAATAAAACTGAATTGAATTTATATTATATCAGTTGCTTGTTGTAGTTGTGTAATGGGACACAAACTCCTTGGTGAAACTCCTCCATAATCACCCTAACATCAACAATAGCAGGGTTTTATGAATTGCATTTAAAGAGCAAGAATCTCCAACAACAAAAAAAAGACAATGCTGATTCAGATACAGAAATGCAGACCAAAATGCTGTGACTTATAAAGAAAAGAAAACCTTTAAATGTATTTGTAGCACAGCAAAATTAAGACATTTCATTGCTTCTTCTTCCTCAGTTGGGAATTATATAAAATGCATGATTTTAATTCTGTGTAAGCACATAACACATGCAGCATATTTCCTCTGTCCACTAATATTAAGAATTTTTTACAGCAGTTCTGAGCTTTTTCGGAGGAACAAAGGAATAAATAAGGCAGTACATCCATGCTGCAGCTCCCAAAATAAGAACAGAAGCACATTCTACAACAACATCATACATTTGAAAATTTCTCATATTTAATCACTTTTTTTTTTGGCCCCTTTTCTTTTCTTTTTTTTTTTTTTTTTTACCTCTATCTTTTTCACTTAAGTTACCTGAACATTTTTTGATAATTTCTTCAGTGGTATATTTTAGATAACACAGATTTCAGCCTACTCATTAGACCAGATGAATGGATGCATCCTTTAAACAAAATACACTCAACATCATTTGATTAAGATGATTACAAAGGATTTTCTACTCTTTGTGGCTAATCAAATACATATTTTATTTTCCTGTGATTTTGTCCATCTCAGCATACACCTCCACAATTATTGTACAGTGTACACCTATGGCTCCACATACAAGGTTGCTAAGCAACAATAATGACAGTGACCTTTTAGAAATCAGTGGGATATGTGCCACAAGTTGAAGTGGCTCCAGCACACACCACAGTAGACTTGTGGAGCCTTGGTGTTTACCTCAGCTCATACCCTGAGCAGCCAGAAAGAGTAAGCCATACATACACAAAACACACCTTCATACAACATCACGCAAAGGCATTAAGCACGTTTTTGCCCTTGAGTAAACCGGGGGAGTTAGCATTTCCCCCGCTAGCTCTGAATGTAGTACCTTGTCACCAACCCCCTCTTAATGTAAGAGCAGTCTATTGGTATTCAGCTGCACAGGTATCTAAGAAAGCAAAGCCTTTTAAACGTCTCAAGCGCCGTTTGTTCTGTCTCTAGAGGGCATGTGCCGTACACCAGGGGTTTGAGAATAACAAGGAGAATTGCAAATTTGTTTTGCCAGCTGCAGTACATATGCTCTGTAATTCTGCGCCTGCCGCATTGTAGCTGAGTTTGTTTGATTTACCATAAACACACAAAAAAAAAGTGGGATATTTTGTTTAATTCTTTAAAGATTTGTCATGTTTAGTCCTGATTAATGACTTCTCCGGAAGTGAAACACCATGCAGACAGCAGATATGATGTGCCAGAGTGTTGTTGGGTTGTTGCTGTTATTTTTAATCCGGCGAACAGCTACAGAGCAACATGAACGCACATAAGGTGTCTTTGTGTTTTTCTTTGGATTGATAACAGATAGGCTACCATACATGCAGGATGCTTACATTAAGACATTTGTCAGAGCTAATTCTTCAGTCACTGTATATTTGACTCATTTACAAGAAAGTTTTGAT
The DNA here is from genome assembly GCA_018398805.1 of Hirundichthys speculiger. Taxonomy (NCBI): domain Eukaryota; kingdom Metazoa; phylum Chordata; class Actinopteri; order Beloniformes; family Exocoetidae; genus Hirundichthys; species Hirundichthys speculiger. Next base: position 285,497 of record JAGFBZ010002170.1, on the reverse strand, counting down.
GCCTCTCTGAAGTTCAGCATGACAGAGAGTGGCCTAAATGAAAGCACAAGAAAGTTGCTCAGGTGGGAAGTGTAAAAGAACAGGAAACACGCTCAGTGTTAGTCTCACAAGTCCCGGGTATGCATCTGAATGACAAACCTGTGTGTCTGTCCCGCTTTTAAGAAATCCTTTACAAGTGGTGAGACACCGGGGCCTGGGCTGTGGAGGCTGTATATTTCTATTCATAATTGATGACCCGGACCCAGACAGACAGCACACTACACATGTAATATGGATTCACTCCGGGTTTCAGATGCATGCCCTCGTCTGGACTTGACTGTGAGCCATCATTGTGTGTGCAGCAAAAATGGAGAAGGAATGGCATATGTCTATGTGAGCAAGTATGCGTGTGTCTGCATGGGCAAGTATGTGCAAGACTGTGTGTGATATGGTTGTTTTAGCAAAAAATACAATAGGCAGAAGAGTGCTATCCAGCTCGGATCTAATTTATGCTCTGACTGTTACTCTTTTTAGATTAGTTATTGTTGTCACCACTTGTGGGGGTTTTTTTGCTTGTTTTTGTTGTTTTTTTTTGTTGTTGTTGTTGTTGTTGTTTGTTTTGGTTTGTTTGGTTTTTTTTGGGGGGGGGTATTTTAATTTTTTGGTTCATGTCCACCTGCACAGACCTTTGAGATGGACAGAAGCACGCAGTGGGTTGCCTGCTACCTTTGTGAATTCCTGGGGATTAATTGATCAGGTATCCAAGTCTTGGGGTGTTTGTTTGGTCTCACTTAACTACTTTCCCTGATTTCAGTAAAGGTTCATTTGAGAACATCTTAATTTTAAAAAGAAATTGATTTGTTCGATTTTAGGAATGATGTGATCTTCTGCTCATAGAATAGCCAAATAAATATTTGCTTTTTCAGATGTCATGTTCCCCAAATTAATAAAAGGGAAGAGGATACATGTTAGTATTGTGGCAGATGGGAGTTAAAACAAAGTATGAAGCTTGTATTTTGAGCCCAAGCAGTCAAGGTGGAAGCTGGGAGAATACTCCATTACAAATTTTTTCTGGTTTAAAGACTGAAATTGTGGCATCAAGTAAATGTTAGGGGGAAAAAATGACAGATCTCTTATAGCTCTGACTGTGCTCCATTATGTTGCAGCAGAAAAAGTTTTACTTTTTACCTTACAGCCTTTCTCTGACAGGTTTAGTTACTAGTTGCTTTTCAAAATAAGGCAAAATAAGATTTTGACATCCAAACTGTTGGAGCTCATCAAATATTGTGTGATGGTTTTATAAGGGAGTAGAACTCAACTGATTGTTTTTTTTCTTTTTTTTTTTTTTTTATTCATAGTGGAGAGAGAAAGGAAAGGGGGCAAGAGAGAGAATGGGGAAGACAGGCAGCAAAGGGTCATCCGGGCTGGGCTGCCTGCCCAAACCACTGAGCTACCGGGGCGGCCCGCTTGTTTTTAGTTTAATAATTAGACTGTAGTTGTTTAGGTAAAACAGTCCACAGTAGGACCTCTTCAAAATTGTTAATTTGTCGCTTTTCCTTTAAACGAGAGACGTTATACCCTTTTTTCACAGGTTGTCAAGTCTTAATGACACCAGAGATACAGTACAACAGCTCTCTTTTCACCCCATCTTCACAGATCTGTTCATGGCAGCAGGTTTTAAGGGACTGAGTGAGCCATTTCACTCCCCTGTGGGATGTGCCTTTTATGAAACGTGTCCAAGGGTTTCATATAGGCATGCAAATAGTTTTTGGACATTAATTGCACCTAATAATCCACGAAACATGCTCCTGCCAGCCTCTGCGATGGATGGCGACCTGTCCAGGGTTTGTGCCCCTGCCTGTTGCCCGGGGGGAGCGGGTATGGGTAATGGATGGATGCTCCTGCCATGCAAATGGGCACACAGCATTTAGCCAGGGATGTTACACTATACACCAAACAGAAAAGTTAAAATACTTCACTGGCTATTCTCAAATGATGACATTTGCCCATCTTCACAGAACCAAGAACAGCTTGTATCGATCCCTCTTTTTGGCATAATCTTATCATTAGTCATATCTTGTCATATGCACGTTATTAAAGGATAGAAATGCTGAGAAAATACAATGACCAGCTTGCTGTTCAAAGGCACATTAAAACAGCACTTTGGACACTTTTAGTAAAGAAGACAGAGCAGTCCCTCTAAAATAAAGCGATCTGATGTGGTTCATGAGCTGAAAGCCTTCAAAATCCCAGAGTTGCCACTGCTCTGTGTGGAGTAATGGTCCAAATTCCTCTGAGCGGATGTCCAGAATTGATCAGCAGCAACTATAAATGTAGCGACCTTCACCCACTACTGCCTTGACAGCTGCAGGTTTGTTTCACAACATGCGCGTTTACATGGCCTTAAAAACCTTGAGGGGCGAGTGGTGGATAACTCAATTGACTCAGTTCTTTTCTATGTATAAGATAAATAAATAATCCAATTGTTCATCCCTGTATGTCATGTTACATGATAATTTAGTTATTAAATAATCATATTCATTGATGTGGAGTGTGTGCTGAGATGAATCAGCAGCAATGTTGAAATGGAGGACATCTTAAAATGTCATGTAACGTGTGTGTGATGTCACAGTCCTTGATTATTGATGGTGCCAAGTAAGGCAAGTGATTTTTTTTTTTTTTTTTTAAATGCGTGAGGAGGCATTTTATTTAATCAGTTCTTAGTTAATTTGATCATGTCCTTGTATTTGAGTAATGAATCACGTCCTCTGTTTGAACAAGTTTGTAATTCCTTGCATGTCGATTGATTCAGTGGTTTAATAGACTTGTCTGGTCACCCCTGTGTCTTTCCGCCTCCTCTTCCCCCAGCTGAAGTTCAAAGAGGGCAGAGTTCATACCCCATGTTCCCATGGCAACATATGGCGTGTCACCCTCAAACAGAAACTCCTTCTCAATCGTACTTAATGGATTTGACCTTTGCACTCCACTGCCTCTCAAACTGACACATAGCCAAGTGTGAAGCCATACCGGCTCTTGCCTGCAGCCGTGTCAACCAGGATACACTCCAAATACCTGCCACGCAAGGGTCACTGATCAGCTCTGCTCTGGCATTATGTCATCTAAGTGAACAGATTCAGACGAGGCCATCACTGGAGCGCGGCCTCAACAATGACACAAAATAAACAACGAGTTCTCTCAGCGCTGTCGTAGTTTTGATTCAATTATAACATTTATTAACAGCGCCTGACTCACTGCGACCTCACACGGGTCGCCTGTCATGATTATGCAGCTTCACCTCATTTCAACCAATCCCGTTTCCCAACCAGCCACACTTGCTGCATTATTTATCAGCACTAATCAGGACCCCAGCTCTGGTGTGCTGGCTACCCTACCGGTAAGATCACTTCCCTGACCCGACCCTACCTGTTTCCCCACAGCATTACCGTGTGTTTATGCCCGCTCATTAGGCCTAACTATGCTAGGCCAGACCCCGCTGCCTGAGCTGGAGCTGAAAGTGGCTCTTTAACATGCTCCAACCAACCCAAGCATCCCCCTAGTGGGACACAGAGAACAGCTACGTGTTAATATCAAACAACTGGAAAATGTAACATCTGTAGCAAGTATACATACTGTTAAGTTAGTTTACTAGGAGACATGGCCTGTGAGGACCTGCGATCAGGCTCCATTATTGTTGTAATTAGCGTGCCTCAGTGGAGCCTGAGCTCCCAAACAGTGTGCCTCGACCTCCATGCCTCTCACTCTGTTTACAGCCAGCAAAGGCAACACAGAAAGGGCAGAGGGCTGGCCACACCGTATGACGCCTCTGCTCAGCTCCAGCAGCAGCACAACTGTTTGCGTTGCGTTTTATTTCTCTACTGTCCTGTGCTGTACAAATGTTTATCGGAGGAGCAACGTAGATAAAACGAATGCAGATGGAGACACAGAGGGCTGGATGTGTCACTAATATAGATATATAATCCTGAAAGACTGGACTAATTGGCCGGTGCATGTAAATCAATGTCAGGATCAACATAAACTAAACACTGACATGGGTATCATTTAAAGTTTGCAGCCACCTGAAGAAATGTTTAGCCGCGTGAACTTATGCATCATCATGCTGAGCAGGAAGTGTTGGGACTAAATCCCTTGTCTGACTTATCCTTCGCATTTCAAGCTTTCAGCAACTGTCCAAGCTCCTCCTTTTAATTCCAACCTTTTGGACTCCCCCCCAATCATCAAGAGGCCATTTCCTGTTGCGACACCTGTCCCCCTGATCACCAATTAGCAAACGTCAGTCCTTTTCCCTGTGTAGATGCTGGTGTAGAATCATGGAGAGGCAAAAAGGTAGAGAGGCGCCATCGGGGCAGTGTGAGGTGGAGGTCCCATGAAGGACACGGCTCCCTGGGTGGCTGAGCGATGAGCAGGGGAGCGTGAAGGGCTTAGGCAGGTCTTTCCCACAGAATATCAGTCCTGCAGTCTGTTGCAAGGCTGAAGCACAAACTGTAATAAGACAGGCGCTTATATAAGAGCACCACTTTTCACACAGTTCTTCATGTTTTAGGTCTTTTATTATTATTATAATTATTATTATTGGGGCATTGTAGTTATTGCCTGTCTGGGTTCATTCTTTTTTTTATTTTTTTTATGGCTCCATGTACATGAGCCCTGCTGCTCTGATATTTTTTGATTGAGGCAAAACATCATTCTTTGTGCGCAGATATTAAAATGATCAGCCTTGCTTTTTAGCGGCCTTCATCTCCTTGTCTCGCTTCATTCCCTCTCTTACCGTTTTCGGTAAGACACCCAGTGTTTCAGTGTGGTAATGAAGCTTGTGTTAAAAGAGCAGCAACATCAGGCATTCAGGCCCCGCGCACCTTGGAGAGCCAGAGAGGCGCGTGCATGACGATCGTAGATTGTTTCCTTGAACCCGACTGCCTCAACGTGCTGAGCGCGCTCACTGCGCCTGAACTGCAGTTGTAGTTTAATATAGTGTGATGAAAATTGTCAAATGAGGGGTTCCTGTGCTTGTTTATGCAGGACTGTATATAATTTATCCTAAAATACTAAGACAACAATTAATCATCTTTCAAGTTCCACGTACATTTTATGAACATGTTATGGTTTGCAATAAATAGTTGGAGAAATAAGATGACATTACATTGATGGGATACAAGAAGTGATCATATTGCGCTCAAGAACTGCAGAGACAGTTTTAAAACCAGGTTTTTATGTTTTTGCATAAACATTATTGTGTTGGGAGTGAATCACCAAACACAGCCAGTCAATTATAAATGCCACATTTCTGGGAGGATTTGAATAATTTTATATATATTCATTAGATAGTACTGATATCCTTATAAATAGATGAGGTGGAGGTTCATTAGCATCATACCAGAGCTCATCTAATGAATGTAATGTTAGTAAAGATGCAGCCTGTTTACATGGGGCCTAATCTGTTCATTCATGCAAGTGTGCACATGTGTTTGCACGGATCTAAAGGGCTAAAGCGCCATCTGGTGGAAGCATGTAGTTTGTAATGCCATTATTAACTACTTTCTGATGATAATCCTTCACTAGGCTGAAATATCGTACCACTCCTATTCTGCCACTATGTATAGTTTGATTTTTTTTTCATATTTCCATATTAGTTATTTATTTCTACTCATTTGTACAGTTTCCATATCTGTGAATGTAGTCAAAATTATCCTGTAAAATGGGTGATTTTAGGCAAGAACAGCAATTAGATTCATGTTTCACTGTGTTTTCAAAATTTTGCGATAAAATAAAGAAAAGGAAAGCAGCTTGTGTATAGTGGTGAAGAATAAATACAGCTGAAATGACATTATTAAATGATCATTTATGGAGATGAAATTCAGCTTTACAATGCCAAAAAAAAATACCAAAAAGTATTTATATCAATCTACTTTGTTGTTTTTCTATGCATTTCTTCCACAGTTTAAGAAAATTCTCATTTACATTCACCAGCAGAATAGGCTTCTTCTTTACATGTGATTTATTTCCAGAATACACTGCTCCTTCGAAGTAAATCTCTCATGTTCTTCACATCACGACAAACACTGAAGTTAATTTGTTTGCAAAATAGCCTGTGAAGCTTGTCCACACTTTTCAACCTAATCCTTTGTACACAAAAGCCTTATTTACAGTAATGCATGTAGAAAGGGCTCGCTGTTCTGTCCTCCCTAATTGGTGCTGTCAGGCCTCACTTTGCTGGCTTGTTTCACAGTCTGATTGGATAACGGAGTCCACATGAAGAAAGAGGAGTGAAAGGAAGCCTGAGCGGAGCTCGATAGGGGAAAAAAAAAAAGAAAGAAAAGAAAGATGGAAGAAAGACTGAAAAGAGATGCAGGTTGTTAGGAGGTGGTGAGCTGCTTAAGTATGATTAACTGCCGAGTAGATGACAGGCTCCACTCTCTTTTATACATAAATAGTTGTCTTTCACTCCGTATCTCAGCAAACAATCACTGATCAGAGGTGTGTAAGCAGGTAGAGGGGGAGGGACTCTAATGCAACATGACAAAAGTGCTGCTTTGATATTGCTGATGTCATTACCCTCGTTAGGAGGTAAACGCCACTGATAAGATAGAATAGGAAAATAGACATGGAAAGTTGACTTTTAAGTGCAGGGAGGAGCATGATGTTCAAGTAAAGAAAATAATGCAAAATGCCATTTACCTTATTCTCTTTTATCCTTCTACCCTTCAGTCTCTCACAGTCTCATTTACTTATTCAATATGGCCTATTTTAATTTCTTGAAAGCATTTTTTAGACAACTAATACCTGGTTATGTGTGTTATTGTGTTTGAATGGCTTTCTCTTTACCGACCACGTCTTGGTATGTTTGCACGTGCATGCGAGAAAGTGCACGCACATTCACGTTGTGGGGCATGCTTGTGTGTGTGTGTGTGACAGTAGTACCTGTGTTCCAGTCAAAAGTAAGTAACTTCAGAAGTCAAGTGTATCGTGTTGCCAGGATCCTCTTTGTGGTGACAACAGTGATTAATAATGGAAAGCAGATGTTGGCATCTTGATCTGAAATTTTCATGAAACTTCGCTAACATGATTAAAGTGTATGTCTTCCTCAAGTCACTTCGAGTCTTTTAACTCCTCTCCCCTGGGAGTGGCAACAAATCATGGTTGAGACAACATGTCAAATCACAGAGAAACGCAGGCATGTCAGAGTCAAGCTCTCTGTTATACCTTCTGAAAATTTGAACTCATTTTCCCTCTTTTGAAGCTAAAAAATGTGAGCAAAAATTTCATTATTTTCCATTACATTACGACTTTAGTTTTCTCTTTTTTTTTATCGATGTTTGATTTTATCTTTTCACAGAATTTCAGTATCATGGAAGCTGTACGCCTTTATCTTCCAAGCTGTTTTTTTTTTTTTTTTTAGTCAGAGAAAATACATGCACAATTTAAACAAATGAATAAAAATCTCTTAAATTATGTTTCTAATGTATCCCAACATTTTTATTCTAAGATTGTTTTTATGTCGCACAAGATACAGTGTGAGGTTGAATTCTAAAGAGTCAAGCATCTAAATTTAAAACTTTTTTTCAATAATTTCATCTCCAAGTCTCCCAGCGTGTCTCTATGTCTCCTCCTGTGAAACGTGATGTATATTTCAAAGGAATTTACTGGCATTTCTATTTTCACTGCTTGGAATGATTTCAGGATTCATCTGTTTATTTTTTTGTTGCGATGGATAAATGCATTTGCAGCTTCGGCCCAGCAAAGCTTATTTATATCTTAAGATACATCTGAAAGCCGGGCAGCTGTCACGGGGAGATGGCTTGGCTCACTTTGGATTGTAAGGTGCAAATGTATGGAAAAAGGATCCAGCTGGAGATTCAGTGCAAAGTAGCGGAGAGTGTTGTGGCAGGAGGAATTTCAGATTGCCTAAATGCCTTCTCAAACATTTCTCGAAGAGGCGCCGAGATCTTTTATCTATTCTGATATTTTTTTTCTCTCCGTCTTTTTCCTCCTTCTAACCATCCCTCCATCTCTATTTCCTTTCCTTCTTTCTCTCTCTTCCTCCCCTCCAAAAAGAATTAAAAAAAAAGAAATGGCAATTCCTCAGCTACGGTGCATCTGAATATAGAGCATTAGATTAGTCAGATTAGCCAGTTTTAAGCTTTTATTTTTTCTATATCCTTTCTCGTGTATGGTCACTGAAAGTTAATATTAGTTAAAGACTGATTCAAACATTTTTGTTTCTAAGTAAAAAAAAAAAAAAGGAAGAAAAAATGAGATCACAATGTTAAACCTAAGGGACATATGTACGACTATACTTTACTTTTCTGATGCTGAACAAATTCAACACCAGAGCCCAGTACTGCCAACTCATAGAGCAGATTTACAGCCGTCGTTGTCCAGAAATGATTTTAAAAATATGCATGTGAGTCACTCTGCTGCACACATCACTTCACAATTAATGTTTCCATTGTTTTTATTATCATTATCGATATCACGATCACGACTATTTTTGGACAGATTAGGGTTGATATTGTTTTCAACACACATCTTGACTTCTCTCAACAGGTAAAACACAGTGGGAGGCGATAACACGTAACAAGTGAGGAGACTCGGTCGTGTCAGAGAAGCGGCAAGCTGTAAAACTTTGAAGTGAGAACTAATGATCTTGGTCTTTTCTTTTATATTTATGAAAAGAAGCTGAGTAGCACTTCAGTCCAGACTCTGTCCTTATTTCTATTTTCTCTGATCGCCGAAGTCACGAGCACTGCAGATAAGAAAATGTCCAGGGCCTTGGCCTTCTTGAGACAAACCAACCACTCTGACAGCTGAATATTTTCCACCTCCTTTTGGAATGTTGTTACCTTTTTTTTTTTACGGAAATGAGGCAAAGACATAAAGCCTACCAATAGATGCAGGGTACTTTGCCTTCTAATTACAATTTAATTCAATATTAAAGTGTGCTATAATTTGAACACAGAAGGAGAGCTTTTGCTGACTCAAATTTTCTACAGTCATTTCACCTCCTTCTTTAAATCCGCTGTATTTGGGCTCCAAAGAGCAAGCACCATAAAGTGCATAAAAGAATGTGTGTAAATGAATATGAAAAGCAATTTTCATTTCACCAAACCAACGATAGCTGTTTTCACATTCCATCTCATTTTTGTGTTTTCTTTCATACCTTTCACGATCTTCCCTGAGGCCATAAAACAGAACTTTTACATATATTACCTTTTGATTAATGGAGCTGTATTCATTATTCTGCCCTATTGCTAATTAGAAAATGCACCCTGCTAATGATATACAGTTGGAATAAGACTTGCCCACGAGGCACGCTATCACATCAGGTTTCATGTGCTCCCGGTATGAGCCTGCTCGCACAGATCCAGGTCTGCCTCCTTATTCCCGGCCAGGCCATCAGCAAAAGAGTCACGGCTAGCACCGGGTATCATTGTTTTTGTTCTAGTATAATGAGGCCTGTTTCCTCTGGGGAGCTGTCGCTGGGGGTTGATGAGGTGTGTGCAAACTGAGTCAGTCTTAATCAGGAGATCTGTGAGAGTGTGTGAGCGCCGATGTCTGTGTGGTCTTGATTGCTTTAGTATTGTATGGTACGATGTCTTCATTTCATCATCATCGCTTTATTGTCTTTACTTTGTTGCTAGCATGCCTTGGAAAAAAAAAAAATCATAAATAGCCCACTATGTGATTTTAGCAGCAACAGTAGTGGTGTGGTGTCAGGTGCCCCCAGCGCTCTGTAAAATGGTCCTGTGTGACACTTGTGACGGTCGAAACAACCAGCGGTAGTGACAATCGTCCATATCACACCAGCAGACTGCTCTGTACTAATGCAGGCCAATTCCCCTGGCTTTGCTTTAACTGTGCTAATGGCTGGTGGGGTGTGATGGAGGTAGAGGTGGGGATGGGAGCGACATGTTGGTGACAAGGTAGCACCATCTTTTGAGTTGGTATATTGTCCTCTTATATTTGTCCTTTCTGGCCACCAAGCCCACAGGCTTTCTGTATTTGTGTTTCAATATATTATCTATTTTAATATATGCTTTATGACCCACTTTTTCCAATGCTGGAATTTTATATAGTTGGATTTTTAAATTGATTTATCTTTGCTTTATTTGGGCATCGATCTGTACATTCAAGATTTTAACTGTGAACTATGACAAAACAATGTTTTTTAATGCATTATAATAAATACGTTTCTTACTTGTTACTTTTGCGCCAGGCGGTTATTTGGTTTGTTGCTATTGCTTCAACCAAAAACTGGTTGTTCTGCATGTCGCATGTGTAGGGACTCCCTGTGATATCCTCCTCCCAATCAGCAGCAATAAATAATATATATCTACATGTTCAACCTATATATAGGTTTTTCTTTGAAATGCAATGAAATTTGCAAGGTTCAAGTTGTTTTATATGTTGTACAGTGATCCCTTATTTTTCACGGTTAATGGGGACCGGCGACCCCCCGCAAAAATCCGCGAACAGGAGCCGGAGCCCCCCGAGCCTAAATAATGTGTTTAAAATATCTTTGAAAACTGCAAAAAAGTAGCGAAGCACTGCAGCGAAACAAGACAAAGGCCCAACTGTGGTCTTTCTGTTACCTTCACAGCCTCTGATCTCCGAACCGTAGTAAAGAAACCGCTGGTATTGTGCAATTTTTGGCTCGTAATTAGCGGCTAACATGCTAACAACAACAAAAGAAACAGTCCAGTTTTTCTGCATGGAACAAGCACTTTATTCTGGCACTGCAGGAACTTGTAACATCACACAGGTTGTATTGTTCGGCTCCTGTCGGTTAACAGAGAATGTAAATCTATACATGCTGGGCTGCTGTTTATGCTCCATTTTTCATCTAACCCCATTTTCGTTCTGCCGTCCCACGACACGCACACTACATTACCCATAAGGCCACACCATTACCCATAAGGCCACCTTCTTAAAGGGGCCGGGCTGGCACACATTTCTTCGCTGTGAGAGACCGCGCACAACATCCTGTGATGTTTCCGCGATTTAAATTTTTTTTTATCATATTATATATTTCTGAAAAATCCACAAATAACTAAAACCGCGGAACTCAGAGCGAACTGGCAAGGGATCACCGTATATAAATGTGCTCCTCTTTGGATCTTATTGCATGTAGTTTTTGACCAAGTGCCCCATCAGAATTCCTCCCTGATGCTCCAAACTGGGAACAGTGGGACCAGTGTCTACTGACAGTAAAATCCTAAATACTCTTAAGCTCTTCACATAACCCCACTTAAAGAGAAGTCCTATATTGCCCTGGTGTGGCATCTGCAGACTCTGTACCGGTCCGTTGTGGTGAATATATAAATGAGAGAACTTCAGACTCTTAACAACAGAAGATGCAATCAGGTGCTACATTATGGTCTGATTCTAGAATGATGAAATCGTTGAATGAACGCGGATACGTGTAAGCCGCGTCCACTCAGGTCAGATTACAATTTAATTAAAATGGTTAAGGGAGACGTTCCACCAAGTAAACAGCAACATGTTTCTGATTGTTTCCGCTTGACAGAAGCGTAGTGTAGGCCACAGGTTACGTCACATATCAGAAAATGTTGAGTCGCTCTGGTTTTATGTACGTAAGGGCAAACGTATGCGGAATCTTTCGCTCTTGCTTGGGAGAGCGTTTAAAGCAAATCCATCTTTCCATAAATGGAAAATATAGAATGTCAGTACACAAGTGCCAAGAGATGCTCTGAGGCCCAAGCTGCTTCGGGTATCTAGTCGGGATGCCTCCTGGACACCTCCTTGGAGAGGTTTTTCAGACATGTGTAATTGAGAGAAGGTCCTGAGGAAGACCCAGGACACTCTGGAGAGTTGGGAACATTCTCCTGGAAGAGCTGGAAGACGTTGCTGCACCCGCAACCCGAACCCGGATTAGTGGAAGCTGATGAATGGGCAGACGGATGGACAGGGGCCCCGCTAGGGATTTTGGGCCCCATGAAAAGAATCTTTACCGGGCCCCCCAACACAGCGGCGAAATTTGTTGATGCTATTTTTGATCATCATTAGGGGCCTCTCTGGGCCCCCCTCAATCATGGGCCTCTATAATCCGTATCCTTTACCCCCCCTTTTCGGCGCCCCAGCGGATGGATGGAACATTTACAGCGCGGTTCTGGTCCTTTTATGAATACTTTGATTCAAAACTGATCACTAGAATTAAATAGATGAGAGACTTTTGCTTTAAGAGCGAACGGTTGTCATTTTTAATTTTGCCACTGCCTAATCCAGCTGGTCTCAAACAGTTTTGTTCAAGTTTTTATAAAAGTCTCTGAAATATGCATTAAATCCATCTTTCAAGTCCGTCCTCAAGAATGTCACTGCTTTCAATGTGGTGCACGTCACACAGAGATGCAGCCACGTGCATGTGGAAAGTTAACACTGTTATCGCTGAGGAAAACGGACATCTTAACATCTGAAATCTTTTTAGGTTGAAATAAATCTTTTAGGCTGAACTGCGATCACTGAAAATACTGACAGAACTGCGTGGTCTCGGGAGTCTGCAAACAAAGCAGGCCAAAGGTTACATACAAAACTTGGAGTCGAAACAAGGAGTCGTTTTTACCTATTTTTTTGTGGCTCAGAGGTCAGCAGTTTCTGAGATTACTACGTCTTATTTTCTCTTTTCCACTTTCTCCAAGCACCATTACTGCCCAGCTCACAGCCATTAGAGATCAACAGCCCATGCAGTTGTAATAGCTCCATCACGTAGCTCTAGGGTCTACTAACCTATAGCCACTGCCACATGCTCTATGATCCTGCTGCTGAAGTTCTTACTGGGGTTAAGCAGGTGGGGCTATGCTGCAGTCTGTGTAATATCCATGTTCAAGCATTTTCTAGGCTTAAATAATAAGGACAATGCAATGCCTTGATTGATCCCTGTGAGGAATTCCTGTTTATTCTTTCAAAGACAGTTCATAGTGGTCAGTCACGCCTCAGCAGTATATCCTGCATTATAAGGAATATGGGGTCTTATTCTTTTATTTTTACATTTGTTAGGATTAGTACAGGATGAAAAAATAAATGAATGATAATTTAAAAAAAAATTCAAAGCAGAACATGAGTTAGCAGAAATCTGCAGCTTTGTTTTTGAGTTTTAACACAACATTGAATGACCTAAGAATCAACACTCACATTTTGTTTTTGATAATGGTTCACCCCAGTTAAGGTCAGACAAACTCAACAGTGTATTTGCATTCTGTGATTTAACTGAACGCAGTCAGGAACTAACGTAGTGTTGCTACAGCATCCTAAACACTCTGAGGAGAGGAGGTGGAAGTGGGAGATTAGATGTGCAAACTGAGAGCTATTTTGCGTGGAAGACCTGAATCTGCATCCAGGCTTCTCTCAGAATAACACTAGTTTGTTTTGCTTTTCTCTAATCTGATAAAGTCCAGTTTAATCAAACATCAACCACTGATGTGGCAGAAAATGAAACCATTGAATAAATTGTTTCAAAAGCCAATAGTAAGTGGTGTACTTTGTTATATAGTATCTGAACATGCAGTTCTTGTGTTATTTTGATTGTATGACATTAAGATGTCAGCAGAGGCAGCCAGCATACTGCATATAAAGAACGAAAGAAAAACATGCCACTTATTGTTAAGTCTGCTTTTGGGTGATTGTGCCCGGTGTTGCCATGTTCGGAGTCAAACAAAAACACCAACTCATAGATTATGCGGATATATTTATGATCGTTTTTCTTAAACTTACAAAAAGTTGCAAAGGTCTGTTTTTAAAATTTACAGCACACAGAAGTTTGGGGGAGTGCGCTATGCACAACCCACAGCGTTTTCTTTTTTGACTATATCTTAATTCTTTAGGAAGAAGTTCAGAACAGGCAGCAGAGCAGGAAGACATAAACTGCTACCAAATGGAGAGGAAGACTTTATTTTTTCTTCAGGTCCCTTCAGAACCCACTGTTTGAATCTCACTTTTCCATTTTGATAGCATCACAGCCAGAGTACTTACGGTTCCCTCCAGAGGCAGTGGCATCTCTGTCAGGATGACAAAAAGGCAATGGAGTCAAAATAAAACTTCGGAGGAGGAGGAGGAGGGGCCACCTCTAGGCACCACCCCAGATAGCAGACACATTTGGGACTCGTCAGTGCTGCTTTTGTTACTTATGACTTAGTTATGACACAGGCAAGTGTGATGTGGGCTGGCCGTGGCCCGGAGGTCATGACCTGGAGCTAACTTGGTTTCAGGCTTGACTGTTGGGTTGGATATGGCTCAAATGTCATAGGCCAGCTGTTATGTTGTGAGGGCCAGCTGTGCCCCAAAGACCAAAATAAAATCCAGATGTGGATCTTATCTTGTCTGAGTTTAGGTATACACGCTCAGCCCGACTCAGTGGCATCAGTCAAAGCCAAACGTAGGCCAATGACAACTGAGGAAGTGGGCCAGATTTGCTGTAAATTGTAATCATTTAGCAGATGTAGTCACGTTTCTTTCTTTCTTTCCTTTTTTAGAAATCTTCAACCTAATAAAAGTGATTGAATCCTGTCAACTAATGGAAGTCACAGAACTGCATTTTAAATAATGAATCATGGTGAAGGGATGGGATTAATCAAGTTTTGTTCTTCTGCCCACTTCTTTTCCACTTTTCAATTTGACATTGATATTAAGTTTTTGTAAGTTCTATTTTCTGCTGCGGTTATTACTTTGTATGTTATGTTGTTGATCGTCTCATTTGCACATATTAGAGAAAATGACATGAGTTGAAATGAAATTGTGTGTGATCAATAATGGGCATTTTCTACATATTAAAAAGTAAAAATGAAAATTACATTTAAAAATCTAATTTATATGAAATGGAGTGGCAATCCTGATCATAGGAGCTGAAACAAAATTGAAATGTGTACATCTGTTTATATAAAAGCTTTTCTGACTTAGTTATTAAACACACTTACTAGAAACGTGTTCCTTAACGCATCAGCCCACAGGCTTTGTTTAAAGATCTCTCTCTAAACCTGCGGGTTTCTGCTGGAAAACTCAAAACAGCACAAAAGGCTGTCTTTCATCTGCTACAGTGGACATCATGGAAAAGGTGACTAAGAGACTCGCAGCAGCTTAAAAGCTGTTGACAAAAAAAAAAGTGACAAAAGTTCTCTTGTGCTGCTTTGACGCTTTCCTCTTTTTTTCATTTCTCTGTGTCTGAAGAAACAATAAATGTAAAATAAATAAATGAAAATAGCTATTTGTTGTTTCACTTTTATTGTAAATAAATGACTGTGCTGCCATGTATTTTTCAGCATATTAGGCAAGGAAAGTATATTTGTAGAGCACATTTCATACACAAAGGCAACTCAAAGTACCTTACAAAGGCTCTAAGGTGAAAGGAAGATGAAACAAAAATGTAAGGAATTACATTAATAAAAACATGTATATGTTTTTATATATATATCAGTTATATATAAAATGTATAACAGAACCACCATCAGGACGTTTATTCCATCTGTGTACAGGATAGTATCTAAATTCCTTTTCACCCTTTTTGGTTCTAACTCAAGGTTCTACCAACTGACTGCCTCCTAAAGACCGCTGGAGATGAAGACATGGACGAGCTTCTCTGGACATCGGATCTTTGACTCTTGGTATTTGTTTGAGGTGATAAAAAGCTGTTATAGTTACTGCCTGGATGTGGCTGCTTGAGCTCAGGTCCAAAACTCCAGGATTTCTAACCTGGGTTTTTGTTGTGAGCCCTAATCTTAACCCTGATCTTCTTAATTTGCACTGCCTGAATTCTATATTAGGAGAAAAATCTCAGTGTGACACTGCTTTAGCAAAAAAAAAAGAACTGAATTGGAAAAATAAACACAAAAGCACTTTCCCATGAAAATTTGTGTTTTGTGGAAACCAAAAAAAAAAAAACACTAAAGAGAAAGTAATATTTCGACAAGGGCTTAATAACTTCAGTGTCTAGTTTGTAAGAATTTGAATGTATTTTTTACACTTACCCATCAATGCTTGACATGTCAGAGACAGATAACAGCGCATGTTCTCCGTTCTGCAGTGCAGCGGTGCTCCAGTTACCTAAATAGTGTATTAATGCACAAACACGCGTACGTTTTTTTTAACTTAAAATTCAAGCTCATCCATATGACTCAAATGCAGATGAACATTTGAATACTTTGTGACTCTGATGGAGGCTAAGATGTCCTGCAGTCATACTTTATGTGTTGTTGAACTCAGAGAGACGTTTAGAGGCTTTGTCTGATGAGCAGCACTGTAGTATGATACTACAAAGGGAATCATTGCAGTAAAATGAAATAAAGGAATGTATTAGATTATATTCTATGCGTTGAAACATTCTGACTGATTTTATGAGCATGTGTATATCAGAGTACAGTGTAACAACTTACATCGCTACTCTAAAAGAAGAGAAAGAAGTGCAGCAAAGGGTTGCAGGACAGGAGTGAAGCCGCCTGCTTGACCCACTGAGCTATGCAGGAGCCCCTTTATTCTCAAGGATGATTTGCTTTTTACCAACATTTAACAGTGTAGATGAGACGGGCCAAACTTTTAAAATTAAACGTATTAATAACCCCCTTCATAAATAAACAAGCACCTAAGATCCCTAACATACCCACTAACTCTTCTTAAACTCTTATAATCAACCGCTGTGTCCTGAGTTTCAGACCGAGCATTTTATCCGTAACTGTGCTTGTTACTCCACCTCTTCCTTGCTCCTAAATCATCAATTCATCCTTATCACAGATCCGTTTCTGTGTCTTTGCATGACGGCCAACCTTGCACTTCTAAAAAGTTGAGTTGAAGGTGGAGACAAGAGTGCTGGCATGTATCTGTGGGACAGCAGGCCAATTATAAAATTATGAGTGAAGAGTTCCTCCAGATCCCTTATAGCCCCAAAGAACCTCATTACCCAGCAGCCTTGGCTTTGAACACATCTCCCACACCAAAAGATGACACAAGCTCAGTTGCTGACTCCTGTCAGGCAAAGGTTCTGTAACAGAAGCCTCTTTTTTTTTTTTTGTTCCTTCTCCCTGATCGTTTAAAAGCAGCACGAGGAAGCCACACTTCCTAACAGTGTCGGCTTAAAGGCAACACTGGCGATGTGACAGCCAGAAGAAACGGCAAGTGCCACAATTGACATATTCCCCATCCTTTTGGCATGTCATCTCCCTTTTTCTGGACACCTGATTGATTCTGACAGCCTATATTGGGTATTTCATACGAAAGAGAATTTTGTGATTAAATCTTAATGAGTTGGAATTTTTCTCAGTGCTTTTATTACAGGCCGCCAGTTTTGAACATTTTTCAAAGTAACACACCCAAATTCCACTGTTTGCAATGAATTAATAATGCAGTCTTGTCACTGAAGTATCATGCATCCTTTAATCAGGCCTCGAGTCTGAAACAGAAGCTTCTTGAAAGGTATTTCTTTTTGATCAGAACAATTAGAAACTTAGCAGCACTTGTAAAGCGCTGCTCACAAAGCCATACACTCATATATACAATATATGTATTTGTCAGAGGCGGAGCGCAACCCCTGGGGTGGACTGCTTTCTTGATGCTATCTGACTTATATGTCATGACTGGCTCACATCAGTCTTGACTTGGGATTTGAAAAGACCTTGGCCAAAGGCTGTGTGAACTGCAAGCACAAAAGAACAGAACCATCCGTCTTTGTTCCCTGAATTCAAAGTGCTCGCCAAGTTGTAAAATAAACAGCCCCAAGTTTTGCCCACCCTTCCTTTGTGCAACCAAGCCTTTCTTCAGCCCTTGTTGTTGAAGACAAGAGACTAATTTTTGCTGCTAGTTTGCAGCATCTGGTCTCCTTTCGACTGCGCTGCATTGGGGCTGACATGTTTCTCATGCGTTCATCCGCCTCCTACCTGAAATCTTCCGCGACTTTTCGGCAACTGCCTGTAAGAAACAAAAAGAAAGGAGCCAGGCTGTGTCATATCAGGATCACCCACAGCCTCTTTACCGCTTCACCACCCTCTGTCAGTTGTGTCTGTGTGCACTGACATGGGAAGAGAGGGAAATAAAGGAATGGGTGAAGCACAAAATAGGAGGCTCAGAAAAATGTCCGAGGTGTACTTGGCATCTTATCGCTGTAATCGCAGCAGGGACTGTTGAGAAGAAAAAAAAAACACACCAGTACTTGGATTGTAATTGTCCTTCAGTTGTCACAAGACTTAGTATGACAGGATAGAGAACAAGATCATGACTCCAGGGTTTACTTCTTAACAAAACAGCGAGAAGCCTTTGTGAACTGGTTGACTTTGTGTCGCGACAGGTTTTGTTTTCCAGAGTCTCGTATGTTCTGTTCTGCAAAGTGCAGCCTCTTCTTAAACGGATCTCTGAGATCCCTCTGTTCCTAAGCAGAAGTTGGAACAGTTGGTGCCCCTCAATAAGTTATACCACCATCATCCCAACTCAGGAACACGCAACAGTGTGGAAGAATTTCAGGTAAAAGCCTGTCTAATTAGTTCCCATCAAAAATGTAATTCTCTTTTGGAATTATGCCGCAAGGCCAGAGTAGCCAACAGCGCAGATACCTGGTGGTGGAAAAGGTATAATGAATGAAAAGAGATATTCTAACCTCGAGCCATAAGTACATTTATATGCTTGACATGAATCTGCCATCAATGTTGGGTCGAATTCTAATTTAATTTCTGAGATGTATGCGTAATTTTGCCATTAATATGAATGTTACCAGCCTAAATATTTTACACTTCTCATGGATATTGTGAGCCTCTCATATATCCTTCAACAGCATATTAATTAATAAACTCTTTTCTGATACTTTTTTCTTTCTTTCTTTCTTTTTTTTTTGCTTGAAACTTCTAATAAGAGCAACCAGGTAGCATGATACAGTGAGAGGAGCCAGAACATAGTTGTCTGGTGCCTCATTAACATCCCCCGTTCATTAGGAAGAAGCTTTTTTCCTGTCATCTTTTTACATTGTGCCAATGTTGTGAGGCCTTTAAGGTAATTAATAAAGAATTAATTAACCAAATTAATTCATAGGTTAGAGACATTGTTCTGTAGTGAGGCCAGTCAGTTTGGATTTGGGCCCTGATGGTTGAGGCCCTTTACCAGCTGATGTTGTTCATGTTTCTGACAGTGCCAGCCCCCTGTCTAAAAGCCCTAGCAAGTGCCATTTGTCTCCGGGTTAACAGAAACACAAGATATAGGGCGGGCTGAATTATTTAAGCTCCCACAACACATGCACTTTTGCTTTTCAAGCATGAGTTATAATTTAATTAGAAACTTCTGGTGCGTTGCTGGCTATTTAAATATTAAAATCTTCCGCTGATCACATTGGATTAGCCATCCCTGTGAAATTCCCTGAGATGTCAGTTGTTGTCTTTCTATCTCCCCCTCTCCCTCTTCTCACTCTCGTCACTTTCTTGCATTTCCGTCACAGTTTTCTGAACTCCCACGCTCATGCACTGTTTGTCGACTCTTCCATAAAAGACAAAGGAGTCACTGTGGACTCTTGGGAGCTTTAATGTGTGCCAGTGTGCATGAGCGTGAACACCAAACTGACCTAATATGAACCAAAGAGGAGGTCTGAACGGGGAGATGATGACATTAAGTCTCTCTCATGATAGTTGTGAAACAAAGGACGTCCGTTTGGATGTGACACTGAGTTCCTGTTGCCATGTCAAGCCCTACTTTGCACATTTGCACCACCTCTTTTCTTCTAAATGGAAAACATGCAACCTGTTGTCACATTGTGCGTGCCTGCGCATGTTCAGGAGCGTCAGCCACAAAGCCAACACTTTCTAGTTTGTTTTCTAAGAGACAGAAAATCTCCTTTTAAATCATGCTGACATAGCCTATAGCAACAAATTGTCACTGTCCAGTGCTGAAATTTGAGACACAAGAAAGATAAACCAAAGAAAAAGCTGCAATCGCAGTTCAACCACAGAAGGCTGTAGGTAGAATAATTTATTGTTTATTTATTTATTTAAGTGTTTATATTACAAAGCACCCAAACAGACAGCATCAACTTTATATTATATATGTGCAAAACTACTAAAAGGGCAATGATTATGGATCAATCATAATTAAGACACAAAGAAATTTAATAGACAAGGTACCAGTAAGGAAAGCTGTGTATCTTAATGGAAAGTTAAAAAGGGTGATGTTCTAAAGATAATATGTCCATCTATCTAAATATTTTATATACCTGGTTCATCCTGAAGTGCATGGAGAAAACATGCAAACTCGACATAGACAGGCGCAGCGGAGTCAAATACAGAACCTCCTAAATTAGTAGTTGTAATTGTGATAATTTTTTAATTCTGTAAAGCACTTTGTGTTGCATGTTCTTGCATGAAAAGCGCTCTAAAGATAAAGATTGATTGATTGATTGATTGATAGTGGAGCCATGAATCAAAGAGTTGAAATATTTTGTCTGAAGAAAAAAAAGAGTTTCAGAGATTTTATAATTTACAAATGAGATCTAAGCACAAGAGTAGCTCAGTCCAAAGACCTGTCCTCCAACCTCCCCACATTCCAGTCGATTAATAACTTCTGAATAAGCTAAAACAAGTCAGCTACATCCCACTGTGCAATCCACAAAATCCAAAGGATCAGTTGTCTAAATTTCAGCGGCAGACCTTCAGAGTGACACCAACACACCCGTGTTCTAACAGGTCAAGGGTGATCAGCATAATAGCAGACTGGTGGTTTTAATGTTATGGCTGATCACTGCCTGCTTATGTCATATGTTTGTAGTTATAGTATGATGATATTTCATAGTTGTGAGGTTACAATGGATTTTTTTTCCCCAGGGAAAAACAAATAACAGATCCTAAACCCAAGAACAGGTTTCATTCTTTCAGAAACAAAAAATTATATTCTAAGAAATACTGAGTGAAAGACTTAAACAGGCCTCAGCTCTTTAAACATGTGTGAACACCAAATTATTTTTAAAATTGTGACCGCTATTATCTTTGCATAACTAAAAAAAATGTGCATTAAGAGGAGACTGAGATTTGCACAACTTCACACTACAGTTTATGTGAATTATGGCTGACAGGTTGCTCAATCTTTCCCCCAGTCCACCCGGTGACGTGCACACTCCGTCACCGGTGACAAAGATGTACAAGTGACTCCTCGCTGTGGGCCAGCTGGCTAATTATAACTCATCATTTGTTTTAATCTTCTCCCTAGATGGTTATTTATTCCTTTATGTACTCTGTAAGCTTTAGCTTCTCTTTCCTGCAGGGTCAATAGACGCAGAGAACTCAGCTGCCGTGGTTTCTGAAATACTCCTGACATGACTTCCACACAGCACTCACCTTTCCTTCACAACACGTGCCTGTGTGTTTATGTCTTCCTGTGCTTTTTGACATGTCATTCTGGGAATCTGAACAGGTGCATTTGCGTGTTCACAGTGTGCTCTGTTCCTCCCAACTCTGGGAGGGCCCTGAAACTGTGCGTCAATCAGGCAGCACTGCAGACGGCCTCTCAGGCATCCCGTTGTGTGGGGTCCTGTTCTTCGCCTGTCTCATCCTATCATCACCGCATCCCTTTCATCTCTTCTTCTGTTCCTGTCCCAACCCTTCAATCACCATCACTTGTTCTCAAAGAAATGTTTCTCACTTCAATTTCTTCCTCATATCAGGCATCTGCTGCGCAATTTGACGGCCTTTGAATTCTGTTTAAAGCGTTCAACAGGAATCTTAAGGGATTAATGGTGTGGGAGGACAAATTCCCAGGACTTTGATTAAGCTTACATTAAGAGTTGTGCATATAGAATATTCACACTGGTTCACAGTTGTATTTTACTTAGCTAATTCGGTATGTTTTCAGTCACTTACGTCACATGCGGTATGTTGAGGATCCAGGTTCAGACTCTTGTTCAGGAAGCAGACAGGTGAGAAGCAAAACAAACTTTGTCAATCAGAAACAAAGGTACAGGTGAGAAGAAAAACAAACAAACAATGTAACAGGAAATCTTAGAAGGCAAAAAATGAATGACAGTGGAAACAGAACTGAGATTACAGAAGGAGGTGATGACCGATGGTGAGCAAGTGGGCAGCGGGAACAGAGCAAGGTTTAACCTCAACCCAAAGTCAGGGGTGTGGAGCAGGTAGACACAGAGTGCAAAACTAACAGAAATGCACAGGGGAACAGATACTGGCCAATATTCAGAACATGACTCAGTCTGACTCAGTCATCTTGGTTGCACTGTATTCTGCATCTATATGAGTTTTATAAAATAGCAGCGTGATCTCAAATCTTTAGAATAAAACAGCCACGTAGAAAAGTACATATTTTCATTACTACTGAACAGCCGGACCATCTTGCACAGACCGCTGACTGTGTTGCAACCACGTACTGTGGGCCTAGTCGTGCAAATGTCTGATGCAAAAGTTATACAGGTTAAAAATCCACAATAGAACATTCACCAGAACTGCTATGAAATTTATGAGGTCTGAGTTATTTTCGATGGTTAAAAATTGGCTCCTGTATGGCCCTCAGTCTTCATAACTGTTAGCCTCTCTTTTCCTCAGAATTCCTCCCTGATTCGCCAAACTGAGAGCTCTGTGGCCACTTTCTGCAGCAGGTTAGGCACAACACTAACTACACATACACTGTAAAAAGGAAAAAAAAAGTTGTGAAAACTCGAGGCAACTTACTGCACCAGATATCTTTAGATTTGAAGCCAACTTAAACTTTTACATTTTCAGGCCAACACACATTTTAAAACTTTTAAGAAAACCACATAAACTGTAGGTGTGCCAGCTATATAGCATATTTTCAGTTAATATATCTTTTTTTCTTTTTTAACAACTATCTGCTTATATTTTAATGTTTATTGACAAAATTGGAAAAAAAAAAAAAAAAAGCTTTTTGTATATTCAGGTTGCTCTTGCAGCAGGTTTATGTTTTTTGTGCATATTTGAGCGTGAGAGTGAATGTGTTCTTCGCCTGATCAAGCATGTTTTATTATGACACGAGACCAATTCTGACAGAGAGGACTAAAATCAAAAGAGTGAAGCACGAAAAGACAAAGACCGAATGATGGATTTGGTGTGTGTAGGATGTTGACACATGTGATGTTTGTGTAGTGTGGTGTATGTAAATGAATGTGAGAGAGCACAGAGCAGAAGGGAGGCATCGGACCTATGGGGCAGGGGCCCGGAGCTGTCCCACACAGGCCCCCCAGGTGCAAGCAGCAGCACGTGTCATGGGCAACCAGCAGAAGGGCAGTAGGCCAGATGTCCATCCCCTGCGGCAGGGGATGGTCTGCTGGGTCGACCCCCAGGACGACCCATCGCACTAAAGCCCACCACATGCAGTTGAAGGACAAGTTAATTCATCTTTCATAGGTCAAATCTTCAAAACGTAAAAATAATAATTCCCAATAATAAACGGCAACTATGTAAACTTAAAGATTTGAGCTTAATTTGCTGAGAAACATAAACTGCACCAGCTATTCATCTATCCATTATTTACACTTGCTTCTTCTTATTCAGGGTCACAGGGATCTGCTGAAGCCAATCCCAGACATACATCCTTGACAGGTCACCAGTGCATTGCATGACCACATGTACACAAACGCTCGCACCCTCCTATCAGCAATTCAGTATTGCCTTACATGTCTTTTGGACTGTAGGAGGAAAAGCCCACCTTCAAAAACTAGGAAATAGCCATTTGATGTGCATTTGTTACTTGATAGTTGTGTTATTTTGTGCTGTCTATGACCGTTATAGTTACTGATCATACTTTATTACTATGTGATTGTGTTGGTGTTATTAGGATACTTACACGTGTTTTGTCATCAGATTGGTACAGTACAGCCAGTAACATTGCTCTCTCAGTCTGTGGTTCACATGCCAGATCATCCCTAATGATATTTGTTTTGTTTTGTTTTGTTTTGTCTTTAATATTTCAGTAGTTTGCACAGTAAGAAGGCCTGGATTTTCTGTATGCTTTAATTATGCTACATCCCTGTAAACACAGTCAGATCAGCTGATATGTCATAGTCGCGCTGGGACAATGCTGGATAATCACAGAATGGGATGAGAGAATCTCTGCAGAAGTTCACATTGCCTGTTGTAGCAAGATAGGAAAAATGGTTGCTGAGGGGTAAAGGGGAATTTTTAGAAACATGGTCTGTACATGCTGCATGCATTATTGTCATGGGTTTTAAAATTATATGACCCAGCGCTTTGCCTCAAATGAGGTCATTAGCTTCTAGGAGCCTTTGGTACATAAAGAAACTGACTTTCAGTTGTCCCACATGAAGTCTTTAGTCCTAACCCTACAATCTTTCAGATCTATTGATTACTTTAAGCTTCTAATAACCCTAGGAACAGTCTCAATAAAGGCCTTTTGAGCTTTGTCTCTTCAGTGTTTTACATCAGTTTATAATGAGTATATCTAAAGCCACATGTTCAGATCAAATATATTAAAGCAACCTCTGGGTCAAAGGCTTTCTTATTGGGCTATCAGATGGCCCCGATGATTGATATTACAGTGAAGAGGGCCCTTTAATTATTAACTCTGCGTTACATTTGAGGAATGCTCACCAGGCGTGAGGTTTAAAAGAGGCTAATGTTTCACTATCAAACCATTTCATCCAATCTTAATAACAGATGTGAGCACAGGGAAGGGCATTACTTTCCACACTATGCTGGAAATACACTTGCTTTGCTCTCATCAAGAAAAAAAGTCATGGTTTGTCTTGAGGGGCCGGGTCCTTTCTTGTGACTGGCCATTGGTTTCAAGTGGCTTGTGCATTTTTCATGGGACAGTGGTCGGCGGGAAAGTCTTGTCACTCTATTAAGGCGCACTCAAATGGTAGTGGCCATAAAACGAAGCAGGCGATGAAATATTCATTTGATATTGCAACACACTACAGTGTGCGTTAATTAAGAAAAGAGCTATATGCGTTCGATGGGACGGGGCTTTTAATGTACTAAAAAGGTGGCAGATGAGTTAAATTAATGTGGCATCAGGGTTTCCCATGCGTATATGTTGATTTTATATTTCAAAGTGCTTCTATGTTATAAGAAATGAAATGCCAGTCTAGCTTGGAGATCATCCAAGCCACTGTGTTTTTGTTTATTTACAATTATTCACAATTTGACTTAGTAGAATTGTAGTTTATTGTTGGATTAATGTCACTTTTATTCATCACAGAGCCCTAAGACCGAGGTCAGTGGCTCAGGAGTAAACACAATGCTTCTTTCTAGTCAGACATACAAGATATCAACATGTTATACACAGGGGCGCAGCTAGGGATTTTGGGCCCCATGAAAAGAATCTTTACCGGGCCCCCAACACAGCGGCGAAATTTGTTGATGCTATTTTTGATCATCATTAGGGGCCTCTCTGGGCCCCCCTCAATCATGGGCCCCTATAATCCGTATCCTTTACCCCCCCTTTTCGGCGCCCCAGGTTATACATGCTATGTTTTCAACATATTAAATGTGTCCGAGCCTGAATTTGATTCAGGATGAAAGTGGACAGCATAATTAATAACAATGTCTCTGTTCGGGAAAAACTATGGTCATTTTTATTGTGTTATGGAATATGGAATACATCAGTCACCATCTACATATGTTTGTTTTCCTGTAAATGAGTGACAAATCATTGGCTGCCAAGGGTTGAAAAAAGTACTTTTTTTTAACTCCATAGTTGCCAACATTTGTAATTGACCTTTTTTTTTTTTTTCCTCATTTCTAATTTTCTTTTTTATTAAAGTGTGAGACTTGGAATTGTACCCACAATGCTTAGCTGTTTCTTAATATGTGTACTTGTCTGTTGTGTACTTGTGAAACATCATCAGTCGCAGCCAAAGTTCTAGTACCGTTGAAATCCTCCAATGTGTTTTTGCTTCGTCCATTTTATCGAGGATGCATCCACTGAAGACTCGGGTAGACTTGATTCAGCAAACTATCCCCTAATATATATTGCATCAGTGTGACCTGCCTGGAAGAATATGACTTATCATAACACTGTAAGTCAGGAGACATAGAAATGTATAATACTGCCAATTTTAAGTCACTTCTAAATGTGGTCTAACTGACTATTTTAACAGTCAGTTACAGTATGTGCATCTTTGTGTTTTGGACTGTTGTATCAGAAGAGAAAAGTAACATAAGATCGACTTTTTATTGATAGTTTTGACTCATATACATATACATTAATTGTTGCCCTACACAGACAAGCACATTTTTATAAAAGACTGCAGTTGTAATCTCTTTATTCTTTCCTTATATTTTTCTCTTCGTGAAGCAGTTAAAGTGTCATTCTGCTTCCCTGGCACTTCCTTCTTTTGGGTCTTTTATTAACTCTCCACCATTCCTCCTTTCTCTGTAGGACAGGCTAGCGATTATACACCCTATCTTCCATCTTAGAGCTTATTAACCTTTTTGTTGGAATATCTGGAGCATAAAGACCTCATTAAATATTTACATATGCACTAACCACTATGAAAAATTAAGAAACCCAAAGTTTTATTAACCTGTAGTAATATAATTTCTACTTTTGGCCAGAAAAAAAAAATGTCATTTTTGCACATTAAAGCATTCTGTAGTGCATAATAATGTATGGTAAGAAGGCTCCCCTTGCATAGATTAGCTCCGCTTTAATATAACATTAGCTTTCCCTAATCTAGCTTTATCATAGAATTATGCATTTAATACAAGGTGTAGCGTCAGGGGCAGGGGAGAGATGCCTGCAGAAATAAAGCATTGCAACAGTCCTTAATTATCTATGCCTTTGTGTGTTGAGACATGCATGAGCATTTCAGAAAGATTCTTATCCTCACATTTCATTAATATATTAAAATCTCGAGCATACATGAAATGTCTGTCCCAGCTAGCCATGCTGACCCCCCGTCTCCATATAGGTGTAGTTGATCCACAACACTTAGTTATTCAAAATGGACTAAGTGGCTTTCAATTATTCAAACATAAATTCGAGAAAGGCCACATAATGCTCACTATCATCTGCTCCTGGTGCTCTGCGCCTCTGTTTCAAAGCACAAGGGATATGTCAATGCTCAAAACACAGTCAAAGCTCAGTGAATGGTTTAGATTTTCCTCTGTGGACTGATATCTCTTCTCTGTCCAGTGTGGTCCTCTAAAATTATTCCCTCTTGTTATGTGAGGTACTCAAATTGCCTAGTTCCCACAGAGCCATCACTTTGATTCTCTCAGCGCTGCTCTTCAAAGCTGCGTTCCTAGAAGCACTTTTCATCGGTGGAATCATAATACTTATTTCATAGTGAGGAAAAAGTCTTATTATGTTAAAGCTAGACAGAAAGACAGAGGGAGTCCATCTTTAGGATGTAGATATTGAGCTGTCTAATGCAGTGCAAAGGAGTTTTTCTTTTATGTTACAATGATTTTGTTGTTGTTTTTGTTTTTGTGCAGGATGAAAAGATGCTGATCTGAATCTTATAAAACCTGACATTGATGCTGCTGCTCGCTAGTGACAGGACTCTTTTTATAGATGAGATTGTGGCACTTAACAGAAACATGAATAGCAGGTACCATCACATGGCGGTCATGCAAATTAAACAAATTATCATTACACGCTAATTTGGATTTAAGAACCACATTGCTATTGTATGAAAAGTTCACTCGGGCATTTGTCAGTGGAAGACTATCTGTATTTTATCGCCTTGAGGAAGTGTCCTCCGGCTCTTGTGGCCATGATCCTGCATGTGGAGCCTGACTGTTAAGCAAAAAAAGGACTGCATGTCGTCAGGTGCACAATGGAAGTTGCACAACCTGTAGGGATTATTTTCCAATAATGCAATGGGCCAATATTGAGGAAGCCAATTGGAGTGGTCATGTGGTCAGCTTTCAGTTATCAAATAGCATAATAGTTTTTGCATTAGTACACTTGTACTGATGACAACCACATTGCCTGTATGAGTACAGACTCCAAACTGTGTTGTATGCACAATACACAGCATGTGGTTGTCACCTCAAAGACAGTGAAGATGCAGAGGGACGTGACAAAAGTGACCAGTTTTTATATTTTGCACTGTATTACATGCTGTTTATCTAACTGTGAACAATTGAGGTTATTCTTAAATCGTAACATGTGACATGGCTATTTACATTCTAACATTTTAAAGAGCTTAATTTTACTTTCACGGCACTGTAACAAAAGTTTTGACTGTGTCTTCCCGGTTAAAACATGGCGGAGAAAATGAAGAGTGAGTCAAAGACAGCGGTCAAAGATGAACAGAAGTGGACTGAGAAGCGAGTCGGAAAGAGAACTGCAATTACACCACATGATGAAAAGCTTGCAGGAACAATCCGGGAGAAAGAAACACAGAGAGTGAGAGATGAGATGTGACTGAGAGCTGTAAGTTGTAGGTGTTAAAACTTTGATGCCTCCAGTGAGTGAAGTGGTAAAGTACAGTACAGTGTGGGCTGTGAGTAGCAGTAATAGAGTGAGGACCTATCAAGGCAGACAGAGGGAAAGAGTTGCATGGAGGGTAAGAGGGGGGGGGGGGGGGTGCATTGTAGAGGGAACAGGCGAGCCATACATAGTTTGAGCAAAGCAGAGTGAGTTAAGGGGTGCAGATAGTTAGATAGTGAGCGAAACAAGAAGGTTATCCATCATTTAAAGCCTATGGGGCCATGAGATGAGCCTTACCAGTTCAGGCTGCTGTGATTGCTTGCTGGTGCTGGATGAGGCTGGTGCCTTTCAGCTCATTTCATCATGGAGCTCCTAATGAGGCCTGAGCTGCCTCCCAGAGCACGGGGGGCTCCACTCTTATTGAGGGTACTGAAGGGCTTCAGCTTCTGCCAGAAAATACCATCAGATCCCAGTACTGGAAGAGAGGAAAGTTGAGGTTGTGGAGGGGGGAACGGTGGTGATGGCGGTGAGGGCGTTGCTCCAGGGTGAGCCAGGAGAGCCACTTTGTCCAGAGGCTGTGTGAAAAGGTCACTGCCCGTGAGGAGTACCCCCAGGTCCCTGCTGCAGGGCGTCTGGAGGGAGATTTGTTTTTGTTCAAACATGAAGTGGCAGGTTAAGAGGAGCATGTCCATTAAAAATATTTCTGCTGTTTACTCACAGGGGCAGAAGCAGAAGTTTGTCTGAAATTGTCCAAAAACAGAGTCTGTTGATTTGGAAGAAAAGTATATCAATAGATAAATATATAAAATTACCTCCTGTGTTCAAGAGGTCATATTTTACCCTTTTAACAAAAGATGAAACAATTTCCTGAGATGAAAAGCCTGTGACATTCTTTGATCAAAATACCAAAGGAATACAACACAAAAGCACCCTACGCCGTGTCTTTGTTCATAACAGCTGGTTTAAAGAGGTGGAATCAGCATCTCAGCCCTGCTCCGCCCCTTTTTTTTCTGCAGGGTGTGTCTCTTTTTGAAATTGGCAATACAGTTTTGTGCTGTCAGCTTCAGAGGCGGAGCACATGCAAGAAGATGTGAGGCTGGGTGAAGTCAAAGATGGGGAGCCTGGACGACTCAACTCTGATCTAGATCTGTGATGTCACAACACTAAAAATGACTCACCGAGTAACACATTTTTAGACGCGCCAAACAAAATGACATCATTGCACTATCACTTAAGACACCCAAATATATTTTACAAAGCATATCTTTTTCCTTTTCTTTCCCACAATATGTCTCATTTAAGGGTTTGCAGTATTTTTGATATTTTTGCCAGCTATTAAAACAAACTTCAGCCACTTTTTTAAATGTTTCACATTAGATGTGTCTCAAATCTGACCAGCAAACAGTCCAAAAAAAGCAATAGCAGTATGGGTGCAGCCCTAACGGATCTTGGGGATATGAAAGGCAGAGCATGGCAAGGAGCGGGGCAGCAGGCTGGTGGAGTGACCTGCCTGTTCACCCCAACTCTGGCCTTTGTGCAGAGTTAATGATGTCACTAATATGTTCTTTAAAGACCACACAGTGATTCATGGCTTTCATTAGCCCTGTGTGCCAGGGTGTCTTTCTCCCTCATTCTCGTTTCTTTTCTGTCGCCGTTTTAATGATGGCCTGGAGACGAGGTGGCACGCTTGACCCTTAATCATAGGAGGCTGGGCTGAGTGAGAGGTGGTGATGGGAGGTTTTGGGGGAAAGCAGGGGGTCAGGGGGAGGAAGAAGAAGTCAGATAGTTTTTCTTCATAATCCTGCTCCCTGGGGCTCCTTAAGCACAAACCGCCTGCTTGGGCAGGGCATTGTTGTCTGCAGCGTATGGATTCACAGGAAAGCACACACTCATATGAGCTGTGTCTCTCCTCAAGTTGTATCTAATTACCAAACCAATTTCTTTCTTTCTTTTTTTTTAAGAACGTGTTATATTCACCTCTGAGAAAAACAAAGCATAAAACCTGGCTTCAGCAAATGGATAGGAG
The DNA here is from genome assembly GCA_018398805.1 of Hirundichthys speculiger. NCBI lineage: Eukaryota > Metazoa > Chordata > Actinopteri > Beloniformes > Exocoetidae > Hirundichthys > Hirundichthys speculiger. The sequence goes on along the minus strand of JAGFBZ010002170.1, from coordinate 255,142 downwards.
GTGACACACACTACTTCTCAGTATCTCATATTAAAGTACTGCTCATGGAGTGTCTACTGTCATAGTCACCCTTTTAAACTCAGATGTCTTTAATATGTAATCTGGAGAGGTCAAAGATTCTTGCCTTCATCAGTCTTAGCTTGATTCAAATTTGCTTTGGAGCGTTTATTATAAACTATCCACTTTGCATCACCTTTTCAGATATTATTCTGACATCAACCTTTACAGCTTCACAGATCAGGAGAAATCACCCCCCCAAATTAGCCCATATTTATCTGAACTACTTTAGGCTTGACGCCTCACTTCCTCAGATTCAGCCCACTCACCACGGGAAAATGTTGACATTTCAAGGAGCTACAGCTGTGTGTCATCACATTTCTCAGCCACAGATACGCATATAATATCAATGCGTCTCAGTCAAAACAGCGCAGTGGTATCTCCAACATCATCACATGCACAATTTGTAAGGAATTTTCAGAGTTTTAAAAGGACACGTATGAAGGTGGAACATACCGGTAGTCTTTTCCTGACTTTTACTTTCTGGACCCACCCAAACAGTAAATGACAACAAGATGGACAATAATAGGGGGAGAAAAAATAGTAACTGCAGTGTTTCAAGGCAGAGGTAGTTGGTGTTCCTATGGTTGCTGAATGCAGCATTGCAGTTTGACTAGAAAGGAGTTATTTTGCATGTAAAAAAAAGCATTTTGCTTGATTAATTATCTTGGGATGGGGTGGACACAAATGCTCCCTGAATTTTCAGTGATTTTTAAAACTATGTGGTTTGTTACAAATTTGATTTACAACACAGGAAAGTGGTCTAAATTCCAAAAATAAAATAAAAACAGGCTCTCATTTCCTCTTGATGGGATCATTCTTAATTATTTTCATTATATCTTTTGAAGTGTGTGTATGTGTGTGCGTGTGTGTGTGTGGGGGGGGGGGGGTCATGCTCTCTAAAGCCATCAGTTTGGGCCTAAGACGAGAAAGTCATGTTTCAGAAGAACTCGGATGTGAGTGATGGATGTTAAACTGAGACTATGCTTTTTCTTTATCACACACACACAGTCACACAGAGATGAATGCAGAAAGGGCGATGCAGGGTTCAGTGTCTTGCCTGAGGCCATGTGCACTGGAGAAGCTACCAACACTCTGATTGGCAGATGAGCACTCCAACTCTTCAGCCACAGATGAGCCATGTAAATATGCAGGTACTTGTCCTTAGAGCAGGTGGGCATGTTTGCAGATGACTGTTGTTACTTACTCTTTATTCTGCACATCCTCTTTTCCACTTGCTTTTGCCAAAGATTGCAGATACGAAGAATTTCCAGACTGTAAAGATCAACTGCAGATTGACTCTGACATTGTTTTTGACATGCATCACAGCATGACATTTAGACAATTACGTATAAAATAAACAAGAAGAAAGGCTAAAAGTAGTAAATTCAAAAATATAAAATTTCAATTACAATCATAAACATATTTGACCAGAAGCTAGCTCTCCTGTTCACTTCCATATCCTTGTAAACCATTCATGTATGTGTACATTCACATCTAACGTACCCTCACTTAGTATGAATAAGTAAAAAGCATAATCTATGAGAGATTTATGTCATCAGAAATTCTCCTTAACTCCTTTCACATATCTTCTCTCACCATCTGATCTCTGCCTCTTACCTCCCTTCTTTTCCACCACTCCTCCTTCCTCTGACACCCAGGTCTCCACCATAGACTCTGTGTTAATTCAATCTCATTATTTTTCCAAACATGGTCAAACTGTGTGGCTCCAGCTCAATCAGTGGCCGGCCTAACCCCTTGATCTCTGGCAAATGGGGCCCAGTTGTGAGCGGCTCCTCTCATCGTTCAGAGCACACAAAAGGCCATGACCCAAATTGCGGGGGATTTAGGCCCTAATCTGTCTTTACTCTGAAGAAAAATGGAGGGCTTGGATGGAGACCAGAGGGAAAGTAGGGGAAGGAGGAGAAGAAGGGGAGGAGGTGATTTTATAGGATTGGGGCGTAAGAAGCATTAGGAGCGTACCCCCGGTTGAGAAAACATCTGCTCTTCATCATCTGGGTGCTCTTCTGGTCCAAAACCATGTTATGGTTGTGCATGTGTGTGTGTGTGTGTGTGTGTGTGTGTGTGTGTTCAAAGGTTGTGGTCGGTAGGCAGGGACTTACATGGCCTGCTTTACATTTTTAAAAAGAAACACATGCTGAATCTCCTACAATCACAAAAAGTGTAAATAATTGAGGTTATCCCCAGTGTCAGTGGTCTAAAACAGCACAACATAATACAGGGAGACATATGTGGCACTACCTGCCAGATCCCCCAACACATGTGTAAACAACTGTAATTCTCTGCAAGGCAAGCTCAAGTACAGTATGTATGTGTGTAATTCATTTATCATTTATTTCTCCACCAACAGCCAGTTGAAGGTGAGAGGTACTCTATGTTTATCCCCTCGTGATCGTTCACACCCAATTCACATGTGCATAGGCACATGAATGTCATTTAACTGTCTGCTAAAGACTGGAGCCCTATCACAGATCACTCTGAACCTTGCTTGATTATAACTTGGTTATATCTATTTTTTGTTGTTTGTTTGTTTGTTTGTTTGTTTTTGGGGGGGGGGGGTTGTATTACTGCAGTCACCAAAATAATTGCGGTGTAAATAAAGACGGTGTAGATCACATGTGTCAAACACAAGGCCCGCGGGCCAAATGTGGCCCGCCACGTCATTTTATGTGGCCCTCGAGAGCTTGTACATCAGTACTCGAGTTGAGGGGGGATGAGGGCGGATGGCATCCCCCCTGAAATAAAAACGATCAAAATCATCCCCCCTGTAAAACTGCCATTCCCCCTTTCCATCTCTCCCCTTTTTACAGTAAATGTTGGGAATATAATTTATAATTATTTCATCATTAGAAAGTAGTTCGCATGTTGAGTAAAAGAAATAATAAAATCTGAAGGCACAGGGGCACACAAACATGCAACGACGCAACATGATTGTTATTTTCAATGGGTTAATGCCTGATGCCAGAGGGAGCGGCACGAGCTGCTGCGCAGAGCTACATCTTGAGGAGTAACTGCACTGCAATGTGAGCATGAGGAAACGAGCGGCTGGACAACAAGATGTCAGGAAGTTTTTTAAAAAGACTAAAATTACAGGTGAGCTATAAATCAAGAATCTAAATCACTACTTTTTATTAATCTATACAAAAGTTGCCAGACTCACCACAGGTTGCACAATAACAACACAGCTAGTTTTCCAAGCTTGCTGTGTAGCCTGCAAACTAGCTGAGATGAACTCATGTTAACGTTGATCTCTCTTGTTAACTAGTTTGATGAAACACAGGACTTGTCATTCAGTCACGTTAGATTCTGGTTTATGAGCGTGGCAAACGTAAAACAGATATTTACTGTTAGCGTTAGACGAGAGTTTGTCTCAAATATTTGACCAGAATTAATGATGAAATATTCTTCACACGGCTATATTATTTTCATCGTCACTCAAGAGTATCCATTACCATGAGTCTGTTACCATGGCAACGGACTCTGTAAACATCACCTGTGCCAGAGTAGGTTTACAACCACAAACCCTGAGTTTAATATAATAATGACTTAAATAGTTGAAACTTTAACACATAATAAATGCAGAAACAGCTATTTAACAATATAATAAGGTGCTGTTTAATTTATTTTGATTTATATTGCATTTTGTCATGCTGTCAATCAGGCCCTTCGAGGGCAACCATGATGCTGATGTGGCCCTCAGTGAAAATGAGTCCGACACCCCTGGACAGCTGCAATAGCTGATGCCCTGAAAAGGTAGAAGCAGGTATAGATAATAAATTACCAGATTGATAGACCCCGTATTTAAAGGCAACTGAAACTGAGCACGCCCAAGACAGCTGGTTGCGCACATGCAGCAGCAACTGAATGTACTTTAGTTTTACCTTTCAGATCTGTTAAAAGCCTCATCACAAATCGTTTTTGTGACAATAATCAGTCATTTTGACGATATTACTGCAATCAGTGGATTTGCCGCATTTGGGAAAAGGAATTAAAAACAAATACAAAACATTATATTTTATTTTATTGACATAGCAAGCTTTGCATTCGCAGTGGAGACCTTTGAGAAAAATAAAAGTCTCAAATGGGCGAGGCTGTTTTAATTGTCTAGGATGCTCCATTTCCAACTGTGTCCTCTTTCTGTAACAAGTACTTACTTTGGATAAGTTCAGTTTGTTTATCTGAAGCCAGTTGGTATGGGTCATGTCTGTGCCACATGTAGAGTACAGCTAATCGTGTAGACAGGAATAGCCTCTGGTTCTGCACCAATCCTAGGGGCTCCAGAACAGACAGACCCAGTCCCAAACGGAAGCCTGCAAATAATATAAAACTTCACTCCCTCTCACAGACGTATAGAAAAGATGCAACATCTGGCTGCAAACGCTGAGGAATTGAGCTTCTTCAAGAGGTGGACTGTGTTCTTCTTGTACACAGCGTCACTGTTACATTTCCAGTCCAGTCTGTTGTCTGTTGTCCTCTACCACCTCCACCTCTTGTTCTAGGATGATAATAGTGTTCAGCTCATTACCTCTCCCTCTGAAATCCATCATCTTCTTCATCTTGTTCATGTTAAACATGAGGGGTCTACTCCTACACCATGCTTCAAAGCGGTTCACCTGTTTTTTTGTTTTTTTTTGTACTGTCATCTGAGAATTCTTTCAGATAACAGGACTCTGAGTTGTAGTGTAAGCCTGACGGTTTACAGACAGGTAAAATGGCTGAATAAGAATAGGTAAATTACTTGAAAAATACTGAAATATATTTTCTTAATAGTTTAAAGCTAACAGAACTGATAGACTCCAACTTCCCATGACCCTGAACTGCAGCATGTAAAGAAAATGGATGGATGGATGGATGGATGGATGGATGGACTGCAGTCAGTACAGTCATAGTTCTAAATTTCCGTTGTTTTCATCCGATACTTGCAATCCCAACTCTGATGTTGGAGTCTGAGAAACTGGAGAAAAACAACAAATACCATCCAAGAAAGCAGTACATGGCGGCAACGATTCCTGACTTCAGCTTTGTGTATATTACCATCTTATGAGTTCAAAGCAGCGTGATGTTAATGAAGGTTCCCATGTACAAAGAAAAGCTTATGTAAATGTTACCTCTCCAGATGTTCTTTAGCTCTCAGAGCCAGAACATCCAACCCGCCCCGAGCCACACACTAGCAGTTAGCATTTAGACAAACCTTTGTACCTTCACTTGCCTATAGGGCCTATCAGATCATCGCAGCCTGAAAATCAATATCTGCTGCTAATGAAGTTTAGCCACACATTTTAATGAAGGACCCGAATTTGCATTTAAAAGTAACAAGAGGGGAAATGGGTTCATTTTGCCCCATATCTTATTTAGTATGTATATTTAAACAGAAAGCAGCGCGCAGGTTTGTTATGTACGTGTGTAACGTGTGTCTGGAGTTTTATCTTAATTGGGTAAAGTATACATGCTGTTATTGGGGATCAGAAAAATGTGAACATGTTCTGTGCGTGTGTTGTTTAAACACAAATAGGCTTAAATAGAAATGGTCTCAATGCAAATATCAAAGTTATTTGAAAGAATTTCAAAAAGTGATTTGAGTTAAAACAATGGACATTAAAACTCTAATCAAATAACAGTTTTAGATAAGTGAAAGACCAGTGGTGGTCAGTGGGTGGAGCATAAAGGGGTAAACATTTACGCTGCCACTAATGATAAACTGTAACTAATTACTGTACTTTCAAATAATCACTCTGATAAACTGCAAAATGCTAATTCCTGTGTTTTATGATACTTTCCTCTGACGAAAAATGCCGATCTGGATTAAAATGATCATTGTTCATTTCAGTTGTATTGTTAAAAAGAAAAAAAATGGAGAAATTGAGGAGGGTTCAGAGTTTTGGGCCTTTCACAAAAAAAAAATTGGGTAGATTTTTGACAAAAGTAGAAAAGGGAAAAGGCATCTCCTTTAGAGTAGAAGAGACATAAATACTGATCAAATATTTGATTAGAAAGGTTCCTGAGTGAAATGACCTCTGAAGAATCTGAGCCACAAGAACTGATCCTAAAATGATCAGGAAAAGATCTTCCCTGCTTCTTTTATACTTTCACTAACATAGGAAGCACTAGACCATCCTTCACAGGGCAACTATTTTGGCTGATGTTATACTAATAATTTTTGTCTTTATTTTTTGGCCATAAAATGGCAGACCTTCACTGTCGTGACGTACTTGGCTCAGTTTATTTTACAGTTTGTCTATTTTATGTGGATCTTCACACTTAGAAGCCAAGTACTGTCTTTGCTTTTTTTAAAGTAAATTTCAAATTCTACATTTGAAACAGAAGTAAGCAGTAGTGAGACGTGAGCAAGAGGTGATGACAGCGTTACAAAAATTATACCTAGCGTTTTCTTCTGTTTCCTGTACTGTAATGTACTCATTTTTTAAATCAACATTTTTGTCATGTTTGCGTACTTTTTGGATGTGTTTTTTTCTTCTGTTTGTCTTAAAACGGGATAACATACATAATGAATCTGTGTCTTGGGTGTCGTTGAATTTAATGGAATTTTCACATTCAAGCTACTGATTTCACTTTAGTTAAATTTATTGAAAAGTATCACATGTCTCCTTCCGTCATTCATCCCTCTAGCATACATGTGTCAAACACAAGGCCCGTGGGCCAAATGTGGTCCGTCACGTCATTTTATGTGGCCCTCGAGAGCTTGGACATTATTGGCTTAAATTTTAAACCAATATTTTAAAACTTAAAATAAGCTTACACCGCTTTAAAGCGCACATTGACAATAAACTACATCTCCCATCATGCATTTTGTCATTACCCACAACGATAATGGCAGCTATGAGCAAGACGATTTTGCAGAACTGATGGACTAAAAAAAAACCTTTTACTAACTACCCCCAACATGTCGTAGAGAAAGAAAAATTGATGCACAAAAGTATAACTTTTGTGTAATGTGTGTCAGTCGTGAAAGAGTTTAATCTACGTCGGCATTTTGACAGCAAACACAGAGCTAAGTATGCTAAATTTAGCTTGCAAGAAAAACAAAGAACCGCTTCCGCTTCTAAAACCAAGGTAATGGATACTCTTACAACCACAAACTCTGAGTTTAATATAATAACGACTTAAATATTTGAAACTTGAATACATAATAAATACAGAAACTATTATTTAACATTTATAATAAGGTGTAGTTTAATTTATTTTGATTTTCATTGCATTTTGTTACATTCATGTTGTCAATCTGGCCCTTCGAGGGCAACCATGATGCTGATGTGGCCCTCAGTGAAAATGAGTCTGACACCCCTGCTCTAGCAGATTAGCCAACAACAATAAAGCAGTGAGACAGGTTAAATCGCCTAATGCAGCACCAGTAGTCACTTATAAAAATCCCTAACAATCTTTTTTTCTGTTTTCTCTCTTCTGCCCATCATACCTCGTATCCTTCTCTCTACCTGATGAAATTCTCTTTGAATGATGTTTGAACGATGTAACACTGTGTTCAAGCCCTTTTTGTACTCAAGCACCTCATTGTTCATGAAAGCCAACCTGTTCGTTTTATGTAAATAACAACAAGGCTGAGTCTCCTGTGTGCCACACTTTGTTAAAATACTGTGAGATCTTTGCAACAATTTTCACACCCTCTCCTGCCGGCAAAGTGTGCCACAATGCCAGCTGCAGCAGGAAGGCAACTTAGCCTCCAGCAAGACTAAAGTGCGCATCAGAGTAAAACAGTTGTTTACTTTGTTTGAACTGCAGCATCTCACCCGTGGGAGACTGGCTCCTTGAAGTTTTTCATCTTTGACTCTCAGCTTGTGACAAAGCACCAGATGAATATCGGTGTCATTTTCTTTGCTTTCTCCCAGTATGTTTCATTGTTGCATTCCTTTCTACGTTCCATCTATTTCTTTTACCACCTTACACCACCGCCGCCATTCTTTCCCTTTGCAATCATCTCAAATTATTCATCGGCTCTTTTAAAGTTTTAGCTTGCAGTAAATTGATGCTGACACACAAACTACATTATGTTTTTTTTCCCCTCCTTTTTTTTTATAAACTAACAGCACTGCTCATCTCTCTTTAATTGTGTACCAGTTGGGGACACAGATGGGCACAGAGACAAGAGCAGGAGGGTGAGACGAGAGGAGGGAATGTGGTGATTAAAAGATAGCCGAGGAGAGGATTGTGTAACTTAGTTAAAGTGATGAGGCAGAGACCCAAAGTGAACCAGCTCAGAATGTGCTGATGTGAAGCCCAGAGAAGACAGGCAGAAAGAGCCGACTCTATGTTAAACTTAGCTCAACTCACATCCAATCTCATCGTGGTTAATATACCTGATTGTGCACAATAACAATTATAAAGCCTATTTTGAAAAAAACTGTTCCAGATTAACTCAAAATGGTTTGCAGTTTTTCCAAAGTTCAGACATCATCTTTTTCTGACAATTTTCCGTCATAAATTTGAAAGGTTTAAAAGGAAGGGCTTAATGTAAACTGGTTTCAAACTTTCTTTGGAATATGGAGCACACTTTTAAAATGGAAAATGGAGAGTCTGCTGAGATCCATTAGGCTTCTGGATAAGCAGCACTGATCCTCTTAAAAACTGAGGAAGAGGAGCTGACAAAAATACCAGTGCCCTCCACACCAGGGTCAGTTTGAGAGCTATGTGTATCAAGAGCTTTCAGTGTGGCAAAATGTGGCTCAACAGTCCAAGGCAACAGTTAAAACACAGCATGAGTCTCAAATTCAAGAGTCTGGAATAAATCTAAATTCTTTAATTTGTCATTAATGCATTTCTTCTTCCATTTTAGCAGTACAAAGGATTTTTTTTTCATGTTAAAATATCAACTCAAATTTCAGTCGAATGAATACTTTCTTACTTTTAGGGAATTTCACCTTGTTGACATGATTTTCCATCACTGCAATCAGGAAAATCCAGCCAAAGAAACTTTGGACAACACTGCGTCACACTTATGACACAACATCACAGATCAGCAACGGTGAAACTAGCAGAGGGGATTAAGAGACTCAAAAAACTAACAGTGAAAGAAAAAAAAAAGCAATGACCAAGTAAAGACTGATTTATGATTCTGCATAACATGTGCATGTAGGCTACACATGGCCCGTACACCATCCCTGCCATTTAAATTTGTGCATTATTGTTTGTGTTGCTCTGTAATTACACCACCAACCACTAGGTGGCAGTGTGGGTTCTTTCTGCAGTACTGTAGCTCGCAGTAGCTCCTGTCTGTAGCCCAAACGGTGCAACGGCTGATAAATGTTGAGCATCAGTTGTTTTTAACAACTGAACTAGCATTCTACCCAACTAAAAAAAACAACAAAAAAATATTTTAAAAAGTGAAGAACAGGAAATGCGAAAACAGGGAAGAACAAAACCACCAACCATGTGTCTGAACAGCATAACTGTGTCCACACAACACACAGTTGTGCTGTATTCACACAGATGCATTCAACAACACAGGTGGACAATTGTTACCAAAAACAACTAATCAAATTTCTTTCTGCTCTCTACACAAATAACCCACATGTTTGGAATTAGTCCTTCCTACATGTGTGATTTCATTGGCTAGCTCTAGCTGTGTAGCTGCAACTCGACTGGTTGATGCATGCGATGAAGCGGGAAATATTGAAAATCCCTAAACTCTTGTTTCAGGCAGCACTATCAAAGCGATGCACGGAACGCACAATTCAATTCAGCAACAAATGACATCACCTCATCAAAGTCTATGGAGATGGATGAAGAGATGGATGAAGACGATGGATGCAGACGACGCACACAATGCTGCTACCTGAATCCAGCGTTACATTTGGAGAGCGGTGCAAGTCAGGGTATGGCAAAGTGTATATGCTACAGCTTTTCTTTGTCGCAGAAGTACAAATGATCCTTAAGAAACCAAATAAGGGTAATCCTGAACAGTCCACTCCTAAAGGGGCTCCCACTAAGCTAAAAAAATAACAAAAGCTCCTTTGTGCTGCTTCAATGTCCATGGGGCCAATGGTTTATTGTAAAAAAAATATTTTTTTAAAAAGAAAGAAAAAAATTTCATCGCAGAGTTAAGCTTCTAATGATCCTAAGATAGGAAGCATGCTGAGTCCATAACAGCCTTTCCTTCACTTAGCCAACTGAAGGAAAGGCCCAAATGCACAAATATGTGGACAAGTCAAAAATATTGTTTTTAAATGTCAGACATGGGGTCATACAAGCCAAACAAAATCATGCAAAGACAGACATGAGAGAACATTTCTGAAACTACTTAAGAAAATTACAGGAAACCATTAAGCACGAGAAGCAAACCCCTTGATAGTGAACATCAGGAAAATAGTTTGACTGAGAATGCGAAATGAATCTGGTAAATGGCGGCTGAACAGGAGGGAGTGTGCTCTAAGTGAGCGAGGACTGGTTGAACACAAGCATGGCAGATAACAGATAGCAAAGCTAAACAGAGACAAGAAACAAAATTAACACAGGTGTGCATGGGAAAAAAAGATTTTAAAATAAAACAGTAAAGACAAAATTAATAATTTAAGGTCTTCTTCCTTTAGATACTGTGAAAATAAATATACAGTACATCCTTGCCTCTTTGCGGTTCACCGTTCATGGTCCTGCATACTCACAGATTTTTTTCATAACGTAATTGAATTTGTGGTAGCCCCCAGCAATTTCGTGAATTTCTTAGGCCATTTTTTTTTTGCAGAAAAATCGCTCACATTCACCCCCTAACTAGTATTATTGTATTTCTATTTTTTTTTTTTTTAATGATCATCGTTAATAAATATTATCACATGACAAAATTAAAATGTTTTTAATTTATCATTACTACATTATTATCGTATTAATGAGTAATAATGTCTTTAGAATGTGTTTGGGAAGCATATTTTTAGCTCATATAATATCATACATAGGCCTTATAAAACTGCATCAATAATTTGCAGATTTTTGGGATTCGCGGGAGAAAATGGAACGTTACCCTCGCGAATAATAAGGGTACACTGAAGTTACCATTCAAATTTTGGATACAGCTAATAATAGTACTAGGAGGCCACCAGGCTACAAGCAGTCTGCTGCCTTAGCTCTGAACAGACAGTGTCCTTTGTATCACCCTGACAATTTACATTTCTGTGCAAATACTGATTATGAAAACATAATGAGTAGAAATGAAATGGTGCATTTGGTTTAGTTTATTTCACAGTAATCTAATTACTCTTGAGTAGGAGTTGTGGGAAGGATGTCAATGTCTGAATTTTTTAAAAGTTCCTATAGCCCAGGGGATAATTTGTTGAATTTCCCTTCTGGGATTAATAAGATATTTTTCATTTCATTTCAAAAACTACGGGCAGCATATCACAAGAAAGATCTGGTACCAGCCCCCGGTGTAAAACAGAACAAAGTGTACTTCAAGTGGGACAAAGTGGTATTACAAAATGTGGCAGACTGTCCCCACTCACTAGCAGAGTATTTTCAGTGTGGTCAGAAGTGCTTTTGCTACATAGACTGGCTTTAAAGTTGTCTGTGAACATTTTTGTTGTGATTTGAGAAAATATGCTGTAAATAAAACTGCATTAAATTTAGTTCAGCTCTTTGAAGAGAATGCCCTCATGATAGCCACGAGATGTAAAGTTACAACTCTACCGTAGCACTTATTTAAAAAGAAAAAAAGTCCATCCGACCCCTCTCATGTTGGGTTGTTAAGAGTTTTAATAAAGGTCCTTAAATACAGTATAAATGGTCTCTTTTGACAAGTCCTTGACAAAAACCTTTCCCTTCTTTCTGCAGAGCATATTAGTTCTGTTTTTGTTTTGAGTGGTTTTGCCCCAAAACCACTCAAACCACTCTTTCAATTTAATAGAGATGTAGGACTGACTGAAGAGCATCAGGCTGGGGACGTGTAAAACAGAACAGAGGCAAGATCCAGCCAACAAAAGATTATTGATTGGAAGAAACGGCAAAATGTTTTGTTTTTATTTTCCTCTCCAGATCAGACATAGGTGTCTGTATCCCTGTCCTTGATCCTTTCCGCTCTTATGTTGATGATCGCGTCTCTGAGGAAATTCAGCATGATGGGCCTCTGTGTCTAATAACAGGTCAATACACCTCTTGACAGCCGTATTATGAATCAAAAACATGTGTCCTCAAGAGAAATGGGCAAAAAAAAAGGCAAGTGAATCCAAAGAAATGAAGTTTTTCTTTCACAGTCCCGCATTTTGTAACTTGTTATCACATTACCATGATGACAAGATTTTAGAAAAAAATCATAAAATGCTGATTATTTTTACTAATGTAAAGGTCACACAGCGGAAAAGATCAAAGCGTCAAATTTTGCACTGATGTTTGCGCGCATGCTTATGGCAGGATGTGGCTCCCTTTTCACCATCTTGTCACTTCCTCCCTTATTTCAACCTCTGTACCCCTCCGACAGGCAGAAAATAAATAAGTAATACCTAATATCGTCTTATGTGATTGAAGAGGCTCTGAAATGGTGGAGTGAAGAGCATCACTAGATGAAGTGAAGTGTTGAAAAGAGTTATTATTTTTGCTTCAGTGAGGTCTTATTTTTCAAAGTGCCACTAAAAGCATGAGAGACTTATGTCACTTTGCACGGGGAGGACGGAGGAGCTGAAGGGTGATTTGATAAAAGATGAAAGGAAGGTAGTGACACCCCGTCCACTTTCCTTTTTTTTTCCCCCCTCTCTTTTTTTAAACTTTGGCTCAAAATCCTAATATTTCAAGCGGCTCCAATCATATTTTCCATGAAGAGGTGTGATATTTATGGCCAAGAGCTCACAGCTAAAGCTAATATTATGAGCTTCCACAGTACCATCTGTATTGTTTTACCTCCCGGCGCCTGCGGTGAGGAATAAATAAAGTGACTGCTGCTGCAGAGGCATCGGCAGTCTTGGCTTTCAAAGCACCGTTCCAGCAGGTTGGAGAGCAGGCCGGGCTGCAGAGAGGGGAGAGATGGGAGGAACGTAGGCTGTCACTTTAGGTTGGGTAATTTTTGATGTGCACGTCAAGGCCTTGACAAGGGGAATGTGGCCAGCTTGTACATTAGAGTCGGGCTCAGTGGCAGCCCAGCACTGGGGACAGGTAGTAATGCAGTCCCAGAGAGTGCTGCTCATCTGCTCACACTTATGTACTTGTCTGGTGCCACACAAAGATGCCCCCTGTCGCCCCGGCTCCACTCCCCCATCCCTCTGCAGAAATGACTTTAGTCAGTGAGGGAAGAATCCATTTACAATGTGTGCTTTATAACATCTCCTTGACAATGCAGTAGTGGATTAGAGACATTTGTGATGAATCTTTTATAAAGACTTTTCCCCCCATCTTTCTTTTCCATGTGCGGAGGCTTTCTGGGTCCTGGCGCGCCACATGCACGTGTCTGTTCAGATGTCATCACTGATAGGGAGAGGAGATAGCAACGGGTGCCTACAAAAAAAAGAGAGAGAGGAAAAAGGGGAAAAAAGGAAGAAAGGAAGAGGGAGAGTGACAAAGAATCGTCAGAGTGGGGCATTAAAATTTATCTACAAGTCACAATGGCTGCCATGATAGCAGCGTGAAAGTTTCCTTTGAAAATGAACGTCACTTGTCCTCTCACTCATCCACATGCCTCGCAACCAAGACAAGCGCTCTCTGTCCTCATCAATTCTTCACCGCAAGTTTTGACATTCATTTCATCCATTTGCATAACCATATAACTCAGTTTGAGCACAGCATTCCCTTTTTCTCAACTTTAAAATGCTGCTTTAAAATTAATGACAGCCCAAAGAAATATATAAATATATCTGAAAGTTGACATGATGTTGTTCTACATTATTCCCCTTGAAAAGCGATTTTGTTCATACTTGCCTGCCAGTCAGGCGAGGTGGCCGTGGAGGTGCAGGGACACACTAACAAACATGGACACGGTTGTCTGGCCTCGCTAGAAAGTCTGTCTTTCCACTCTGTGAAGTTAACATATCAAGAAACACACACAAAGTTACAATTTTGACCAATCAAATATTTTTTTTTTTAACCCTGCAATTATCACTCATTATTGAAGTCACAATGAATTTTGGGTACTTCTTTCGATTTGACCCGAGGCCCCGCACAGTCTCTCTAATTCAGTTTTAAATAAAAGTAAAGAAAAAGTGAAACTGAATAATTAATTCTTTATGACATCGAAATTAATTCATCTAATCTTTCATCACTTATTCTTTTCTAGATGCAAAAAGGTCAGCATGTCGCTTTCTTTTAGTTATCTCTCCATTTATTTCCTTAAAACAAATACATCATTTCTGAAGCCAGATGCTTTTCGCCTCTTGCATTTTTCCACTTTTCATCTCACCTGCGTGCCAGACATTGTCCATTTAAAAGGGACAGCAGCAGCAGTGGAATCTGAGAGGGAGTCGATGCAAATGCTGCATGAAAAAATATTAAAAATTGATCACCTTTCCATTTGAATTCAAGGTAAGCATCACTCTCCATAAGCAGGCCTGTCTCTTTAAATCAGAAGAACTGTCACTTCTGTGACTGCCTGTTTACAAAATATGAGGCTGAAAATGAGACCTGCTCCCTGCGGACAGGCTCCTTGTATAAATATAAATAATGAATATTCAATAAATTATTTCTGCTCTTCAATAATGTACAACTTGATGAAATTCACTTACACTGTGAAACTGGAGAATCTCACTAAAAGTAGATAATGCAGTGCCACAATAGGGGTTAGAGTGTTATGAGGAGCAAAGAGAAGCAGGACCAGGTAGGGGCCCCTCCGACCCCGGGCTCACCTCAGTGAAGTCAGCGTGTGCAGGTGGCCATGCGCTGCTCGAGCAAATATGAATATGAATGTGAATATTCAATTTCCTGGCTGTCGGTGTGTATAAAATGATTATCAAGTGATGAATTAACTTGTCCTGTTTAAAAAGAAAAGGGTGGGTTAAGTAAAACTGTATTTACAGCCATAACACGGTAATAAGGGCACCAGTTACAGCCTCCTTCCCTCTGGGGAAGGTGGTCTTGGGAGTCTGGGAGAAACAGAGCGAGCGTCTCCTCTGCTCGGCTCCCTGGGTGTCTCTTGGCGAGAAATCGGGCGGGGATTTGATAAATGGTTAATTATGAAAATCCTTGTGCCAAAGCTAAAACTGTAATTAGCCTTAATTGGCTAATTGGCGAGAATTGGTGGATGGCATAAGCGTAATTACCTCCTTTTCTCTCTCCGCTTTTAGTGCAAAATTGAGCATGAAGCTGTGACAATGACAGTGAAGGTTGTTTTTTTTTATTATTATTATTATCTTTTAATCCGGTTTGGACAATCCAACCTGTTGTCAAGATGTCTCTGAGTTTATTTTTTTTTCCCCATGGAGCTCAAATGACCGGCTCTGTTGGTGTATTTTGTTTCTCCCTTGCTTTTTCGGCACTTGTTATGTTGTGACCAAAACTCTAAGAAAAAAAAGAAAAAAACAAATCCTCAGCTAAAGTTCAGCTTTTCCTCCAACCTCCTGCTTCACGCACACAGACGGACCACGCAAAGACCTTCCCTCTGGTTTCAGACAGTCAGGTAGGACAAGAATTTTCTTTCCTCCTCACACCTCCTTACTCTCTCTCTCTCTTTCTCTCTCTCTCTCTAACACACCAGCACAAACTCACACTGAGTATTAGAGCAGCTCGACTCAAGGTGCTCAGACTCGCTGTTAATAACACCATCTAGAATTCACGCCCTCCAAATAGGTTAATGTGTTTTTGCCCAGAGGGCCCTATCTACCTCAACAGCAGAACTCTCTCTGCACTTCCATTAAGCTCGAAGACTGCCGCCTATTAGCTGTTTTGGTGTGTACGTGGCTCCAAGTGAGAATGTGAGTACAGGCAGAGATTTTGTGTGTTGGTGGTGTCGGCGCTTGTGTGTGTTCGGGACCTCAGAGGTGCTCTGATGGTGTCACTACCTGGAGATGCACTGTGTGCTGTGTTAACTGTTCCAGGAGAACAATGTTGTGGCCCCTGACAGCTTGTTAAAGACTCGACTCTGTTGTCTGCTGGGCTGTGTATTAGCAGCTTGCAACACACTACATATTTTTAAACACACACACACATACACACATACACACGTAGAACTTGTTTGCTAAAATGTGAGAGTGGAAAGCAGAGGGTAGTACAGAGGTGATTTGGGATGAGCAAGCCGAAAGGGCACGATGCCGCCTCTCAGCATACACAGAAGATAATCCCTGCTGATTATCCCTGTTTGAACGTAGTTTTCTAAACTTACTGTTAGTTGATCAGTAAACCAAATAAAGAAATTATAAATTTATCCTGCGGAGCACTTAAGAAATCCAGAAATGACACCGTGATACAAATATAGACCATAGAAATTCAGGCCTTGCCATCACTAAGAGATCTAAAAATTGCAAATACCAGCTAATGCTCCATGTCCATCATCCTCCTCTTAAAAAAATGATGAATGAATTCAAATACCAGCCAATATACCACAGTAAAGTGTGAGACTCTGATTTAACATCATTACACCAGCAAAAACCAAAGACCTCTCATTTGCGTTTGATATATTTACTTTAAGTCAGAGAAAAAAAATGTTCTTTTTTTTCTGTTGTCTGGAATGTGAGACAATTTTAATACTAAATGTATTATATATATTTGCTGGTTCTCAGTGAGTTTTTCACAGCGGGGAGAGTGCTTAAGTGAGTACTGCCGTTGCCAGGACAGAAAGGTGTAAAAGACAGGTCAAAGTAAAATAAATTTGAATTTGCATTATGCATTTTGTACAGAAAGACATAGTTAGAAATGTTAATTTTCTTCTATAAGTGAAATGTTAGGAATCAAATTAGAAAATGAAAATCAGCTGTAAGTTCATCCATTTTTGGTATTCAGTGTCAATTACATGCTGTTTCACATCACGAATTTCCCCTGACGAACAAATCTAAACTTTCCCAGAGAGACTGTCCACCCTACTTTCAGATACGTCCGTGTTGGACAATCAATATGCAGTTGCAGCCAAGAAAGATGCCGTGATGAGAGCACGACACTTGATGAAAGATCACGATTGCAAAAAGAACTGCAATTTAAACTGCAAATTCTGGCTACCAGCATAAAAAAAAAAAAATGTTTTTTTTTTTTTACTGGATTTTCCTTTGAGCATAAACATCTGCTGAAGTCACACATTCCTTTTGCTTGGAGTTTCTTATAGTGTCTCTCTCCACTGATCCAACTCAAACATTTTATGACTATAACTAATTATGGTTCTAAACCCAAATGTGTTTAATTTGTTTAAGTTTGTATTTATTCCAAAAGAAAAAAAAACAAATGTTATCAGTGTGAGCATCTTTTTTCTCTCATGATCTCAGCTGGTTCTCTCGCCTGTGCACAGACGAACCAGATGTTTTGTGTCAGCCTGACCTCTAGTGGCCATCCAGTCCACCCACTGATGCTCAGCTCGGCCGTTTGCTGGCGTTTCACATGCAAATCAGTGAAAGGAAAACATCGATAAAACTTGTACAAGTTTTGTCTAAATGAACAAATCATCTATTCAGATGTTTTGATTAGATATCAAGAGCAACACATGCCCCAAACTGTTTTGCAGAAAGAACTCAAGCTGAAATGCCTGAGGCCTTCATTACAAGTCTGCCTCTATGAACATTTATTTGTATTTAAGTAGACTAAGCCATTATTCATAGTGTTTGGAGCCGACATCAATAAAAGGCTATACATAAATGTGAGCTAAACTGCTCTCAATTCTCTGAACTGCAATTCAGTGTGTCTGGCTTTGAAAACAATAAGTCATGACACTGAATATGTATTAATGTCTCCATAGACCTCAGAGATGCCATGCATATATTTGAGCGATTCTGTGGCTGACTGTACCAGATCAAACCATCGAGAGTAAAATAGTTCTGACCAACTTAGAGACAGCAGAACTAATTAAATGGATAAAAAATATCTACATCCTTCAAGTATGTAAAATTAATGGCGGACCAAAGAACTTGCCTCGAAGCCACTTCATTCACTCTCCAGCGCTTCAATGCTACAGTGTGCTGAATTTTGGGGGGCAGATGAAGCTGCATTAGTGTGTATGTGTGTGATTACTGGTGCAAAAATGGCCTTTTGTTTTCAGGTCTTCATTTATCTAAGCTGGTTTGTGTGAGATGCAGTATTGTGCTGTCAGTGAAATCAATGTGTATAGTGTCTGCAAACACTAAGAAACTTACAGTGCGAGTATACTAAATGTGACAGTGTTAAGTGATCTTGTTATGAGTTTACAAGTAGAAGAGACACTTTAAAATTGAGCAAGAGTGACTGATTGCTGATTAATCACCACTGAGTGGTTAATTATTTGGCATCTTAAAATAATGAAGAAGCCACTGAAAATACCTTTAAAATGTCTTCAGTTGTCATTCCAGCATTCATTATGAGAAAACATCCCATTTCAGAGTATAAATCAAAATCATATGAGATGGTGTAATTAGCACGTGCATCTCAGGTAAAAGAAAAGTAAACCAACATGGTTGTGATTTCCAAAGATCACCATGGATACATTGGGGTGCAGCTTGCCAACATACTGATGATGTCACGTGCAGGATCGTCAGGTAGCACCACAGTCAAGACAAGAGTTCAATTTATGAGGTGGAGAGAAGCTAAATGGTAAGTAGTCTTCACTTCTACCACCTGTTCAACCTTATCCAGATTCTACAAAGCCCTTTACAATATGTTTCCTCAGAGATATGGAGCCACTGACCTTCTGGTTGCAGGACCACTGACTGGCTCTACCCACTGGTCCACAGCCGCCCTGAGAAGTTCCCTCATAGCAACACAGTTTCCACAGTTACATCACTTGTTAACAACCACTGCAGCCCCTTATATGAAATCTGCTTTTTGTGCCACTGGAGTGTAGATTATGATCCTGCAGTCATGTCTCGGTGAAACACGTCATACTGCATTCACATACGTCTCACATAACCACTCCTGGGCTTTGGAGAGCCCAATAAGATGCTCCCACATGTGAGCAACTTCCCTGATAGCATGGTTACTTATCTGAAGAAATGTTTTAAAAAATGACAGAATTACCAGCAGGAATCCCACAGCACAGGATCCAAACTATCATAGAAAAATGTCTTGATGAAAAAAAGTTCAGAACAAAATCTTGAGATTAAAAAAATGAATAAAAATAAATGGCAGTGTGACCAGAGCTACTGCAACAGGCTGTGACTAGTGAGGTGCAGTTCTAGGACATTAACCTGTTTATTAAGAAGACTTCCAATTAAGTTGGCAAATAAAAAAAAAAACAGTATGTCCAATAATCATATCCACTATAGTCATGTGGATTATAGATATGTTTACATTTTTCACACCCACACTGATCCTTTACAGGCTTTTTATTTTATTTCAAAGAGCGTGAAGGGGAGGGAGAGCCAAGGTATGATATCTGATATGATATGAACTATGACTTTTCATAGCCTTTCCACATTAGCCAGACTCTGGACGAAGTTTCCTGATAAACATTTGCCTTCATAAAGACACAAACTGGTTCTGTACAGGTGCAAAACACTAGCTTTCAAACAATACAGGAAAGAGATGGGTCAGACAAAGGTCCTTTGAGAAGGAGACGATTTTAACATGATTTCATAGATGCAAACTCACTAAAATCTTATACTTGCATATATATGAGAAAAAAATTAAAAGTTTTAATAAACTCCTTTATTCAACACAGGGGAGTCCATTGTTCTGTGGAATTTTGCTTCTTGAAGCAGAATTGTAGTTAATGCAGGCGGCCACTAGAGGGCATACCTGTAAGAAATCACAGCTTCAGCCATGAAAGCAGCGGCCAGCCCTGGCAACGTGTCTGGCCTTGACCATACACTTGGGAAGCCATCATTTATTTCAAGCTGCATAGCTGCAATGAGACTGGCAGAGGGTGAGGAGGGTAAGGAGGGAGGAAGTGATGCAGGGAGTGGGGAGGCGAAGAGGGGCAACTCACGCCAGCACCAGTGACACAAAAAGCATTGTCCTGATTTAATGGCTGTGAAGTCTTGCCTCCCCCCGGACCAAAGAGCCTCCGATGCTTAATTAGGACGAACATTCCTTCAAAGACACACATTAAATGCCAGCAATACACGTGAACACCTCATCCTCAGCCCTGCCAGAGTTCCCTATGCTACCAGCCCACAGCAAAGATGATTCAGTCCCACTACCATCACAGGAGATGAGTTATTAAGACAGGATGGCTTCCTGTTGTAGCCCACCACAGCATATTCACTCTTTGTCTAATAAGGAGACCATAAAATTGTCACCAGACTTTATTGTGAAGAGTTAAACCTCTTATGAGTCATCAAATGTAAACTCATGCAGGTCTGTGTTCTATGATTCATGTGTGTATGGGGAGATGTGTCTGTAATGATAAGATTGAAAAAAAAAAAACACTAAAAAGCAACAAGGGAGAATTGATCCTCAGATATGGTTTTTATGTGACTGGATATAACGCTGTCACAGAGGGGTGGCAACAGACAACCGACTCAGCTGTTATAGCTTACGCACTGATGGCATATCATTTATTACAGGGTAACTGAAGAGAAAGTGTCCTTTATTTTCACCAGATGGCCAGATTTCACTTATTTTTAAAAGCACACAATATTTTGTGTTGCAGGAATGCGTGTGCTTAAACAGCAGGTGTTTAATACATGTAGAAACTCTCCATGAGTCTATTAAATTATCATGTGTTCTGATTGTAAAGTTGGATCTCTTTTTTTTATTTCTAATCCAGCGTGCTTTCATTGGATGAATTTAGTCTTGATAGTCTTGATACTTTCAACCCTATAAGCTGCAAATTGAAAAGAAGACGATTAAGATTTGCCACATTGTTGGCATCAACGCTGTTCATTCTTTTAATACAGGAACCAAATGAGCTCATGTCCCAGTTGTGCAGGTTTTTTTTTTTTTTTTAAATAATCCGATTTATTCTCTATGTTAAACATAGCCTCACAGTATGGATGAAAATTTTACTGCATCTTTACTCAGAGAAATAAAAATACAAGACAAACCCATGTGCAAGGCTCCACACAAATATTTCCCAAAATGTTTCTTCAATGGATTTACATCCAAATGTATTAAAATTCCCTTCTCCATTATCTGAAAATGCATATTTCTTAATTATTCATTTCAGGCATTGAAGCACCCAGGTCTTTTAAATTTTTTATTTCTGCTCAGCTTCAAACAGGAGATCTTGTAAAGGGGACCCATTTTCGGGGTGTGGGAATTGCTCTAGGGCGAAGCTGACAGGATTTTCAGTCTCGAGGCACCTCTCGCTTTTTCATTACAGCAAAGCAGAGGAACAAATCCAGGTCAATTAAAATAAGGAACAAGAGAGCTGAGTGGTTGGCTGGGAATATGGTAGGCACCAATACCTGCCACAAGAGGGCACATGGGGCTTCGATATGTCTTGAAAACATGAAAAAGCACATCTTAGGGTAGTACAGTACACCTGCCAGGGGACTGGTGGCGGCCCAGATAACATGAGACAACCACAGCCTCACTTTATGCAGTTAATTTGAAGGTTATAAGAGCCTCTCCAAAGTAGAATATGACATCAGTTGTCACAATAAACAAAAGAAAAATGATGTGAGAATATGTCTCAAGTTGTGTTTTGTATGCAGAGTTAAAAGCCCTTCCCCATCAGTTTTGACTTTTCAATAAAGAGCTGCCTCCTCTTCCAGGGCTTACCTTTATATGCGTGTTGCCTATAAAATCTGCTCCAATGATCCCTTCAGCTCCGTGTGAAGTGTGTGTGTGTGCGAGTCTGACAGCATCCGCTCTTCACTTTCCTTGATGGTCATTAAAAACTCTCAAAGTGGCACGCCCATGTAAAAGGCATCAGCAGCTAACCTGGGGAGTCACTTTGATTTTAATGGCCCCTTGTTCCTCGACCGCACTGCACTGAAAGTCTAGATGTGAAAGGTGCTCTCCCTCCTATGCCTCTTAATATGTCATGACGTAAATATTCACATGCTGTAGATTCTCTCTTCATCTGTCTCACCCCACGCCCCTCAAACGCACATACAGGATATAGACCTAGAGCAATATTGAGAGGCTGTCATTGTGTTTATGACGGTGCCCCGACTCTGATGCTGGCCACCATCCAGCCTGTGCATTTGTGCTTAAGAAGTATTCTTGTGTTCGGTAAGTGTGTGTGTTTGTGTGCAGCTGTGTGACTGTAGCCTCCTTTTGACCTCCCTGATGGCCAGAGATGGGCTGAAGTCATAACTCTTCTGTCGGGCTTTACCCTTGAGCAATATCACAGGCAGTCTGAGTGCAGCAAGTCAAACCACTGGGCTTCCCTCCATAACTCTGGACACACAAACTGGAAAGATCCCATGCGCATATAGGCATTTACAGGATCGGCATGACCAGTTAAACTTTCAAACAGACAAAGCAACCACGAAACACGCCACTACGCAGAAAGAAGAGGGCTGTTGGTTTTGGTCCACTGCTGTTAGGATTGGACAGCACCCAAAGAAACTAATATCTCACTTAACAAATACCAGCAGGCTTGTTAAAGAGTCAGGGCGGGGCCTCAATGCAATGCATCATGATGCTCGACTTGCTTTTCTTTTGGGGTTTTTTTTTTTTTTTGTGTAAGACCACGCTTACAATCAGGAACAGGCAAAAATATATCTAAATACATTTCAAAATAAAATGCTAAATATAGTTATTGTCCATTATCAGAATAAACAGCAAAATACAGGGGCCAACAATGTTCAAGAACCAAGCAGCCTAAAAGGTCAGAGGTCAGCCCCGTTGGCTCACAGTCAGAAGGATCCTGGTTTGTCCCTTTTCTGTGTGGAGTTTGCATGTGCTGATTATTGATTCTAAATCGACCTGGAGGAGTGAGCATGGTTGTGTGGCCCTGCAATAGATCGGTGACCTATCCATTACATACCCTGCCTTTTGTCCAAAGACAGCTGGGATAGACTCCAGACTTACTGTCAAAGCCAATCATGTGGATTGAGACGTTATATTCCTAAACACAGCCTGCGCCGTCCCACAGTACCGTGGCACATTTCTTCCATGTGTTCAGCATTTGAAACCATCTCACGCATGGTCCAGTGATGATGTTTAAACTACTGTAAAACACTTCAGCTTTTTTTTTTTACATCCACAACACAGATGATACTAGGCTGGACGTATCAAGCAAATGTTGGACCAAAAACATAACTGATATGTTGCAGTGTTTACTAAATCAATGAAAAAAAAAATTGTGTTGTTAGTAACTCACCTGTGTTAAAACAGTTTTCTTGTGATCTACATGGCCTGCAGTTATTGTTAGTTGGAGAACAAACCCTGCCCATCATCTCTTCAAAATATTTTAAACGCAATGCAAATGAATGTGGAGGTGTCCTTGGCCAAGACGTTGCATCCAACATTTCCCCGATTCATCGATGTGTAATTGTGTGTATGACAGAAAAAAGTATTACATGGACTCGATATAAAAGAAATTTGTGTAGATCTCAATATGAATGCAGCTGGAAGCACCTTGGGCAGTCAACAAGACTAGAAAAACACTATGTGAATGCAGTCTCTTTACCATGAATGCAACTTTTTTTTTCTTTTTTCTTTTAAACATTGGGGACAATATAGACATCATGAGGATGCTGAAATCTATGGCCTGATCCTTCTCTAACTCTGAACACAAGAGTTTTCCATATGGTTACACTTGATCAAATGATATAAGAATTAAAGAAAACAAATTGACTTTTTAATTAAATATTTTGGGCCACTTTGGTGCTCATAACAGATGACTAAAAGCCTTTTGACTGGAGTTTTTGAGATCCCTGGCTGTCCAGCAAAGACCTCCACTTCCTCAACACATCACCTGGTGACACAGCAGCCGCCTCTGCATGTTAGTCTAAGATGAAACAGCAACAAAAGACACTTGCATTACCATTATTACCATTTTGGGAGCTTGCCAGCAACACTTCATATCACCTTGCACGGCAGACTAATTGGCAATTGGAACACCAGTATAATGGAGGCTAATTGTCTGAGTGAAGTGTCGCTACGTATTGCACGCAGATCTTTTGTGTATAGTTGACAGACTTGGCTGACAAACAGGACAGGCAGCAGACATTTTCAATCAATACTGTAATTAGAAATGGCTCCTTTATACAAAAAAAAAGCACTCATGAACTCATTTTTAAATTTACTCAAATGTAAAATGGGGTCCCAAGACGACCTCTAATGCAAAGCCTTTTGGACCACTACAATGCCTTTGTGATGCCAACAGCTAGTACCAAAGAAAAAAAATATCTTAAAAGTTTTGGAGCTAACCTCTAAAAAACTGAATTTGATCGCATTTAAATCTCCAAATAGTCTCAAAGCCTGTCAGTCCAATTATGAGTCTTTTGGGTGACTGAATTTGAACATTTGCATGGGTCTTTTGCTTTCAAATTTGTTGTTTTATTTTTTTTTTCCTTTTGCAAAGTTAAAGTACAACACTCCTCCTGTTAATGAACATGACTAACAATTCAACATTTCAGAGCCTGCCAGCTCAAATTCCAATTAATTTACACCAGACTCAGAAATCACCAATTGTATCAAACCTAAATGTCATTTTAGAAATCAAAACATCCTCAAGCATTACACATGTGGAAACAGTACATGTCAGGTGGCTGGCAGAGTGCTGGAGGTATTGTGTCAATGAAAAGTGATCTGGGGAAACTTTAAAAACCCAGGATATTCTTGATAAATTTCAGCTTTCCCTGACTGTTTTGATAATCTCTCGTCCATTTATACAAAAAAGTATTTCAAAAGTTCATTCTCGACCTGAGTAAAGTTGACAAAATGTCATTTCAACATTAGTTCAGTGGCTGCCATGAAGTTTCCCATCCAACCTATTATTGCCTGAGTGGGTCAGGTCACGGTCAATAATACAATATGGTTAACATTAGTAAGCAGGCGACTGTGTTTCCAAAATAGAGCCTTCTGTTGTGGGACAGCTGCAGAGTCTTTTGTAGTCAAGGAGTCAAGGTTCAGGGACTCACATGGAGCAGATCATTCAAGACCCTTCCTGCCTTAGTCTCAGTAAGTCTTTTATTGTTCACAGCAGCACATGCAGTACACAGAAATTGCTACTGTATAAGAGTGAAATCATATTGCTCTCTACCCTCCAGAGGAGCAAACAGTTACCACTCCCCTAACCTTACCATCTGCATCAAGCTGCCTTTTGGAGCCAAGATAAATCGCAGAAGGGGCTGTCCATGCTGGGAATAGAGCTCTTCCAGATAAGGAGGTCAAGGGTCACATTACTGGCCAAGGTTGACTGTCCTCAGGGGCTAAATAAAGAGCCAGGAGTTGCAGAGCTAGCACAGGCCCTCGCACTCAATTAGGATCAAAACAACCACCCAACTTGAACCTGGATTGAGGCTCCAAAAAAAAAAAAAAAAAAAACCACAATGAAGATCTGGCAACCTTGTGACCTGTAATACCAGCATTTCTTCCTGATACATGGAGCAAAAAAAAAAAAAATCTTCAACTGATTAAAGTATCAACTGAAAAGACATGTTCATTTCTTAGTGATAAAAGGCTGCCTTTAAACGTCGTCACCTGATTATAATGTGGTTCCTTAGGTGTTTGTTCAGCCTGCTCAAACTAAGTAGGAGCTCTTTCCCAGCCCACAGAATGTGAGAGCAGAGTTACGGACTGAGAGGTCACTGGCATTGTTACATCTTAAACACAAGACAGGCTGTCGGGCAGAGGTTAGAGGTGGCCAAGTTCACATTCTTATACAAAGAGAAGAGAATGTTCTCTTCAGACACACAAGAAAAACACTGGCTCATATCTAAGCGTCGACGCAAGCAAGAAAAATCACCTTTGTCAAAGTGCCTTTTGTATTTATCCAAGCCATGGATATTTGGATTTCTTAGGGGTTTCATTTTTATAGATGGTGCAATAAAAAAAAAAAAAAACAAGTGCATTGCATATATCACAAAAAAAAATGTTTATGTTGTCTCTTTTATCATGCATAACACTTTCTGCTACAGGCAAATTATGTGAATGTCCCCAATGGGAATGGCTTCTGTCTGTCAAGCTGGGTAAAAATCACATAAGGTAAGAAAGGTCTGCTCTGAATAGCTTTTCAACAATGACAGAAATTAATCTTTGACCAAATAAGAACTTGGTACAGCAAAACATTTTATTTTATTTTTTTAAATAACAGATTTACAGGTTGTCCTTGTCATCCTTTGATCCCTTGTGAAAAAGCTAGGCAGTCATGCTGCAGTGATCAGTCAGGGTCAGATCTTTCCCTCCCTCCTTCCCTCATGTCTTTCCTGTAGTTTTGATGCTCTGGCAGATGGTGGTGCTGTAAGACTTCTCCCCCTTTGCAGTTTCCTCTAAACATAACAAGGCTGTCACCTATTCTATCCTCCTTTGTCCTCTCCCCTCCATCACTCACCTCCATACGTCAACACTGAGCCACTGCAGCATCCTCCTTCAGCCTGCTATGATGGGGTTAGTAGAGGCCTGTGCCCTACACAAACTAGCCTAGACGGGGGGGCGAAATGCGTTTTGCCGCTATGCAGAATAACAGGAGCCGGGCACCTTTATTCAGAGCTGTAGAACTGATTGAGGAGGTATAATGTGGACAAAAGTCGGTATTGTTACACGTATGGGTGTACAAGATGAAGAAGTGGTTGCATCACCTTTTACTTCAAGGGAAAAAAAAGAAAAAAGAAAGCACAGTTCAATTGCACATCTGCCACGAGGTCATCTGTGCGAATGATATTAATTGGGTTCCTGGTGAGGCCACACAGCCTGCAGCTCAGTTATGATTCCAGTGGGTAAATATTTGTCTGTACTAACCCTCGCTAGGTGTGATAATGATTCTTTGTGTGTTCAACTGTGTACAATACTTTTGTGTACATATCACTCAGTGCCTATGTCTTCCTGTATGATTGTGTGTCTGTGTAGCAGCTCAATCACCCCTCCTCCCCCCTCAAATATTTTCTCTACAGCTGCAGCTCGACGGAGTTTGATCAATAACGCGTCCTTCATTCTCAAGTCAGGCCTGACCTTGGCAGCCTTTTGTCTCCTTCCAGGGGCCAGAGTGCGCATGTACAGGTTGGAAAACAAGGCTCTTCAGAAAAAAAGAAAAAGAAAATCCACCCTTGGAAGAAAAAGAATTGCCTTTGCTGCCTCCAC
This sequence comes from Hirundichthys speculiger, assembly GCA_018398805.1. Taxonomy (NCBI): domain Eukaryota; kingdom Metazoa; phylum Chordata; class Actinopteri; order Beloniformes; family Exocoetidae; genus Hirundichthys; species Hirundichthys speculiger. Next base: position 227,881 of record JAGFBZ010002170.1, on the reverse strand, counting down.
AATAAAGCATTTCCATTAAGAACCTAATGAATCATATATTTATAGCATTCTTATCTCAGCGTAATGAGGTGATGCTGCTTTTGAACTCATTTGCTAAATTACCACAGGCCACACTGAAATGGAAGAAACTTCTGATTCCCTGTGTTCTGTGTGCTGCTGCATTGATTTTCACAGGCCAAAGCCGCTAATGCACATCTGAACCTAAGTGAACAGAGAAAACCCTTGTACAATTATAGATGACAAAAGGGGGCAGCACTTTTGGAGACACTGGGAGAAAAAAAAAAAAAAAAGCTGCTGCAGTGGCAAACGCATTGACAAATCCGTTTACATGTTAATGTAGCCTGACACTGCCTGCAGGTGGCACCACTTATAGATTAATCCTGCTCTCACTCTTTTTGCACTAATATGCATTTGCTTTACCTTCAAGAGATACATTTCCTTTCCTGGTACATATTGAATCTGTGTATACTGGTGCATTACAATGAGCAACAAGTTACTTCGGTATGTCAAGCTACTCCAAATAACATTCATGGCACAATATAAATCCTGCATTCAAGCAGAGCAGTAATTTATTATAGTAACATTATTAATTTAATGCTTGAAAGCCAGTAATGAAAAAAATAAAAATTCTGAAAGAAAAAGAGCTTTTAAAAAATATGCTTTCACTTGAACTCTTACTGAGAATTATAAGACACTGTGTAATGATGAAAACTTTGCTAAATGAGCCATTCATTTAGGGTTCCTGCAGGCCAGTTACATCAAGATCAAATTACAAAAAGCACATCAAAACCAACAAATTACAATATTGTGTTCTAAACCTTTTGAAGCCAAAAAGCTTCAAATCAACCACAAGGCTGCCTGGTGATAGATATGAATGTCTGAGTTGCTCCTGGTATAATCTTATGCATTTAGTTTACAAGATCACCAACACATGGGAGTCCTGACGGACAGTACGATTTATCAACAATTATTTCAATATTTTGTTCTCTCACTGCCATTAAAAACATTTTAGAATTAATTGTTATTCTTCGGGCTGAAGGATAGACTGGACTCTATAATATATAGTTAATGGTCAGTTTTAACTTTTTTTCCTTTTTATAGCAATAACGCTCACCAAAGACAACATAATTCCAAACAAAGTTTATTAACTCACTCCACATTTACAAAACAAATATTCTTCAGAGCATAAGGCTTTACAAAAAAAAAAAAAAAAAAAAAAAATCAACATCCGTTATTTTAAAAAAAAATTAAACAAATGATCTCCATTAGACCTTCCTCTTCTGGGTACTGATGTACAGAACTGTAAGAAAGAAAAAAGAAAAATGAAAAAAAAATGTGAGTTTGTAGTTATACAATGTATTATTTGTGGTAATTTCATTTCATTGTGAACTCCCCCGGGGAACAGTCTTCGGGAGCCCAATAGAGATTTGAAATGTTCAGGCTTAGAGTCACTGGTGAAATGAGGAAGTGCAATTACTGCATTTCCTCAAATAAAAACAAAGATTCAATTAAAAGCCGGGCCTGTTATAATGGATGGAAGGACGGTCTGAATAAACTGTCTGTGCAGGCCAAGCTGGGCGGGGAGGAAAAAAAAAAATGTTCATCATTATAAAGTGTTTGCTGAATTTTCCATATTTAATCAACTCAAAGTTTTAATAATTTTGCATTTGATTAAGCATTTAACTGACACATTACTGTACAATATTTTATTCATTCACCCTGAATCAAATACAATCGGTCCATTCAGTTGTTGCATCTGGTATGCCTGCACATCTTTCACAATAAAAGCTCTGCTAAGAACAGGAAACTTTTTATCCAGTTAAATAAAGGTTTTCAATTGGATCCAGTTCAGAAAATATTAGGTGCATACTAAGAGCCATAGTAAGAGCTTAATGTGGTTTCTGTGGTGTCAAGAATTCTGATTTCTAGCCCAGCCCCCTATAGTTAAACGAACTCCTTTCAAGTAGTTTCAGGTTTATTTTCTGATTATCATTTTCGGGAATGTGCGCTAAGAATTACCATGACAGAACAACATTAATATTACAAGAGAAAAAGCAATTTAGGAGGTAATGGGTTGGTTGCTGGTGGGTAATCGGTCTGTGGAAGATCCTGTTTTTTTTTTTTTAAGGCAAACCACTACACATGCACTAGAGCTGTTACATTTCTGAAATCAGCATCGGAAATACTTGCAGATTCTGTTGACAATAAGGAGATTGGGATCTGCAAGTACTAACATCTACGACTTGTAACAAAATTTCCACTGCAAATGTCCAACCCTGTATCAGTAAACAGAGGTCACGGGACAATTTCAATCCCAAACACAAGTTCATCTCTGTCATTCAATGATTTGTGGGCAGGATTTTATTTCATTTTTTAATGCATTTCTGTCTTTCCTCAGGCAGATTTTTTAGCCCATTTTCTGGCACAATTTTGGCAGCCCAGAGCCAGTAGTAGTGCAACAATGAGCTCAAATGCTACACTGACAACACAAAGACTTTACCACAACTAAAGCTCCAGTTACACCAACAGTTCTGTTTACCACTGCAATATAAGCACGTGTCATTATATCCTATTCAGGTTTTACCTGCCAAAATGTGTATCATCAGACACTTTCACTTTAATGTATGATTTATATCATGACTCAAAATTTTATGGTAATAAAATGTTTACCATTTAACACAAGGCAAGGCCTTGATTATATATCCAGCAACTCATGTCTACAGATTGTAGAAAAGTAAAACACAAATTCTGTCCAAATACACTGTATGAAACAGATGTCTTGGTGTAATTTTTAAATTATTGCAGGTCCCCAGGTGACCTGAAGTGACCCCCAACCTCCACCACCTATGGTTGACCACAAATTATTTGTGGGCAGGACTGACCCGCAGCCACACACCTCTCCCACAATAGTCAATTTCTCATCCTATAGGTGAATAATTGAATCGATTTGTTCTGCCCTTACTTGACGGACAGGTCAGGATGTAGACTGTTTTGAAAAACATGCAGAAACATTATTATTGACAACTGCTCATCCAAAGGTCTACTTTAAACCAGCCACCACGATTCATATTCAGTAATGAATCATCCAGGAGGTACAGTACCTAGAGTCTGCAAACAGATGTGGATGTGTAAATGTGGATGTTCAAACTCTTGATGAAAATAGAACTGATTAAACCTTCATAAAAAACTTGGAATGAGCTAATAAAGAGAATTTAAAGGAAGACAAATGATTAAACAAAGTCTCTTAATCAGAAACAGTAAGAGTTACATCTATTTTTCATTTTCTTAAAAGGCTTGTAGTTGCTCCATCAGGCTTTTTTTTTCTTTTCTTTTTTTTTTTTATAAACACATAAAGACAAAATTACTGAACATGTTTAACCCATTTCCTTAAAGGAGTATGTCCAAAAAAAAAAAAAAAAAAATCTTTTGTGCTATGTTTACCAGAAGATTCTGTCCACCTTTGAGGGGGGAAAAGGTGATGTCTCGTAAGTGAAGTACATTCAAAGCCAACATATCAGCTGACAGGAAATCCTTTTATCAGGGAATAAAACAGTTTAATTTCCATCGTTAAATCGCAATCATTTAGAGCAGCCAAACTGACGAGCCTGCCAGTGCTGTAGATGCCTGCAGTAATTTTTGTTTACCAGCCTCATAAAATAATTGGCAAACAATGCTGTTAAATAATCAGCCAATGTCAATTATCGCAAAGTAGAATTTAATAGGTCCAATTTAGCGGTTGGCCGATTAATCACTAAAGAGAACGAAAGACAGCACAGTCCTGATTAGAGCTTTTGTGACACTGCCACACGTTTAGTTTCTTCAGTTACACAATGTTTCCAGAATCATTTTTTTCATGCCCCAATGCTTCTGTATATAAGCTTGAAGTTTAATGACCATAACATATATATTGACAAACATGTCACAAAACCAAACCAGGAGCAGTGAAGATGACATCTCTTATCAAGGCTGTAACAAAAGTGTACATAAAAAAAAATCAATGACCTTGTTGCCTGGACCCTGAAACGGGACCTTTTAAATGTTTTTCATATTTTGTATGTAAACCTTATTTTTTCTAAGAGATGCAAACTCATTAACTTTCAACAGTGAATACTAACATCAGCCTGCGTGTCACCTGAAAGGTTAAACATTTTGAGAAGGAAAGGAAAAATCTTTCATTATTGGGGAGGGTGTGGCTACAGATAACTTTTCCATGCATGCTTCTTGTACTCTGCCTATTCTTACTCCTGCTTGTTATCACTGAGTGTGATAACTCAGCTTTGACATAAGTACCTATGGGCTCTCTCCAAGCTAGCCGATAAATTTGAACTAGTCGAAGAAACAGACGGGACACTTACCTTTTAATTTTGTGTGTTCAAAGTGATGTTTTGTTAAATGTATGCCTAATTTATTGGCTCTTGGACTTGGCTATTTTGTTTGTTCGTGCATCTTTTGTATAAGGTAAGCCTGTACTTTACCCTTAAATGAATCTAAAACTACACACACAACTGCACAGCCAATGCAATTTTTAGCATGTGAAGTTGAAAGAGTGGACGCACGATCTGAGGCTACCATGGACACGTCTGGGTTAAATATGTCATAGTGTGACACGCCAAGATGCAAACTCTTACCATTGTTTCCTCTGAGAAAGGCATCCCCATACTTGTTCTTGAGCTGTCCATTGACATACTCCTCCGTCTGCTCTATAGCGATGTTCATGTAACCATCCAGACAGGCCAGGACACCTGCACATTGACAAATGAACGCAATGAAGTTCCCACTTATCAATTTTCATTAGTAAAATAATAGTGTTGCAGGCACCTGCGTTACCTCTGTAATCGACGCCAGAGTTCAGCTTTACCACCACAGGTCGCCCAATGATCTGCTTCAGGAAGTCACTCGGTGTCTGCTTTCTCAGACTCATCTTGACTGAAAAAACTTAGTGTTATGATCGTGGTTTCGGCATATCACATTAGCATCAAAACAGCTAATTAGCTAAAGCTCGTTGGCGTTCATTTATGTGACGAAACAAGTTTTTTTTTAATTAAAGACAGCCCAATAACATTAGTCACAAGTTATCGAAATATTTTCATTTATCCTAACACGGACTCGGTAAGAATTAGAGCACCGTGTAAACGGGTAACATTCGCTGCTACTGCTAGTTCAGCTAACCTACCAATTATCGGATCATTCGTAATTCGAGTTAAGATTTAGTAATGCGGAAGAGTCGGTACATTTTCTGAATGAATCCTATGGATATTGTGGTTCCAAAGCAGTCTCAAGTGCGATACAAAAAAACACGAATTTGACTTTTTGCTGTTGTGTCTAATAGCATTTCACTCACCTTGTTAAACGGTCTCCAAACGATTGTGTTCGGCTTGGACTGAAAATTGACCAATCACAGCCGAGTATCCTACGGAAAGCGCTTGAGGACACATATCTAAAAATCGAATTTCTACACACATACACTGGAAATTAATGTCCACGACGCTGAAGTCGCAAATGATGACACTAGTTGCGGTGTGGTTTGAGAGATGTAATATGATATTTATTTTCATTATAGTGGGTTAATGAGGCACATGTGTCAAAAAAAGGAAACCTGTAGATCAAATCGTCAGAGCAAATCAATTGCCCATTCAGTTGTAGCAATAAAGAGGTACATGGCTAAGTGAATTTTTTTAGGTCAGGATCTTGCTGTATTATAGAGACACTGAATGAGTCTTTTTAGGAAGTACTTGTTTAACAAAATCAGAGAGGATTCTGTCAGTGCAGTGTCTGTGTGCAGAGCATTACAGAAGCCCTAGACCTCTGCCTTTTAATCTTTCAAACCTCTTCTTGAAAATTAGGTGCCAGACACTGGATATGATTTATATCACTGCTTCAGGTCTCAATTGTCAATATGCAAATGGAACCAGGTTGAAATGTTACTGATTAGAACTGGGATGTCTGACCGAATTTCATTCAGGTTACATGCTTTGCGTCAAGTTGTGCAGCAACATATATATATGGCAACATGATGGCAACATGTATCAAAATCGAGATGTATTGTGAGACCTGTAGTTGTACTACATGGATATCTTGAAACCACTATGGGTTTGGACTGTAAGTACATAAATATTTCTGCAATTTGGCCTGTGGACCTGGAGTTTGACACATGGTCTAAAGATTATTGACTTGTTGCCAACATTTCTGATACTCAACAAATTTTAATGGTTTTGCAAGTAAGTAAGCAAATAAATAAATAAATACCTTGTTTGTTTTAATGCATACTTTTGATTTGATTCAAAACCTTAAAACTAAATATTTTAAGATTTTTAAATGCTAATTACATGAAACCAAAAAAAAAAAAAAAAAAGAATTGAACAATCCTTTGTAGATGTAGTAAAATACCTAAAAACATAAGTAAAGCATTTCAAGGAGCTTTCTACAGTGTGAGTTTTTTTCTTGTGACTAACTAAAATTTAGTACCCTTGAAGGCTCTGATTTTTATTTTGCCTCAGATGTGGTCGATCAGATGTGTTGTGAAGGATATAAGAAAGTCTCCTATGATAAACTCCGGCCGTCGGCTGCATGACTCAAGGACTGCACAGGTTGGAAGGTACATGAGAAAACGATGTGTGTGTGTGTGTTGAGGTTGGGGTGGGTTCTACTGGGGTGAAAATAGTGAGGTGATGGTAAAGAATGATCAATGAAGGTACAAAAATTAGGAAAAAAATAATGTGTACATATTAGCAGAGACAGAAAGGAAGAAAAGAAGAAACAGAAGCAGAGAGAAAGAGGGGGGATTGTGAAAGGTGGACTCATAAAGTACTTCTTGTGTGTCTAGACAGGCTGCTTGTTAGCGGGGCATGGCTAGCCCCGTGGAGGCTAGAGGTTAATTTGGTATCTGCTACTGTGTTAAACTAAGGTCAGTACTACAAGTCCTTAAGTCATAAACAAGAATGGTTAAGAGCCATGTATACACCTAGGCACCAGTTAATGAATATTCAATGAGGATCTTTTTTTTCCTCTTGTCCTGAGATTCCTTTGTTATTGCTTGCTTCAGATCATTTTTAAGTTATTAAAAAAGAGTTATCTTATTTCTGTGGCTTTCAAAATGACCTCTGCACACATTTGTCCATTGTTATCATAACACATGGCCTTTGTTGTAGAAGAGAGTGGGTTTTTGTTATTTGCACCCTTGACATGCACTTCGGTCTTTGAATGAACTAAATATGACAACCCATAATTTAGGTGTTAATGCAATGAAACCAAGAAAGAAAAATATGCTTGGTTTGAGCTCTCAAAGTTAAATCATGGCATCCAGGTGCCCTGAGATAAGTGCCTTTATTTATTTATTTATTTATTTGGAAATTACCATGAGAAAGAGCAATCACCATAACTATATCACCTGTAATGGGGTTAAATATAATCAGGGACACGGGTTAAAATTGTGGTTAACATTGCATCCCATTTTACCACAAGCTGCAGGTCAGTGATGGCTAAACACTCTTATCCCTGTACATTATTGAAAATGAAAGTATTTGGGAGAATATATCTAAAATGTCAAGCTCTGTTCCTTTTTTATTCACATAAATAGTTTCAGAGAAGCACAAAAACATTTAGTAGTTTGTTTTGATAGCTAAACTCAACAAAAATCAGAAATGTAAACATTTTTGGTAGCTCAGGTTCCATTTTTAGACTGACATGTTGCATGTCTTGCTCCTCTCTCTCTATGCGTCCATTTTCAGTTTTTATAACTGTAATTAACCTGGCCAGCCATACCCATTCACTTTGGGAAAATTCTCTCTCTCGTGTAATGGATCTGGCACCTGAGCCATTCACAGTCATTTCCACTGGTATGGAGCGTACCAAACCAATCACAACAGGACAGGGACAGGTTTCAAGCAATGACTGATATGGGAGCATCCAAGAGCCTCAATTTAAAACAGACAGCAAACAAAGAATTGCTGATAACACCCTGGATCAACAGGCTTTTACTGCCAAACTGACAACAGTCATTTACTGGCATTACCACTCTACTGCATGCCATTTGGATGTCCTTTGTTGATACTAAACATGCGATGATACATGTGACGTATGCAGACTGTTGCTGTTACCTGTATTATACACTTTTCTTCACTGATTGGTTGCATGCCTATTCAGTGGCATGTAGAGGCAGTTTCTTCTGCATCCTGGAAATGCTCCATGCAAATCAAAGTCAAATCCAGAGCGACCAGGCTAATTTTTTGTCACAAAGAAGAACAAAAACTGGGATGGTAGGAAATACAAGTCCATGCAAGCCACAAGAGCTGCACAACCTGGGAAACAAAAGAAACAAACTTACTGAGGCTTACACTCCTGTGTTTAATATAGCTGATGGATGGATGTATATATAAATACTATTATACATATATGTATATGTATAATAGTATTTATATATGTATGTATATGTGTGTGTGTATATATATATATATATATTTTTTTTTTTTTCAGGTAAGATTTTCTTTTTTCTAAGCCTAAGGTATTATGTTACAGATTACAAAAACTGCTATTTCATGATATTCAGCAACTGACTACATTTCAGTCATCTAATCCAAACTGATGAAGAATAAATGTAAGGATTTCATCATTTTAATCACTGGTGATCTTTATTTGTAAATGTAATTTGCCCGTTTGAACTAATTATATTGTTATTATTATTATTTATTAAAGAAGCTCACATGTTTGGTTATGTTTTTAGGGAAAACGTTTTCATGGTAATTATCATTTTGCTTCAGGCATATTTTGAGTTTTAATGTTTAATAAACTTGTATTAATCACACGCTATATCAGTTTGCACTCTAATTACATTTAAATTTAAAGCTACTATACTCAAAATTGCTATATCAACAATAACCCAAACCACCATGTTAAATGTGTCACCTGTAATGACAAACCCAACAAAGAATTATTATCCAGCTCTGCAGTTCCCCTTAGCTTCATGCTGCCTTTCTGTGTTTTTCAGCTCATTGTTCAAGTTCATTGTCCACTGCTATCATCATCAGTGGTTCTGGCTGAGGCAGACACCTGTGTTTCCTGGGGGAAAAAAAAATCACCATACATTTCCTGAGACTAGTTTAAAAAATAATAATAATCTTCTAAAGACACATAGACAGGCCCATTTCTTAAACTCCATAAGAGTAACATGATAAATACCTGTACAACATGTGAATATTATTTTGAAATTGCTCTGACCATCCAGTAAAGACCGGCCAGCCAGAAATCATCACAGCGCCACTGTCAGTTGACAGATATATCACTTCCCCAACTCCAGACCCTTAACCCAGAGGGACGGGCTAGTGAAATAGAAAGATTATGGTGACTGAAGATGCTATTGTAGGTGGGAAATGGAGGACTGGACCGAAGCAGGCAAAGGCTTTAGGTGAGTGGGAATAAGGAGGAGGGAACACCTCCCTCTTGTATCCTAAAGCAATATTCGGGGGTGTGTGTGGGGTGGGGGGGTGGGGGGGGTGGCGTGAGGGTTTGCAGTGGGGGGAAATTCTAGACTTCATTGACCCTTCAACCGTTCTGAGGCCAGGTTTTCTCTTCAGGTCAAGGTGGATATGGAGAAGATAATGGAAAAGCTTGGGGGAGTTTTCAAAAAAAAACTGATTGGTAGACACAGTGCCCCTGCTCTTGTGTCTGTGTAATCCCTTACTGTATGGAGGTAATAGCCTGGAAGTAATGGGAAACCTTTCTGCTATCAAAAGTGGTCCGGAAACCTCAGTTGCATGGTTTGATGTGTGTATCTGTTGCTTTTGTTGAACAGGAGGTTGTTTTAAATGGCTGACTAGCAGAGACCTCTTGTGACATTTTCCATCCCTTCCCTCCATTCATTTAACTGTACGGCAGCAAGGATGCTTACCAAAAACAGGTGGTCATATCTTCACACCGACAATAACAGCTCTGAATCCCTGCAATATAGCAGTTAACTGCTAAAGAGTGAAAATCTATATGCACTGGTAAATTATCCTCAAAGTACACCGAGTGTCCCTCTGTTTAGCTTTTGTTCCTTATTATTTCCATGCCAATAACACTCCACTCAGCTTCCACCTAATGACTCAGTTGTAAGCCCTGACAGTTGACAGTGGTTGGCTGGCCTCGGGGTTCCATGCTGGGAAAAGGGGGTTGGTGCACGGCAGACTTGGTGGGATGTAATCACTCCCTGTAATTTAGAGAAAATCCTCAAAGCACTTCACAGTCATGATGTAAGGCCTCCTCTTGTTCTGTCTCTTCACAGCCACCAAGCTCCACTGCTCCTGAAAAGAGAGGTTCAGAGAAGTGATTCTGCCTGCTTGGTGTCCCCTGAGGGTCAATCCCAAGACCATCTCAAATCAGCTACAGCCCTGGAGCCATGCGTTTTCCCCAAGGAGTGGCACAGCAGCCAGACAGTCAGACTGCCCGTCCTGCTCTGTACGGCCCAGGCGCAGCCAGCCAGAGGACAACTCTCTTGAGATCCTCCTCAGTGGAAGGAAAGCTCAGTGCAGCCCATGCTGTTTGTATCGGATGTCTGTTTGTCTTTCTGTCTGACACTCTCGTCTCCCCTTGTCCTCTCTGCCTTCACTTTAATATCTCAATCTGAGTCCAGAAGAAAAGATGTTTTAAAGCCACACATCCAGAATTCATTTTTCCCACATCAGGGAAGGGACAATGCGTTTCTACAGCATTTACAATCAACCACTGGCAGGTATTTAATAAGTGTGTGTGGATGCATTTGTCAGTATACTTTATAGTCTAAATGACTGTCAATTTCACAAGACAATTTGACTCAAGCCCTGAGCAGATTGCCTAGTTTGATCACTTTGTCACATAATGCCATCCTACCAAGTTGTCAAAGAGACACTGTAGTGGTTTTGCTTGATAGATGGTGAATGGTGCTTATACAAGGAGCCACTCTAGTGCGCCCATAAATATGCATCGTGACATTTGGAACAAAGCCGCTCGTCCTCTCTTTCCTGATGAGCTCTGCCTGCATACTATAACATATTGCCATACTGTCACACCTTGTGTTTCATGGCCAATCTCTCTGTTCATCAACTTGGCAGATAACCTCTAGATACTGACAAATGATATGGGATATGGCATTAGGGCTTTATTGTATGCAAAGCCAGAAAGTGGTTTTCCAACAGTGATGCTTACGCAAGTAATTTATCATTAACACTTGTTATTGTGTGATGTATATGATGTATCGTTACATCAACGTTAAAAAAAAAGAGGTCACGTTTTCTGTATTTGTGGTCTAGAAGTCAATCAAATTCTCCTCTTCAGCAACAACGGCTAAGAGGTGAGAACACGCTTTCACAGACGGTGCAGAGCACCTCTCGCTGTTTTCACTGTTGTGTTAAGAACATATCTGGGCTATTTCTCCAAACACTTCATTGCTTTACAGGGGAATAAATATCCAAGACAGCCAGGAGCAGTTCCTTTCAAATCCCACACACACATTCACACACATATCTCTCTCCCCTCCGTGTTTCTCTCAATCTCTCCCTCCGTCATTTGACCAGCAGTGCTTCCTGCCACCGAGGACCTGTGACTCAACAGCCAGAATACAGCAATGTTCTTCTGCTCACCCTCTTGAATATTCATAGCAATAAAGAAAAAAAAAAAACAGAAGCTCAGACTCATCCGTCTTATATCCATCTGCAATTACACAAAGCATGGGGGGCATGTGTGTGTGTGTGTGTGTGTGTAAGGGGGTGGAGGTGGGGGGCTTACAGGCTAGTACTAGATATCTAAGTGGGTGCTCTGGGGGAGAGGTGGGGTGGCAGGCCTGTTTTACACTAATTTCTTTATCCCTTTCACAGGAGTGCCATGTTACAAGAGAATTCCTGAGGCGAGCCAATGGCCCGATAAATCTGCCGGAGCCTCTCTCAATTTGTCTCCATGGAATGTCAGCTGGCAAGTGCCCAGACACCGAGAACCTCTTTTCACAATGCGCCAATCTAACAGACGAGATCCCATGTTGGAGCTACAGTACAAGGACTGGCATGGATAAATTGCCACGTGCCTTATCTATGTCTCTTTATGTCAAACTGTCGGAGGCTTTGCTCCTCTGAAGGCCACCTTCTCTCAGACCCGGCAGTTAACCTAAACGGCTGAGCAGGTGACAATGACAAAATGCAGGTGTCACCAAAGACGAACCTGTGATATGACACAGATGCTGTGTCAACGCGTCTCACTCCATATGACCTGCAGTGTGAACAGAAATTGCTCCTTTTGGTGTCATTCATCACTGTGTGGCGCAGTCTCCCACATAGCTCGGTCCAGGTGGCGGGATGGCAGAGTGGGAGAACAGACCATGTTTGTGTGAAGATGCAACAACTATCGCGCTCCCTTTTTTTGCATTTTCTTCCTCTCATTCGCTCCCTGACTCCCTCCTTTCCCTCTCCTTGTTCAAACAGACTGCCATAGCTCTCTTTGTGCTCTATTTAAAGGTTGTAGGTTAGCAAACAACAAGATGACTCCCCACCTGTACCTTAAATGAGTCATGAGTCTTGTATGCATTCATCCATTTATTTATGTACAGCTTTGGAAAATACATCTACATACAGAGTAGTACAGATGGAGAGTGGGCAAGATACAAGTCAAGACAGTTTAATTAATTTTAATTTTAAGTTTAATTTTAATTAACTTTTTTCCCCTACTTATGCTAAAGTTTTAATCATTTATTTCATAAATAATTTGTCCATGTGATGTTCCATCAAAATGTTTTCACTAATATCCCTAGCATCTTATTGACTTGTGGAAAACTAGGGAATTTCATATTGACAGTCATGAGAAAAAAAAGTAAAACCTCTATTCAAAAGTTTAATGTATAAGGGTCACAGGGTTCTGCTAGATGCTATCCTGACCATCTTCAGGCAAAAGGCAGGGGTACACATATTAAAAACATAAAGAATCATTTGGTCTGTGCTTTGCCTTTAAATGAGGTAAATACGACTTAAGATGAACAATAATACATAACATTACACAGTGTCATTGATATCAATGTGTCATCATTTTTTGTCTTAACAAAAACTAAGCCATAGTGCAGAAATAGAGGGAAAAAACTAATAATACCACAGAATTCCATAGTATATAGAAGCACCTTTAGCTGCTTTGGAGTAAGTTTTCTGGGCGATATTATCACTGTCTCACATTGTTGTAGAGTAAATCTTTTTATATATGTATATATATATAAAACATTGAATCAGTTTATTGTGGCTTATGAGCATTTGTTAATGCACAGATCTTTCAGGGTTGGGTTCAATGTCTACACTTTCATCAAGTCACTGTAGTCCCCTGATTCTTTTCTTTGTCAGTCATTTTGTGGCTTATTTACTGATATGCTTGCCATTACTGTCCTGCTGCATCACTCAGTTTCTGCCAAGTTTTATCTCCCAGGGAAATAAACTTACGTTTGACTCTAAAATTCTTTGATATGCAGAGCAATTTGTTTTTTGATTTCATTCCTGCAAGATGTTGCAAAACAAGCCCAAACCATCACCTCTCCACCACCATGCTTGACAGTTGATATAAGAGGTTTGTCACGATATGCTATATATATATGCTAGTTGGAATTGGGCAAACTTAGCAGTGTGTATAATAGACTGAACCTATTTGCTTTCCATGTAGATTTCCAGGCATTACTTTTATTGCAAGTTGGCATTATGTAAGTAAACTGAACTGGAATTGAATTGAATTGAATTGAATTGAATTGAATTGAATTGAATTGAATTGAATTGAATTGAATTGAATTGAATTGAATTGAATTGAATTGAATTGAATTGAATTGGGGCAGCCCAAGAACTGTGAAAATGGTGTCCTCTAGGTGGCAGCACTGGTCAAAACTGGTGGTTATTGCATTTGGGGCTTTTGCAAGATACCTAAAGTTCCTGTTTTGAAAGCGACTATGAGAAACTCTCACTGATTCAGAAGGTGCTGATTTAACGTGAGAATAAGAATAAAATGGGGAGGGATATCGAAGGGCTGAACATCACAGCAAGGCAATGATCAACACTGACAACAGCATGAGTGACGATACTTTCTGCTTTGCCTGGAATAACTGGAGGAAGCCATAGAGGAGAAGCTCTGGGAGAGTATGAATACTGCCCTCTTAAACGTCACATTTCGTTGTAGTCGGGTAGCCCCTATTGAATATTCAAAGCTTCTGCTTTTATTTTATTTAGTTACTCTTCCTAACAAACTAATAAAGTTCATCTGATTAGCAGCACCTGAGTGATACTTTCCCCTTTAAATTTCTATGAAAGCAGTGAGAGTATACTTAATTTTTCAAACATTTTTGTGTTTTTGGCTTGTTTTTTTGTTGAATAAATAATGATGAGGTGCAACATGTCATGTGTTGCTGTTCATCCGAGGTTGGATTTACCTCATTTCAAGACCCGGTGAGTACCAGAAGGGTTTGGCTGAGAAAAGGTTTGCTTTCTTCTTTACATGACAGTATCTCGTGTTTATCTCTTTATCTGCATAAATGGCATCATCATAACATCCAAACAATGTGATTTAGTTTTTATGTGGTACAATTACATAACGTCTATGCATATCCGTTACATCAAATTGGAACAATCTGGTCACATTAAAACCACTAATTTCCTAAAACATCAAATGCGGCAGGACAAATTATAAAACCCAAGTGAACACAACCCTGTCCTACACAAATCTGAAAATGCAACACAGCCAACCACACAAGCGTATTTAGGAGGTTCGTGTTACTGCATGACAGTTGGCATGACTGTAAAAAAGGCATGTGCCAAGTGGAGCTGCCAATGCTCAGCATGGCTGGTTTTAATATTTTAATGTGCTTCATTACAACATTATGGGCCAGATAGCCTTTCTGGGGTCCGGACAATTGTCTGCAAATGAACAAGATTACATGACAAGCCCTAAATGACAGAGCTGCCCACTGTTGCCTGCCCCAGCCAGTTATCTGATGGTAGCCTAGCAACAGATCCCTGACCTGGCTTTGACCTGCACCCGATAAGGTCAACACCTGAAGGCTCTCTCATTGGAGGGCTTCTTTAGAGAGAGGTGGAGCTTGAAGGATGCAGGGAGACAAAGGACTCTAAGAAACAGGGGAGCTTTCTCTGCATATAGTTGCCTGCTCCCCACTGACAGAAAAAACAAACAAAAAGACTGCATTTGTATCTCAGATAATGTGCACCACAAATATGAGAATCATCAAAGACTGGTCAAAAAAGAAAGCTATTCACTTATAACAAATTCAGACTTCAGTACCTGGCTTTTAAGATGGCCAAAAATGCATTCCTCTTGCACACAGCATCAGTGAGAGGAAAAACTTCAGATGTAGCAGATCATAATGAAAAAGTGACAAATAGAAGCTACACATTATGAAAGATTTGCTCAACGTGAAAGTAATCAACCAGAGCAGACCGACCTAGTATTCCCTCTTCACCGTCATTTATGTGCCTGCACACATATGAAACTCACTTAACAGCAATGATAGGGAAGCTAATCCAAAGTGTGATAACAGCAATATCCTATTAGACCGCAGCAATAAAACCAAGCAGAGACTGGTAACAAATTACAGATATAAGAAGGTGTTCGGCCCACTCCAGTACAACGTGAAGTGATATTAATCAGCAGGGGTCTTATTATTCATACACAGAGGCATAAAACAAGTGTGCAATGCATATACGCGGGTGTGTAAAGGCCAAAAACACAGCTCAACGGAATACATTTATGAGCAATGAATTTGAGTTTCAAAATATAAAATTGGCCCTTTTCTGGATAAATTCAGCTATACAGCAAAGATATAAGACAGTCAAGCGGGAAAAGTGTTTCCTGTTGAAACCGTTTTAGCTCATCTTACAATAAAAGCTGATTTACATGTAAATCGCAGATAGAGTTTGGTGATTTTCCCTGAAAACTGTACATTTCGGTAATCCAGTGTGCGAAACTACTTAGAATGATAAAAGAGAGCAATGTTTTTGTGAATTGTGTCTGTAAGAGCTTTGTTACAGATCAGCTCAATGACTCCATACTTCTCCTTTTTAAAAAAAAAAAAATACATAAGTGTTAGACAGGGCTGGATTTATTTTGCTTGCACATCTATCTACCTTTCATATTCACTGCGGTTTTGGCCCTGCAAACATGATCATTTAGCCTGTCAAGTTTGGCACTAAAATAACTTTTGTCCCTGAGTCAAAAGACCTTCACTTCCCTCCAGTGCCTTTCTGCAAGACCTCTGCCCCAGTTCACCCAGGGCAACTTAGGCTCCTCCTTTGTGCCTGTGTGTGGAAGTGTGTGCTTTCATGTGTGTGTTTTACTGTCTCCTTACTGCTGGGAAACTGTTGAAGGTCAAAGGGCAGGAAGTTGGCCACCTGCCTCTGTCACACTAGGAAAAGAAGTCGAGCAGAGAGGGGAAGTGGTAGCAGGAGACATGACAGAGACTGAGAAAGCACTGTATGTAGTCTTTTGTTTGATAAGATCATTTACAAGTCCAGATGGGTTGTACAGTGACAGAAAGCAGCCATCACAAGCTATTATTTTCATTCAAATCACGTCTTTTAAAATATTCTGCACTTTCTCATAATGTTTTGTAACTGAACAGTTTTTTTTCCCCTGAGTGACTGTTTATCTGATCTCCAGGCTATATGCTTGATTAAAGGAAACATCTGATGCAGGCTTTTGAGTTCCCAGAACCAGTGCTGAAATACCTGGTGCGGTGATGTCTCCATTGGTATTTGCTAGAGGCGACAACACTGCTCGCACCCTGCATAAATGTGCCAACGGAGGACGAGAGCATAGAAGGCCAGAGGGCAAAAAGGGAGTGAACCACCTGCTTCTGTCAGACTGTCAGGATGAAGGCGGATGAGTGCAAACAGGGTGAAGTGTGCGTGTGTTGCGTGTGAGCGTTGGGTTGTGGATATTGTGTAGGAAGGGGACAGGTGGCACGCCGGACAGCGCTGGCACAGGCCACCCCAGAATTTATCACTCAGCGACAGTCACGGCTGGGCAGGGGACAGATGTTTCTGTTTACCCCAGGGCAACATCTGACTGGCCGAGCCTAACGGTAGCCCATCCAGACTGTTTTGTCTGCACGGGACAAAGAGGATAAGGCCTTGGAGGACTAAGGAGAGGGGGGAAAAAAACAGTTATATGTATAAACACACACACACACACATAGTTGTAAATACATAAACACTATACATCAGATCATGGTGGGGCTTAAGTACCATTTTACAGACGTAATGGGGTTTAGGAGAGTAAGCTGCAGCCAGGTGTTGCTAATCATCAACCTTTGATGAACTGATGATCAGCAGGTGTGCAGACCTGCATAAACACAGTCCTTTTGGTATTTTGCTGGTCAGTAGCATTCAGGCATGTCTAAACACAACACCACGAGGGAAGACATAAGAAATAGTCTCAGAGAGGCTATTACTACAGCACATATATATATATATATATACATATATATATACTCACACACACACATGTACAATTGATTGGGGAAAAAAGGAACTGAAATGTTTTGGAGCACTTTTCCCACTGATGAATGACCTTTAGGTTCAATCCTGAGTGAGGTCATGTCATTGTTGCCATGGCTACTATCAGCAGCCTGCCCTGTCACTCGCATTACCTCAGCTGCCTGGCATTGTCAGGGTCAGAGAACAGGCTGTGACCTCCCCATGGTGACCAAACTCACTGGGGAACAAAAACACCACCAAGACAAACACTAGTATCCTTCTATGGCTTATTTACCATTACTGTAAATGTTTAGTGGAAGTGATCACACCAAATGCAGGAGTTAAACATTTCTCCAATAAACTCTTTTTGGAAAAAGTCAGCCTAGTATATTGAGTTTGATCACAAATGTAGTGTAGTTTTCTGTCATTAATGCTCTCTAATGCAGTGTAATAAGTTGAAGGATGGACATCTAGAGCAAGACTCAGTAATGCAGTAATCCCAGCATGAATCAGCTATAAGACAAATATCAGTTGCAGTAAGGTACTTACCTCAAAACATATAGGAATCTAGGAACATCTAGGAACATGCATTTATCTGTGATTTCATCAAGAAGTACAAGCTGGAGGCGCTACACCACTGATTAAGTGGAAAGATAAAATATTGTTTGCTCTGCTGTAAATCTTCCAGCCAGAAAATATCTTCACAGCTGCATGTACTCTTAAGATAAACTTTTCAAATTCCTTTTACCAGTCCTTTTTAGATAATATGCGAACTATCATGGACATGCAGGACAAACACTTCAGTTTATAGCTAATTTAAAAGTACCACTAGAAGTTCCATTTGAAGTGAATAAATACATCTTGTGTAAGAGCGCTTAATTTGAGAGACTTTTTCTAGAAGTAGTTTAAGGACTGTCAGAAAAATCTTGCCGTGTGTATAGTTTCATGCTGTGCAAAAGCATAACCAATCTGCAAAACGCAAACATTTTTTCCCTTTTTTTAAAAAACCTATTTTGGTAACAACACATTCACCAGACCGTCCAATCAGCAAATGCAGGTGAAACAAAAGTCGACCAAGACTGCAACATAAATAATTGTAATATTCAATAACACATCCCAGCATTATCCTCTCTGTACCTAAAAATCCCTAACAGGGCCAGTGTAATTATTTCATGAAGGAGACGCAATAATAAATCGCTCTTTCCTATTTGTGGAACATGTTTGTCCACTCTTCTCCTGATAGGCCCCATTTAATCATGTTGTTCTGTTTCCTAATTAGCAGAAATGCAAAGTGTCTTTGTCACCTGTGGACAGCCAAGAGGGCTAATTTGGGCTTTTCACTAATTGCCACGGTAACGAGCCTCCTGCGCCTCCACTGGGGGTGGGTGGAAGGCATGGCAGGAGGAGGACTGGAGGATGAAAGGATGGAGGGATGAAGACACAGCTCTCCTCGCACACGGCCGAGGTGTGAAAGAACGCGGCAGGCCAACAGAACGCAGCCTAGAAGAGTCCAACAGCAGGGAGTGGGGGACAGCCTGCGCTGTGAAAAAGCCCCAACACCAAGCTGAGAGGGAGGAGGATTCAGCTCTGGCCAGTTTTTCTCTTGCAACTTTGATGAAGAGATAACTGCACTGGGTTGGATAATTTTTGGACATGTTTCTGACACTGACACTTGTTCTTGTTACCTATTATTATATAATTTTCCTTTGGGCATTAATAAAGCATCACTCTAATCTTTACTATTCTATTCTATTATCCTCCATGATTTAACACATTTTTTAACTGTTCTAATTCTGCACAAATTCTGGAAATAACTCAGTGGGAAGGTTTAAAATGAAAAGCTTAAGATGTATGTGACAAACTTTGTAGGTGGAAGTCTTTAGTCGTTAACCAAAGCCCGGGATGACAGTGGTATTTGTCTCAATGAAGCCACAGTTTCCTCTTATGGCATTTTTTTTTCTCTTTTTCATATAACTTTATGATTTGTAAATCATGATAAAATGCAGCCTAGCAGAGGGTTTTCAAAATGCAATGGTGTGTATAGTCGTACAAAAGATCAAGTGTCTTCCTCTGTTGTAGTACGATGACCCTGAACATGCAACAGTACTGTAAGTACTAATGAATTAAACAGCTTAATTATTAGAATTACAGCTATAACTATTGTATGGACATGACAAATCCTTATGTAGCCTAACCTTAGTTCTTCAGTGATTACAAAGCCTGTTATTATTCCTTTCATTGATTTCTTTAGATATGAAGAATAAAGATTTATTAGGGTAATAGATGAATGGTACAATCATGTCCAATAAGGCATGTTCAAGACATGCCTGCATCATTTACATAAATGTTCAATCTCTGCCAGTGTTCGGGTTTTAAAAAAGAAAGAAAGAAATACAATTACATTACTCCTTGAATGAAACTAGACTCAATCAATATGGTCTCTCCGGTAAATGATGTGCATTTGCGTTTTCAAATATATTTTCTTTTACAGCAACACACTCTGAAAGCTTGGGGGGCACCTTGTCCGTACGCTGCTCTCGGGGGCGAGCTCCTCCAATGCGTGCGTGCGCGCGAGAGAGTATGTTTGAGTGTGCGAGTGAGTGAGTGAGTGAGTGTGTGTGAGTGTGGTCGCGCGCGCTCGCGCGTCTGCTCTGCTGTTGCTGCCCTTTGATCCCTGCATTAGTGTTAGTTAGGGGCTCGGAGACACACTTGCACCGAGAGCAGCCATAGTCAAGACACGGCAACAACAACAGCGGCGCCTCCTCCGCCTGTGTTCCCGTTCCCCTTAACAATACACTTTAAACCGAGCAAAGCCAGGTGCACGACCAAGTCCCTGCCATCACTGGCGCCTCCAGTCTCAATGGGAAAAACCTTTTTTCTTCCTATCCCTAAACAAGGACGAGAATGTGATTAAAAACGGGGGAAAATGCCAAGGAGGAAGCAGGAGCAGCCCAAGCGCCTGCCTTCACGTAAGTCCTTCACTCGATTTGTGCAATTTTTTTTAACGGCTCTCCGTGTGTTTTGCGCAGTAGTTTGGGGTTATAGAGGTGAAACAGACAAAAGACTCGGCGTAGGTTATTTCTCCCTTTTTAGGTCCGAGCGAGGCAGCCATGTTGTTGGCGATGGGTAACGTTAGCGAGGCAGTGGAGAGTATAAATGATACGTGGCTTTTAATACGAGCGGAATCGATGGAGGTCCGGTTCCGCTAAAGGTTGCGGTCAGTTGGCATACGTGTCGGTCGTGTGTGCGGTATAACGAGCCGAGCGTTTTCGGTAATGTGCTGTCCTCTGCTAGGGCGCTTTTCGGGGTAGAAAGGGGAGGATCTGGGAGTCTGGCCGCAATAAAATGAAGGGTCAGTCGGATCAGACGAGCCAGAGTCTGGCTACCCACACTCCAGTGTTTCTAGTTAGCGATAGCGCTATCTAGCAACGCTTGGTAAACTTCATTTCCTCGACTAAAAAACGTCCAACTTTCGCCTCAGTTTTGCAGCTCGATAACCGCGGCGCAGAATTTTGTTCGCGCTTGCTTGTCGTCGACTTTAGAAAGTGTGGTGAGATTTTTTTTTTCTTTTTTCTTTTCCAAGCCAATGTATTTTTTTTTCCACCCCTCCCAGTCTACATGAAGGCTATGTCAGAGCCATGGTCGGTCACCTGAAGTTCAGGGTTTTTCCCCCCTTCCCTTTGCAGCCATTCATTGCAGACAGACTACGATCAATAACGCGGTTACAAGAAGGAAACGACATCTCTGCTCCACCACGTTGCTTGCAGTAACGCTGTGCCGCAGCAGAAACCTGTTATACTTCTAGAGTAGTTTATTTCGGCAGGAGCTTGGTTTACTTTTCTGCATTTGACCCTCCGGATTCTCGATATTGTGCCTTTATCAGTCCAGATAATGAAAAGCTGCAATAACGCTCTCCAGCCACTGGACGCTTCCTTAGATCTTAGTGGGCAATGGCAACCGTTATTAAAGTGACATTTTTTTCTCTCTTTTTTTTTTTTTTTTTGTGTGTGTGCTCCTTTTCATTGCTCCTAAATACATGCGCAAGCAAACAGCTCAATTAGTCATATTGTTATGCAAATGTAATTAATAATTAAGTAATTCATAGTAGCTCAAGCCTAAATCAGCGTAGGCTTGAGGCATTTGCCTTCTTTATTTCTTAAATGCCTCACCGGTCACCAGTTCAGCATCACCACTCATTTCTCTGTTTAAACACTACGCAAACATGTGATCTCGGCTTGAACTTGGGGGGGAAAATGACAGTTAGTTAGAGAAGTAGAAGTGGATGAAAGGTTGACAGCGGGTGCAGTGACTGGTTTTCTGCGTGGAAGTGTGAGGCTGAGTGACAGTGAAACCTCACTGATGTGCTGCATAAGAAGTGTAGAAGTCACATGGACTGACTGTACAGAGAAGGATTTGATGTATGAAGAATATAACCCATTGCAGTCTTTTTGCCATCACTGTGCATCAAGACTTCTTTGAGGATACTTTTTTTTTTTTTTAAACAATGTGTTTGCTGTCTGAGTGTGGAGTGTCTGAGGACAATCTTCCTCTTTTTTTTCTTTTTTTTCCCCCTTTTTCTGTCAAAGCCAGCTTGATGTATAATTTCCTTAAATGTTTGTCATTTGTTTTTGAGTTCATATTTCCCTTTTCCCTTACAAAATTATCAATTGTTTCAACTCACTGAGATTTCGTTCCATGCCACTCTTTTAAGCGATGGCGCGTGTGAGTTGGCTTATTGTTGGATGTTAAGGAGTGTAAACCTTCATTAGGGACCAAAACGACTCAAATCAAAGTTTTGAATGAGAATGCATATTTGCTTGCAGAAATATGGCAATTAATGTTAGCATTTGGGGATAATACTCAAAAATGTAATTCCACTGATGTGATAGTGTGGATCCCTGCAGGGAAACCTGAGGTCATTTTTACTTTGCAAATGCACAGAAAGTGTATAAAAAAGGATCGCAGGCTTCTCTGTCCAGTGGCTGCCATTTTGTTCGTACGAGACAATTGACTGATGTCGCGCAAACTACGATCAACTGACGCAAAAGTAGAAGAGTTCATGGCTTCTTCATGTAACACTTGCTTATTG
Source organism: Hirundichthys speculiger (assembly GCA_018398805.1). Lineage (NCBI taxonomy): Eukaryota > Metazoa > Chordata > Actinopteri > Beloniformes > Exocoetidae > Hirundichthys > Hirundichthys speculiger. The sequence goes on along the minus strand of JAGFBZ010002170.1, from coordinate 205,345 downwards.
TGTCATAAACATCGACATACTGATCTAGTTCTATCGGAGCAGAGGCCGTGAACTTTCCCCCTTTTGAGTCTCCTGACAGGACTTCGCGTGACATCAGTAGTCGACATGTGCGGACTTATAACGAGATAACAGTCTGCGGATGAAGATGCTTGAACAGTCAGTCCTTTTCTTGCGCTTTTTGTACTTTTTAAAAAGTTCAGTGTCACTTCTGTGCAAACCATTTTCAAGGTCTTTTCAGTGACGTAAAATAGAATATATTTTGAAGTTGCTTTATTGCCCCCCCCTGTGTAAGCATTAACTGCCATTCTGTCCTCACTCAAAACCGCTTTGATTCACGTCATTTTGGTCCCTCATGAAAGTTTTACGCTCCTTATCGTGTAATAATAGACCTGGGGTGGTTTTTAGTCCAGAATGTTCTTTTAAGCACCAACCTTCTGGGCACTGCTGGTATTCATGGGGGGTGAAGCCTGGTCCTAATTAGGCAGGATGTCATTTCTGGTGCTTGGTTGGAGGTGAGGTGTGAGGTGTTGAGCTAAGAATCAGGCTTGAATTGTTGATGGTTGATGGTTAAAGTTGGTGTGATCAAAACAAAGTCATCGCAGTAGGGATAGAAAGTGTGTGTGTGTGTGTGTGGTAATAACATTCATCACTCATTGCTGCATCCGCATGTTGTCCTTAACGTTCATCTCTAATTCCCTGTAAAGACAACAAGCACTGATATTTGAAAGTGCTTGATGCGTCAGGACAGACTCTGTCTGTGTGAAATGTGCAGGAAATAGTTTATGACATTTTAATTTTGATTTAAGATCATTTCTAACATAGCATCGCACTCATTTTCGATGAGCTGACTCAGTTTGCACGAGGGAGCTGTTTTCTGATTTTATAGAATGTGCAGTCGTGAACGATGTCCGCGTTTACGCAAAGCCATGATGACTTTTAGTAAAACTATGAATAAGCCAGCGACAATATTTTCATTTACCTGCTTTGCAATTGGTCTGCAAAAACGCATTTCTTTCACCCATGTATCTGAAGCCTCGTACTTGTGTGTGGGCACTGTACTGGAGCGCCGGCGTGCCTGTGTTCCTGGGTTTAAATGAAAGTCTTTTCTGATTTGGGAGTTGTTTCCCCCCCCATCACTCAACAAACTGTCACAGAGAAGTATGATTTTGTCAGAAGCTTTTTGTGCTTTGTTTTGGATCTTCCCACTCTAGAATGGAAGTGTCACCTCTTGCCAGCCGCTGTCAGTCTGTGTGTTTTCATTATGCAGCCAACAACACCCCGGTGGTATGCCAGCCAACATGCACAATATCCAGCTTCAAATCTCTTCATCTGTGGTGAAAAAGGGCAAGCTAATACAGTGGCTCTAATGCTGGAGGTGCTTTATCTTAGCAAGGACCCAGATATATGGATTGTGTTTCCCAGCGTGCACTGAGCTATTGTCTACGGCGGTGCTTGTGGCAAGGGACTATTCTTTAAGAGGGCGTGCATGGCACGCACACGTGAAAGCGAACACACAGCCCCGTGTGTGCGCGCGCGTCTGCGTTTGTGTGTCTGAGGGTACATAAGCTGGCTATGGAGGTCACAGTACAGTATGGCGCCTTCATTCTGACAAGCAAACATGACCTTTGGTGCCACAAGGAAAACTGCCATTCTTTTTGACCTTGTGTGCTGTTGTTTAAGTAATTTTGGTGTCTAATTACCCATTCTAAAAGTTACCAATAATTAAAGTTTTCTCATGTGGTTCTCTTCTCCTTTTCTTCTTTGAAAATGTATATCTGCAGGTCACGGTTAATTTTCATCACAGTAATTCATATCACGACGGGCTGGAGGAGCACTTGCGTTCTCTCTGTGCTGATTATGTACATCTACAGTGGAGAGATGCTGAACATTTTTGTACATAACTCTTCTCCTGTGTGTGTGTCAGCCCACAGCTGACTGACTGGGTGGCTCTCTACCTTAATGTAATGGCGGGTTGCTGGCTACCTTCCACTTGCTATGATTATAATGACCTTGGTGGAGTTGGGGCTTGAAAACGTTGGATTACAGGGAAAGGAAAATGAGAGGAGGTTTCCATTTCACTCTTGGCATAAAATCTCTGGGCACTTTCTGCCAAGAATCCCCCCCCCACCCTTCTCACCACCCCCGTCATGGTCCCCCAACTCCCCTCATAACCTAAACTTTCATGGGGCCGGGGTGCGCTGGTGGCGTCCAGTCCGTAGAGCTCAAGTGAATTATGATATACAGCCTTGAACTTGGAAAGTTCAAGTTCAACTCTATCTTGTCTTCGAGAAAACACTTGCAACTGGAAGCGGCATTCAGCATACAAACTAAGAGTCTGCCATTTCTGTTTTACTTAATAGCAAAAGGAAGCAGACTGATGTGAATAAACAGTTAGCTGGGCAGGGTTTAATGGGCCTGGTATCACAGAAAGAGCTGAGCCTCAGGGCTGCGATCAATATTTGTACACAAATGTTAACCTTATTTGCAACTTCAGACAATTGGCAAGACAAGCAGACGGGAGGTTTCATAGCGCTTAAAAAATAAAGAATCCTTAAGAATCAAAACTTCATCTGCTCGTCAATAATAATGTTAAACTATTTCTTTCCTTTTTTCAAAATAGCCAGTTGCGTTCCTAAGATTCGTCGAAATGATTGTTCTCATCATTCTTTCACAAATCATCTCCAAATATCTTTATAATACTAATATCTGGAAGGATTCTTTGGATAAATGTTGATGCGGATCCTTGTATACTGGGGTATAACACTTGTTTACATTCAATCCATTTAGTTATTTCACCTGCTGAATCCCTTCTTATCTATAAGAAAATGGATTGTGATAAAGGATATCAAGCTTTTTGCTAATTACTGAAGGAGAGAAAACTGCTAAGACTTTTTTCCCCTCTCCTAAATTCTTTAGGAGAGTCCAGGCCATTGATCCAGCGCAAATTAAACTGTATCCTGTGTCAAATTTAATCAAAAACAGGACTTTTTGTTGTGGTCTTGAGTATAATTTGCTTGCAAATTTTGCACTTGAAATGTGGTAAAATTCATGCACACTTATAGAGGTGCCATTTTAATGACGTTCAGCTAACGTAGTGGTGCAGAATACAAGAAGGATGCACAGGCAAATTAAAGCAAAGTGACAAAATACAATCCAAGGTTATTTGAGAGTGTGCAAACTGAGATTGCAGTCGCAAGAAGTATCCCTGTCATTGTGTATAAGTCAACCATATGTGACCCTATTGTTATTGAATCTCTGACTAACTTCCTGTGTCTCTGTGCTCAAAAGTAATGAATAATTGTTTCCAGAAATCCCTTGTTTAATGAGATAAAATTCATTTTTCATGTTCACATGCTGTTTCACTGTGACGATTTAAGCACATTTACAGCCAGTTTTGGAGACGGCATAAGTTACTTTTATACCCACGAACACCAATGCAGCCTACAAATATCCCCTCGTTTTTACATCTAATTATAATTGCCATCACATGTTACGTGAAACACAGAGGAAGTGAGAAGAGGTGCGTGGTATTCGTGTGAGTGAGGTTGGAAAGTAAAAGTGAGGTGCTTGCCGTCATAACACATAGATATAGACAGTTCTGCAGGGGCTCCCATCTACTTGTGTCCAGTCAGTAAGTAGTCTACTCTCGCTCTTGCTCACCCCTTTGAACTATTGATTCCTTTCTCACAAAAAAAAAAAGAAAAAAAAAATCAGAACCTTCTGGGCCACTACAGTCCCAAATTTCAGACGAGGATAAGGCAAGAAATCAGTGGGCGATCTGTGTTTGAAAGAGACAGTTATTCTCTTTTGAGCAGGAATGATTCACAGTCCATGTGGCTGAGATGCAAACAAAGCCTCTCCATGTATTGTATGTGTCGCTCTGTGTTCTAACATTTGCAGGGGAAACTAATTTGCTGTCTCACCCGACAATCTTTAAACATGAAGCACTGGTAATGCACAGCAACAGCATGAAGGATAAACTATGCAGGGACAGACGCACTGATGGAATTGCTGCATGTCTGCCAACCGCATTTGGGAGGCAGGAATCTGCTAGGAGGTCTGCAGAAGGGTCTGAAATTAATATAAAATGCTATACTGCCTGCTACACTGTGAAGGAAGAACTCCTGTTCAGTAAATTTAAGGATTCAACGCAAAATTTTATTTGCAGTAAGTCATTAATAGATCGCGACACAGCAAATTAAACTGACGTGCAATGCACCGTATTCATGTTTTGCACAAATCTTATTTAAACGATTCTATCACTAAACACTGTCGAGAAAGCAAATGAAATGCAGAGCTGACGTGCTTTTCCATTTTGTGTTGGATTCCTATTTTGGGTCATATTGGATTTCTTGTGCCAGCTCGCAGGGAAATTGAACTCAAGGTGGTAATGGAGACATGGTTGCTAACAGTTACACATGTTGGCATGATACAGTTCTTCCTCGAGAGTCAGAGACAAATCTCACAATTTGTTATGGTGTTTCGTGAACTCTTCAGCACCATGTAAGTGTTTTGGATACGGGAAGCCAGCCTGGTAAAATAGTCTTCCTGGTTAAAGCATGAAGTGTATATTCAGTTTCAAACTTCCCAGATGAACTCCTCCGAGAAATATTGTGACAAAAACAGACCTTTTTCCAACAGCGGTAAGTTAGACGTCAAGCTGTTACATAATTGTCATAAAAAAGGCCATCCTCCAAGCAGTGCAAATGCTGATTGTGTCTGTATAAGAATTATCTACAAAGTGCACCACTGTCTGTTAAAAAAAAAAAAAGTTACCTATTTGTTCTTATTCAAAATGAAAATACATTCATTTTTAGAATGATAACCCTGCAACCTTCTGCAGTTTGGAGAAATTAAGAACCCGTCTTTATTGTGATAATGCACTTGAACTTTAATACAGACAAAAAAAGTGTGCAGCCTGGCAGTAAAAGCTAATAAAGGAAAACAAAAATCAGAAATGGTCAAAGTCTGAATCTGCAGGTCTGTCTTTTGAATGAAAGTTAGAAATCTTATCTTTGCTGACAAGGTCGGAGCAGTGGGCGCATCTTTGACATGTGAAGCATCCTAGGTTGAACAGTTGTGGTTCTGATGCAAATGTTTTCTCTAGATGAAGATGTATAATTTGTAAAAGTTAAGTACAGCTCATGTGCAAATGGTGGCTTGGAACATTCATAGATACATTTGGCGCAATGATGCATCTACACGGAATCAATGAAGTAGTGCTGCAATAATAATAATTTGTCGATATAATCACTTTGATCATGAAAATCCTGCATTACACATTGCATAAAACTACACAAATGTCACAGACAAACAGGGCTCTCCTGCTCAGAGGTGAACTTTGATTCATGATTGCAACACACTATAGGAGGTAGTATACAGCTTGCATTGTCCTCTATTCTAACTGCACTGAAGAAGAAGAACATGAACAATGATGAGGAAAAGTAAATAAGCATCACCAGACTGCAGATGTCTTGCAGCCTTTCGGCGGCCCCTGTGACACCTGTAATGGCTCGGAGGGCTCGCGGTGCCCGACAATGTCAAGTCATGTTCTGCGCATATCGCGTGGGGTGCTTGACAGAAGTAATCGTTGACTAATCGATGTGTCAATAAGACAATCGGCAGATAAGTTTACTAACAAAATAATGATTAGTTGCAGCCCTACAATAAAGTGGCGAGAGAGAGGCCATAATAACCACATGCCATGAGAGTGTGAATGTACAGTCACATACAGCTGAACACACGATTCAAGCTGTCAACAGTTATGATATTACTTACTTAGTATTGTAGATATGTATTTGCATGTTGTATTGTTTTCATATTAATTGACCATTCCACAGTTTTTGAAGTTGTTATTTAATGGGGAATATAATGGAAATTGTAATTAATTTAACAACAGAACAGTCTGCCTTTAAATCCAATATCAAAGTCATGATTTTGCATGGAGTTAAGGTTTTCTTTTCTTCTTCTAAACAACAAATTTTCTCTTGTTTTAGGTGACTGGAAAGAGACCTATTTCTTGATTTAATTACACAAAAGGCTTTTCAGTGAAGGTAGTGATAAAGTGATTGTATTAAGTCTGTAGATGTAAGAAAAGGTTTTATTAAAAGAATGAATTTGGCTCAGTCTGAAGTATTGTCAGTGTTGTAATAAAGCCTTTATTTAGTACTATCCGTGGTGGTAAAGAAACATTAGACTTGTAATTCATTCAAATTTGTGATGTCTAAGTTGTCTGCCAGCAATTTTAGAATAAAATTCTGGTACTCTGTAGAAAAGTTTAGTCTAAACTGAAACGAATCTTATGGTTCACTTAAAGGTAATTTCTCCTTTAGATGTCTGTTATCTAATGATTTCAAAGTGCCTTCACTGAACAGAGAATCCTGTGCAAGAGAAAACCAGGCAACATAAGCCGACCTAAAGCCTCCTGTACAGTACCTGTCTGTTTGCCTGGTTGCAATCAGAACCCCCTCTGTGCGCAATGGAAGTGCCTCAGTCTCGGCAACGATTTTTTTTCCCGTGTTGACAAGTCACAACATGGAGATCTACAGCTCGGAGAGCAGCCCTTTGGCTACGCAGAGCCCTGCTTGCACTGAGTAATAGCAATCTCACAGGAGTAGCAGGCTTTCAGCTGGCAGCAGTTCATACGGCACAGCTCGCCGGTGCAGCTGGGAAAGACAGAGCGGAGTGGAGAGGGAGAGAGGAGCTGGTGGTCGTAGAAGTGGAGATGGAGGGCGGGAGGAAGTGGAGAGGAAGAGCTGTTAAGAGCTTTGGGCGGTTTCTCTGTTGTTGTACCACACAAGTGCATCCAGGCCCTGCAGGACAAGCCTTTAACAGGCATGAGGGATGGCGAGCATGAGAGGAGTGGAGGAGGCGGCAGCAGCCGAGGAGGTGGTGGTCTGGGGAGCTGAAGCCGGCCAGTTGTGCCAGACGCCTGCTCTAAACAGGGTTGTGATTTATTGTTTGCCTCAGTATCACGTTTCACTCCAAGAAAGACACTAAAATTACAGTGAGAGATAAACAACTTCCTAAATTGTATTAAAAGAGAGAGCATCCCCGGTGGGCTGTGAACCAATTCTTGAGCATGTGGTACATCATTAAGTAGTGCTTGAAATTGGGAGCTTTTTGGCACAAAATGGTATCTGTTTATTTGTTTTTTTGTGGATTTTTCTTTGGTGATTGCTTTTTGACTGTCCCTACTAAGTTACTACTTTAACATATTACACACTTCCTGCCCACGAAGCTGCTTTTTGAAACATTTTAATTCAATGTAGGTCACGAGTGTATGTATAATTGCTAGGAGGCTGGCCAACATGTTGATCTTTGTCGCCCTTGCTGAACACACTCTGCACGGCGCAGTGCTATGAGGTGACCTCACTTCCTGTGTGGGTAGAGGAGGGCAAGAGGCCTCTTACACACACATGCACACACATTCCCTTCCCGAAGCACAGCCTGGCTTCTGTTAGCCTTTGGTGTGCTAGCCAGGCTCACCCCTTGCTCCTCTTGATGTGAAAGTGTTTCCATTTTGCACATTTAGGCATCCAGGAGCAAGGCACGGGGTAATGACATCTTCTAGCTGTGGTAGCAGCGGCGTGTCTGCAGCTTTTTTTTTTTTCTTTTTCCTTTTTGGAACGTAGGATTTGTTCAATTGGTATATTGAGACTACAGAGAAGACAGGGGTAGTTACAGACAGCATTGTTGGGCTATAAGTCAGTGACGGCTCTCTAGGGAAACAATATATCACCTCTAAGTGGAGAATGGAAGTCTTTGGCTGCAGGACAAAAATCTTGAGAAGTTAAAGTCATTGATGTGATGTCATCTCACAGGAAGCCATTGTCAGTGCGCTGTGAAGTTATTTATGATGCTTAAAATGCAGTGAGCATCTTGACTAATTCAGTGCTGTGGATATGGCACCCCAATTTGCACACTGTAGTTGTTGCGTCTCCTGGTGCATTAAAAGAAACATGTGTCTTCTGTCTTATCCTCTCATTGTTTACCAAGGGCATTTGATCACTTGATTTTATCCTTGTGATGCTAATGAGATTAGCTAATTGGTGAGTATTTCTCAGTGAAAAGCTCAATGGCTCACAGTTCGTCTAAGAACCAAAAGCATAAGTAGACACAAACTAAACTGAAAAAATTAGCAGGGTAGTTTCGTGAGTGAGTGAATGGACACAGGAAGGTTTTGCAAAAAAAAAAAAGACTGAATCAGATGGCTCAACCCAAAATTACTTGTGTTTTCCCACACCCCACAAATGTTTTGAACAGGGGCCATGTTAGTTCAGATTGCTATGTCATTAATCCCTTGTACTCTGCAGGGGAGTGGTGAGCGGCAGATGTATTTGCGCTTCCTCCAGAAGGTTTTCTAGATTAGCACAAATCCTCCCAGAAAAACCGTTTAAAAACCTTATTTGGCACGCACAGCCAGACTTTGTGCTCAAAGCTGGCCAACAACAGCCATCTCTCCTTTTTTTTTTTTTTACATCTCATTCCCTCTGATTCCCCTGATTCTTTTTTTTTTTTATATCATCCCCCACCCTGTGTTTTTCAAAGCGTTGCCCCATGTTGAATTGGATAGGGCAGTGTAATTGTTTGGAAACTCAGTTCTGCTGTTTGCATGTAGCAAGCAGCCACTTTTCCAGTGTCAGTGGTTTGACCTTGTTGTACCTGCCAGCCAGAAATGAGATCATCAGAAGAGTAGACGAGAAGCTGACATCTCTCCTCCACCTACCCGTGGCTTTAAGTGATGGTTGTCATAGCAATCATTATGCCACAGAACAGACTCAGTGGGTGAAGGATGGCTTTGAATGCTGCAGCCTCAGGTCACAACCTGGTTATGACAGAACTGATAGGCCTGTGAGGGCTGGTTGCAGGACACAGTCTGCAGAAAGTAAACAGCTGCATAGAGAGCTTGTTAGGTTCATGGATTTTGTATTGAGATTGAGACTGAAGAGACCGTCTGTCTTTCTACCATGAAGACAGGAAGGTAGGTATCGGTGTAAGAGAGACGGGGGGTGGGGGGGGCAGCATGGAGCAAACAATGCCTCTCATTCCCATCAGCTGCCCCAGCTAGCGTTTAACATGGAGATTGGAAATGGAATAACCCTCCCCTCTCCATCCCCTCCCCATTCTCCCTGGACCTGCATGTAAATGAGGTTAGCGGTGAGCATTTCCTGCTGTGCCACAGCAATTCTTCTCCCCTTCTTACTCCCTCCTTTTCCTTCCCATTTCTTTCTTTCTCTCCCCCCCCCCCTCCCCTTTTTAAAATAATATTCTGAAAGTGCTCCCCCTGTGCTGTGGTGGGGACTGGGACCAATCCAGATTGGTGTCCTTGTCCTAAGTGACAGGCTAAAATCCAAACAAACAGGCACTGCCTTCGGTGCTTCTGCCAAACAGCTGTCAGACGTATACCTCCATAAGAAAAGACAGCACCACTCTTTAGACTTCCTCACCGTTTCATCTTCCTTCCTCCTCCTCCTCCTCTTCTGCTCTTTCTCCCTCTCTTGTTTTTTCTTTGAGTGTTTTTTTTTTAATAGATGCACTGTCCACTTGTATACATACATGTACATATAGAATTACCTCTTACTCCACCCCCACCTCCCTCCAGACCTTGCTTTGTGTCCCTGGCTTGTGTGGCTGCTGTACAGCCAAGTGTCCCTTTTGCCAGCAGGGTGATTTACAAACAATACATGGACGCTGTACACACCCACTATCCACCCTCCTACTCTATCTCACTTCTCTTCTACAGACACACAATCACCTCTATGAGGAGCTTCAGTATGCCAGAAAACTACGCAGCGGGGTGATGGCCTGTTCTTTTCACACTTGTTCTGAAGAATGTACCCTGTCTTCTCGAGGAAGTTGGAGCTACATCCATGTTTTGCTTGAGAGAGGATGGGTTGTGAGCCAGCAGAAAAATGACAAACTGATGCGTTTGCCAGTTGGCTTATAATGAGTCGTTTTAAAAACCACAGGAAAAGTGAATTGCCCTGAAATAAGGCGATTATATGAGGTCGTCATTTTATAGTTGTGAAGTTGCAGTATTTGAGAGGCGAAAGATTTGATAAAACGTACTGGGGGGGATATAATAAGTATATAAATCTGAAGAAGACACTCAACGAGATAAACCTTTGCATTTACTAAAGCACAGAAAACGGATCTGCTTTTGCCAATCAATATGTAAGCATGTTGGCGCTACTGTTGGTGGCAGAATATCTTGCAGTTTTCACACATGCTTCTCCAAAACAGAACTTTTTTTTCCCAGTGTTTTTTTTTTTTTAAGTCCACATGTGTACTTGTATTCTGTTTCACAAAGAAGGATCTCACCCACATGGACCTGTTTTGCAGAGATAGAATGGCAGAAGTATTTTTGAACATGAACAGATCTTCTCCACAGAATGAACAGAGAGCTCTGTGATTTATAGCAGTTAGTTCTTTTATTTGTGCTTATATGGACAGACAAAGAACAACTTTAAAAATGAGTACCACATGCACAAAGGATTCAAAATATAAATCGTATCAAGTGTACATTTTCAGTAATTATGCTTTTAGCTCAGCTGTTTGTAATTGACTACAAGACTTCTCATCTGCAACCTTCTGAATTGCCAGTTGGTTTTTTCACAAATGAGAGCATTTTATTTGCGCTTTAGCTGACTACAGACGGACTTGGCCTCTGGCTTTTATTCACAAATTAGAATGGAACAGAATAGAATATAAAGTCTTTGTTATTGTATTTTCAATACAACAGAATTAGGAATGCTGCTTCTCGTTGGTGCATTAGAGTATTACATTATGATTCATGATGGCAGTGTATATTGCAATTTTTTTTTAAATACATTTTGAAGAGACTGTGTATCTTTTTTTTGGGGGGGAGGGGCTGCTTAAGGTAGAGTCGAGCAATATAACTCTTCTTTTTCCTTGTTACTGGTCAAAAGACTTTCATGCTTTCTGCCAAAGGGAACAGTCTACTAACGGTGGCACTTGAGCAGTTTCAGAACAAAAAAATGCCATGGCATCCAATATCTTACACCTTGTAGCTCTTAACACGCAAATCTTAATTTACTAGTTGTCAAACCAAAACTTTGTGTTTTATCTCATGTTGCTTCCCTTCTTGCCTGCGAGTCATAGTCTAGTCTCCTTGTCAAAAATGTTGTTTGAAGACATCCAGGTTTTCTGGTATTTTTCTCTTGCTAATAGAAACAGCATGGCTAATCCACACTGTATTTCAGCTTAAGAGTTAATGTGCTGTCACCGTGACCGATGACAAACACGACTTGTTTGAAAGCAGCTGTTTTCTTGTGCAGAGCATAATAAAGATAACTGACTGTTTGCATGTTTTAGCTTTAATAATGGTTTATTGCCTCAGCTTCTAATGTTAACTTTTATTTATCTGTTGACATCCAACCTCCTGAGCAGCAGTATGGGTTCATCAGATCATTTGAAATCACCTTGTGGCCACAGATGCATGCTAAAGTTTGCTTTTATTTTGTGTTACAAATCACAATAGAGGGCAGATTATTATGGTTAGAGTTGTAATGTTAGTATTTCTATCCATCTGGGGTTTTATATAGTTAAAGTTAAGTACTGGCCAGCCGTACCCTCTCCATGAAAATTAAATCCTGAAAAGACAAGTAGCCCTCCCATTTGCATTTTAAATGTCTTCTTTTTTTTTCAACATGAGTCTGGTTGTGGCTCTGCTTACATTGCATGCTTTGTTTCTCTGAAGGACTGTATGCCTTTCCTAGGATCTGTTGGTGCCGTCCCCTGGAACTCAAAGTTGGATCCAGAGGAACCAGATCAATTCTTTGTATTGAAGAGGAAAATAATTAAGACGGCTGGCCAGGCTAATGGAACCCGACTAGCAGTGTTAAATGTGGACCTGAACGTATTCAGGCCCCAGAACAGGTCACAGGTCCTCTGGTTTGGAAGGACAATGAAAATCTGAATTCTTTATTAGCAGTTTTAGTACAGCTGGTGTAAGAATACCCCTTAATACACCAACATTATGCAGCTGAAAGACCATGGCATGCTCATCTATCTTGTGGGTATTTGCTTTCAAATTTTTGGATAGAAAGAAACCTGGTGTGCAAACATTTTCTAAATATAGAAGAATATGTTAAAATTACATCAGGAAATGTGCAGCGACATCAGTTTGGCAAGGCTCTGCATATTGCATTTGAACTTTGACATTCACTACTTATAATTTTTGGAAATGGTATTGTAATGGTACCAGTTTTTTGACCACCATTTATTATAGAGTATGCTGACCATAGTTGGCCATTGTAGCTTTTAGTCATTTTTCTCATTTATTGCAGGGAGAGCTTCGCATAGAAAAGGTTGGAAAGATAAAAGGAGCTTTGTATGGCCGCATTAGACATTAGATGTTCCTTAATGGCTACTTGGATCATTTACCAGCCTCTCTAAAGCATATTCAATAAAAAAAAAAAAAAAAACTTGACTTATCATTGCCAAAAACACTGTAATCATAGAATAACCCCTTCATAATATGCAGGGCTGGAGACAAAACTTTTCCAGTCACAGCATTGGTGATCCTAACCGAAAGGTTTAGGAGCACCAGTACAAAATTCAGCTGCACTGTGAAAATAAACTAAAAACAATTTTTTTGTTTTAATTTCTTTCCTCTCTCATAAGCTCACTGACCTTCTGTCTTTTGCTGTAAATATGTTCAACTATTAAAACTGGGATGTTTTTCTAGTGAAAGAATACATATCTTTGATTTTAAAATGTCACACAGGTTAAATATGAATTTTTTTTTTAATATTTCAAAGATTAAAAATAATTGACACGAGAAGGACTACGTCATTATATGTTCTGAAAGCCGGGTTTAGTTAATTATATAAATGTATCACACTGACTATAAATATATGGCTTGGCGTGAGGAAACAAAATCAAACTCAATAAATGAATCCTTAGTATTTAAAACCATTCTTTAAAATAAAATAGCACTTGGATGTTTCTGTGGCTTGACTTTAGTAATACCTTTAGTGTGGAACACATGTTAATGTGTGGAGTTGTATGATGACATCATTAGTTGACATGTCAGTGTCATCTGATGCTTTATGAATGCTACATGATTCAAGTTTGTAATAGTTGACAAACTAGTCTGCTGGCCAGTGATGGCGCATTATTTTCAGTCTCAAACATTGAACTCTAAAAATCACAAGATGGAATTTCTTGAATTTGACAAAGTTGCTGCTGGGAAAATTGAGCCATCAGTTCATGTGAAGGATGTATGAACTCATTTGGACTTTTGATTATGTGTCTTTCAGTGGTGTCTAGTTTTCTGATGTTTTAAAGCTGAAGTGAAGCACTGAATAATGTCAGTGTATTTCAGTTGCTTTGATGTATGGTGAGATATGTTTGAACAAATTAAACCTGAAGTTCAAGTAGTTTGGCTGGAAAATGATGTTGTATGTCACATTTTTGCCACAGGGGCGCAGCCATCTTTGTCATCTTTGGTCAGTCATGGAATTTCTCCGTTCATCATTGGTTTCAGTGGATGTTGCTTCGTTATTTTTTTAACACAAATATAGATGGAAGGGATCAAGAAACATGGGGGATGGGATGGGGTGGGGTGGGGTGGTTGTTTGGTATTGCTATGATATCACCCTCTGCAACAACAAAGACGGCTGCTTGGTGCATTGAAAGTAAAAGTGTACTAATTCATCTTTGTTTTTCTCAAGAAAGGCTTTTTTTTTGCGGTACATCTTGATAACTTCTTGATAAATCATGCCATCAATATCCATGTAGCGTACCACATTTCCTCTTTAGAGCTTCACAATCGAATCTGATTACGATTAAAAACCAGACGGCGCATTTAGAGATGCATTTCAATTCATCTCAGTATCTTGCATCACGCATCGCTATTTCTTATTTGATAAATACAGTTACATCAACCCTAATTCCCTTTTTGATCCCATTCTTTCGAAATTCAGACAGCTATCTTTAATGTAAAAAGAAGCATCTTTTCAGTACTTGTGTCTGAGTAACTCACTTCATTGGCGGCAGTGTGGCCGTTGCCACAGAAGCGCATAAACCACTGGACTAGCTTTACCCACGAGTCCTTTGATGGCACTTTAGTTTGGCTGTGGAGTGCAGATATCTGTTTCTTTAAGGTAAAGTTTGGTGATGAGAAGTTATGCTAGAGCTCCAATGTACTTGGCAACACCGGGAGTCGTCTATGACTAAAGACCATTTAAAAAAAAAAAAAAAGCCAAACATGGTTTCCCATATAAGCTGTATTACGAACATTTTTTTTAACTTTTTGAATAGAATACAATAGAAAAGAATAGTACTTTATTAATCCCTCATCGGGGAAATTCACTCATTACAGCAGCACGAGTTGGACAGATAAAAAGTTAAAAAAAAAAAAAAAGTAATAATTTCAACAGGGCTTGCAAAAGTACTTGTGAAAAATAGGCTAAAAATAATATAAAATGTGTATATATAGCTCTCAAAAAATATTCAAAAAATTAAATCGTTAAAAAATAAGCAATATGAAGCGGATTGTACACAACAAAATACATCCTGTTTAGTTGGTGCTTTGTTTTAAGTTTGTAAAATCCTCTGCCATATCACTGTAATTTTAAAATAACATTCAGTATCATGAAATTGAATTTTCTCCTTTTAATAAAAAAGTAATAAAAAATAAAATAAATAACAAAATAAAAACAAAATAAATAAAAAAAAAATATATATGGCATTTGACAGCAGCATAATGATACTTGTGATGCTATGGTCAGGAAACAGGAAACTGAAAAATTCCACAAGAAATTATTCTACACCATAGAATTTGTGTAGACTGCAAAATTTCTAATAATCTCCCGTCACTTCAGCAATGCAAAGTTATTCACATCTGATTTTGAGGTGCATATTACAGTTGAGATATTTCTTCACATCTCCAGCCCAGATAACATTATAGCACAGCCGGCAGCCTAATCTAAACGGATGTAGCGCCACATGAATTTCATCTGACCATTTACTGAGCATGCATGTGTTGGGTGCTTCGTTATGATTTGCCTGTGATGGATATGTGACAAATTTGGGAAGGACACATCTCTGGTCAGGTCTGCGCTTCAGCCACGTAACATCTTGCTAGTATAATTTCAGTCTCTCAGCTTGTAACACGATCATGTCAGTAACACAGTGTCTCACAAGAGCTATGACACACCGAGAATGAAGCGTTCCAATATTAATTTGGCTGTTCCAGCATGGCAGTGGTCAAGTGCGATACAGGATGACAGAATTCAGGCTCATTATAGCTCTCTGCTGGAGGCTAAACATACACGTTTCACCATAGCACCTCTTGTCATCAAACCAGCTAATTTCTCTTACCAAGGCCAAGACTACAGAATGAAAGGAACCTTCAAAGCCATGAGAGAAATGTCTTTCTTTGTGCAATTTCTCTTCTTAAAAAGTATTTCCATCATGTTTGGTTCCCATTTATGACTTTTAATGCGGTTAGCTGCTTGAGGGCAGATAGTTTATTTTTAAAATTGAATGAATTCCTTTATATGCAGGGATATTGTATTCAATACAACTTTAATCTTAATTTACAAGTAAAAGTTTTTAATGTTTGAAAGGTTACCAAAGACAATCCAGCAAGGTGTAACAGTAACTTTTTAAATGTTAGAAAATGTTAGATTTAAATAAACAGATCCACTTGCAATTAGAGTTTTTTTGTTCTCTGAATGTGTGCCACTTTGTGTGTTTGATAGTTCTTTGTAGGGGGAACAGGCTCTCTATTACATCATCTATGTGTTCTTTGAAGACCTAAAAATATGCATATGCCTCTTTATTTACTTAACCTACCTCTCTCTCTTTGTATCTGGCACCCTTCCCATTCACAGCCATTTTCACCACTACAGGACATAGCAAACCAATAGGAATGGGGCAGAGGTGGGCTTTATGCAAAGACTGATGCAGGGCTGTCCAGGATCTACTATTTAGTACAACCAAGATGGCTGCAGAATAGAGGTTACCCGAGTACCACGGAGCATGACGTGGAAGGGGGCAGCACTCACATTTGTCTGGGGCTTCGCAGACATGTGCCTCTCCAGTCTCCACTGCGCTCTAGTGTAGAGACTTCCTTCAGTTATTCCAGGTGAAGTAGGCAGGATCACCTCTCGCGTGGCCATCAGTGCTGATCTGTTCCTTGTGGAAATTATGGGAACATAGACTGGAATTTCCTGTGCGGTTCAGTGCGTTGAAATTCGTCCCTGTTTTGTCCTTACTCGCACATTGAATCAGTGCCTGCCATCTTCTCTGCGCATAGAAATCTATCAACCCTTTCACCGACGTCACCTCAGCCATGAAGGGATAGCTTCTTTGCTTTGGAACAATGTGATTTACGCTCTGCAGCATTGCAGTGGTACGCCATGGTTGTTTAAAGGTAGAAAAATGACATAAAGTGAATGACCCTTATCACCTGTTTTGGCTGGTTGCCTTCTTCAACGGAAGTGGTCGTGTCTGCAAAAATCCCCAATTGCAGCCTGTTGCTGCCACCTAGAGGTTAGCACGGTACTTGGGTAGCCTCCAGTAGGACGACTGGCCAGGCTACTTTCTTAAACCCTTTCCCGTGAGGATGACAGAACTGTTTCAGTACCCCAGAGTTTCAGAGTGGTACTGCCCCCTATTGTTTTCTCAAAACTCCATTTTTTTTCTCATAAATTTAGGCCAACATACAACCTTAAAACAGCAACATAATCTTATTCCTAATTTGGAACTAGGGAGTTTCTTGCGCACAGTGATCAGTGCACCTCCAGCAGACTTTTCAACTTCAGTCTTTTAAAATCCCTTTTATCATGTTTTGAAGAAGAGAAAAATGTTCCGTGCACAAACCCAGAACCTTAAGTGTTTTTAATTGTGAAGTACAGTGATTAGAAAGTAGCTGCCACTTGTTCTCTCAGTTGAAATGGGACTGGTAGACAAAGATTGAATTTGGCAGTCTCATGCAGTTTCCCCTTTTTAAATATTCTGATGTTGTTTTGGGGAACGTGATGGACAGCAGGTGTTGGCCTGTTTTCACTCACCAACTAGTATCAATAGTTGAGCTTGGCATGTAGGATTATTGCTAGAATAGCAGTCCTGATCATTTACTGAAAAGCTTTCTGTGTTAATGAAAAGAGGATGGTGCTTAAGTTAATTTATGTGTACGTCTATTTTTGGGTGACTGTTTACCCAACGAAATTAGTTATATCTGTGAGAGCCACATCAACTGCACAGCTCAGTACAGTTTGGCTTAAGTGTTACTTGGCAACAGACCCTTTAAAATGATGCATTTTTTTTCTTTCTTTCTTTCTTTTTGGAAACAGATTAGTTAATTACAGTCCTCTTGAAGTACAACATTTGACAAAAGAACCCATGATGTTGTACAGTATCAAATTGTATCGGCGCATGGCATTTTAGAAATACAGCCGTTACCATGATGCCACAATAAAAGCATATGCAGCATGAGAATCTTAGTGCAGAGAATTTTTTTTTTCCAAAAACATTAATGTCATATCACATGTTTTTGTGTGGGATTTAAAAGTGACTGATGAGATTTGATATTTAATTTGTATAATGTTGCCGTTTCTACTGCACAGATGGTGGATATGTATCACCTTTCTCCCTTAAGCAGTTTAGGCTCATTGATTTGATGACACTTTTGTTGTTATGAACAAGTATTTTTTTTTTTTTTTAAACACGAGTTGCTAAAAATGGCAGGGAAAAATAAACTAAGGGGTAAAGTGCACTTCATCTGCATTGAAGAATTTCAGAGGTCCCGGGCTCTCAGTTGTCTCATTCTCTTCCAAGAACACTTCTCCTTCCTGTTTCACCTCTGGCATGCCGCCCAAAGTACCCACAAACCATGGAGGCCAAGGCTGAAAATACACACATGGTAATTTGCTCTACATTTCAATATGACTCAAGCACCAGTATATATAGCCCTGCTGCATGAACCCTGATCCTCACTGAGAGTATCGTCTCACCTCTGATTCCAGCTAAAGGATGATCTCTGTGTGTCTTTGTCACAGACAACACTTGGACAGCATAGCAGATAGTTAGAGGAGAAAGGGGGGAATTGATTTGGAGTTTCACGAAATGTCTCAACTAAATATTTGAACGTCTTAACATGAACCCCGATCAATACTGTGGAATTTTTTTTTTTTTGCTAAGAGTCAAAATATTGCGTCAACCAAATCAATAGCCAGAGGCCCATTTAATAGTTAATACTACTCTTGTTTGGAAGGAAAAATGTCAAATTTTCAAGTTGGAGAAAATGAAGGCTGTAAATACCAGCACATGACTGACTACGTGTGCTGCACACTGTTAGGTGGTGCTAACAGCAGAGTAGTTAAACAAATGGAAACTTCTTTTAAAAGGTGTTTAAAACATAAGAGAGTTTATCTAACGTAGTAAGTTGCCCACTGTGCTGTAACACTTTTATTGCCCGTTCCCATGTTAACTGTCCCATTTCATTGACTTCCAGTGGCGGGGAAAAAAAAAAAAACAGCAAAGAAAAAAATATGATGAACAAACTCAGGGCTGATAATCAGATTACCCGAGCAAAGCAACCACAGCGTTTAGCAGACTGATTGCACATAATTTAATTTGCTGTTAAACATATTTTTCACATTTGCATTTTCTGTTTATGGAGAGGGAGAAAGAAATGTAAAGGGGGGGGAAAGGAGTTCTTGGTGTAAAAGAGATCAAGCAGCTGACAGATTATGCAAAAAGGAAAGGGAGGTGATCCTGATCCAGTGTCTCCCAATTAATAGAATTACCCCCCTCCTTTGGAAGACTGTTGGTCATTTGCAGAGACTTGAGCCTGCCAGTGGCGCATCTCTCCCACCATATTGTCCAGTGAACATTTAATAAGGCAGCCCTGACTGCTGGGCGTGCTCATTAGCATAGCCCGCGGCTGTGGCAAGCCATGCTAGGGCTCAGCCGAACACTTAATTACCACTACAGATCCTTCTTCACTACCTTCATATTCACTGCTTTCCTTCCTATGTCCTTACCCTCTGCTCAACCCGCTTAACCTATCCTTAAAAGTCATACAGATGCACACATACAACCAGCATCCTTGCAGCCCCAGCATGGAAGGGAAGCAAATCATTTTGGTGATGTAAATGTGATGGTTCTAGTCTGAGTGTGTTGTGGCAGTCTTTTATGTTTCCTCACTTTGTAGGGCTTTGCGGTCAGCAGTCTTTGAGATTTTAGTGACTCCCTGACCTACTCTATCTCTCTCGCTATCTCTCGGTCTCTCTCTCTCTCTCTCATTCTTATATTAGCTCATGGGCATGACTCTCCTTTTGACATCGGCACAGTATTGATGCACCCCCTTCCAACCTTAATCGGCTAATGGCCTCTTCTTCTTGCCTGCCCAGCCAAATCAGCCCCCTCCCTTAACCGTCCCTCGATCTGTCCCTTCTTTCCTTCGCTTTCTTGTCTCCTACCCTGTTCAGGCCTAAGGTCAATGACGACATTTTTCAAGCCTGGCTAAGCAATAGAGTAGCTTTGAATAGGTTAGCCAGTAGCCTCACACAAGTTATATCGTGGGTGACCTCTTGGGCTACCTTTACTCCAGCCTTTGCTCTTCTCTCCTTTTTCTAATTCACTCTTCCCTTTACTGGCAGCCATTCTGTGTGGCAAGATAAGTTGAAATCAGACTGACTGCTCTACGTTAATGTTTATGCGTGCACTAACACACTTACATGCAGCCCCTTTGATGCAGAATAACAATGGTCAGTTAACTTTGGAAAGTTCACAGAATAAACAAGAAACAAGCATACTACCTGAAAAGCCCAACTGCTTGCAGAGGGACTACATGCACATATTATGTGTGCTTTGTACCTGACTCTGAGGCAATCTTGAATCTTTTGGTCTTTCGTTTATGTAGACTTAGGCTGTACAATGGACTTCTTGGATGTTTCACTTTGTCTATAATATGATGGTGCTGTACATTTCTGTGGCCCAGAAAGGAAATCCTCCACTGCTGCACCAATGAATCATTCCTGTGTGAGTGATAACAGATCCAGACTGCTGAGCACCCTGCAGCTGTTTGTCTCAACATGCAAGTCATACCCGCCATTACACCACTAAATGGTCCCCTTTCAGTGGCAGATGCCAGCCGCCTCAGCTTGTGTCTCCATATCTTCACTTGGGGGGTGAGGGGGGGGTTCAGTATCTCTGAGTCCTAGACAGCCACCATTCCAGAGGCAAAGCAGTTAAATGTGTGTCGCTGACAATGTAGCTGCCAGTGCACTTCAACATTGTTGACTGTTTATTTGTAGTCCAAATAAATGTATGCATTGATTTTTTTTCTCTCTGTGTATATGGTGGACTCAAAGCAACAGTCATGAGCTGAGAAGAAGCCACCTAAGAAGTTAGGCTGGATCACATCACGACCTTGGATAATGTCATTTGCCCCCCAGAGATGCTCTGCTTGTGACAATCAGACTGTGGTTGTGGAGCTTTTTGGTGCACTGTCGAGTTCAGTCAAAAGCCTAGTGGCACAGCATTGTGCTAAGCTGCGCCTCACCCCAAGGTTCAAGAGTTAACCTAGGAAGCAAGAGAGTTCAGCCTCGAAGCCAAAACCTTGGGTCAGCAATCCAGTGATTTCCCTCTAACCACATTATAGCCATTAGTGGCTCTTGTTGCTTTTCACATGTCACATGGAAATCGGTCAAGCCAAGGCTTGACTGACTCACTGGCCGTTTCTCCTTTTTATCCCTGATATCCCTTGATGGAGCATGGGGAACGGGGTTCACAATGACCACATTAAGGTGTTTTCTTTAATCCTAATAATAATAATAATAATTAATATAAAAGGAGAAGTTCATCCTGCATTGTCCAACCCAATAAAGTGTAATGACAGATTAGAAAATGCTCAGGCTAAAGTTGTAATGCAGACCTTTGTGTCCTTTAACACCCCTCCACCCCATCAAAAATGGGGGGAAAAAAAGGGTTAAAAAAGGGTCTTTTTCTGTTATTTTATGGTAATATTTCCTGTAAAACGCAGAAGGGAAAAATTGAAGAGTTAGAGATGAGAAGACGTCTTTATGTGTGTAAACCCTGTGTGATATCTGGTGCAGCAGGAAAGTGTAGTGGCCATGGTGGGCAGTGGGTGGGTAGATTTTGGTCATCCTTGTGGATAAGAGTGAGCGATGCTGGCCAGATGTCAGCCAACTCTATTAATCCCAACGGGTTGCCTGGCAACCCTTTTGGCTTTGCCTGTGAAAAGAGAGCAAACCCACCAGGCCTCTATAAGGGCCATGAGGGTGTGGGCATCTTTGATATGTTCAAATATATGTATTTCTGTGCTTTCACAAATTTTAAATAATTCCTTTGCAGTCTTATGATTTTGCACCCACATGAGTGCTCGTTCTCTCATAAATCTCTCCCTGTTTCTTTGTATCAGTTGTTTTTAGAAGGTTGTAATCCGAAGAGAAAATGTCAGTTTTGACATTTTGTTTCACCCAAGCTTGGTGATTTTGACATGTTCTTATAAAGGTTTGTTAATATGTATCTGGAATATTCACTTTTTTTGTTCGCCCTTGTCTGGCAAACTGTAATGTTTTGCTTATGAATATTGATACATGGAGTGTATATTAATGACCCTTGGTGACCTTAACCCTATCCTTATTGGCTCCCTGGTGGTATCTGCAGGCTCATGAATATTAATCTAGTTCTGTAACCTCCATTACCCTAATCTTTGCTGTCTAGCCTCCCAGAAGGACCCGTTGTCATGGTAACCCTTTTACTTGCCTCTTCCAGACCAAGGGTGGGAAAAATGTTGTTTAAAAAGCACAGAAAAACTAAATTACACACACATCTTGGATGTGCTTTGTAGAAAACTTCCTTTATATAAATAAGAAGTTGACTTTTCACTGGAAGTCATTTGTTAGAGTTCTCTTTGCTGAACTGTATGTTTTTTCAAGCTTTAAAGGGTATTTTACTCGTGATTTTTTAGGTTTGTGCCATTTCTGTTAAAAGGTGGACTCCTCCACATTGTATAGATTTATGTTTGCTCTTAAGCATCACAAAAATATTTCTACTATGGACTATCCTCCACACTCCCTGCAAAACACCTTCTCTGTTTCCATTGGTTAAACTGTTTGATTTTTCTTTCTTATTTCAGATGTGGACGGCAATGATGACGGGGGGCCCAATGGTGGTACTGTGGAGGATGAAGGCTGGTTTGGGAATGCCTCAGACACGCGCTCAGAGTCTTCGTCTTTTGGGGACACCCAGGATGAGGTCCTCCTGCATAGGGGATCCTCTCCAGATGAACAACCTGGAATCAGCATTGGGTCTGGGGACATTGATACATGTGGAGGTGAGAGCTCACTGGGTTGCCCTACACCCATCCATCGTGCCTCTTTGGAACTTCTTGGCCTGGATGGAGGTGCATTCTCGGCCCAGGACACACTCTCCTCGGTATCATCACTATATGGTGAGGCAGCATCTCGAGCCCTGGGAAAACCCTTAAGCAGTAACCTACGACGCCTCCTAGAGGCTGGGTCACTCAAACTTGACACTGGGGAGGTCCTGGGTCGGTCATCAAGGGGAAGTGCTGGAGGAGAGTCACCTCCAATTGCTCTAGCCCCACCTTTGACCCTCTCCCCATCTTCCCACCATGCCCAACAATTAAGTGCTCTTGCCCGAAAACTGGCCAATAACAATAACAATAGTGGCTCTGCCTCACCCGCCTCCTTGGCACCCTCAGTCACCAACATTAAGCAAGAGCCCCTTGACTCTTTTAACTCTGTTACCCCAAGCAATGGCAGTGGCTTTGTCTGGGCAGATAAGTGGCCACCGGCCACCTGCTCTACGCCCTGTGGCTCCAGTCTGTCCCCAGACTCTGCAATCCAGAAGTTGAAAGCAGCCGCCAATGCTGTACTTCAAGACAAAAATGCCGTGGCTTCCTCTTCAACGACATCTTCCTCCACCACCACCTCTGCCTCATCTGCAGTGCCCACCTTGGGTGGGGGTGGTCGAGGAGACGACGTGGTGCGCTTCGATGCCTTCAACTCTCCGTTTAGCCCACAGTCAGCTAGTTCTACGCTCGCCGCGCTTTCCAAGAAAGTCAGTGAAAGGAGCCAAGCATCGTCGACAGCCAGTGCTGCTTCGGACCACCAATCCTCAGCAAGTTCCTTCCTTTCTCTTGTGTCAATGACCTCTTCTGCTGCCTTGCTAAAAGAGGTGGCGGCCAGGGCGGCGGGAAACCTGCTGGCAGAGAAGAAGGAAGTTTCCCCCTTGGTACCTGCAGGGGTCCTCCAAGAGGATGCAAAGCCCCTGTTGGACATGAACCAGAAAGCACCCACGCCCTCAACACCCACTCAGAGCCTGGAGTTATTGCTGCCCTCTACTCCAAAGGGCCGAGGCAAGCCAAGCAACCAAGCAGGTAATCTAAATCTGACATAAGACAGGAATATGCGTAACAATCACTATATGACAAGTAGCAGTATTCGTGTGTTTGAACGAGTGGATAATAATGATCTATTTAAGTAGCGAAGGTTTGCCACTTAAAGGAAACTGTACAAAATTTTAAATAATAGTTGCACTACCAGAGATAAAAACAAACCTTCTCTGAAGTCCATCTTTGATACTTAACCAGTTATTAATTTTTTTTCTATATGGACACAGATTTTCCCTTGTGATAAGCAGCATCGGTGCCATTTAAGCTCATAATGTTGCCACAGTCTCAAATGTAACAAACTTGCTCATTTAGAGAGATGACAGACGTCCAAGATTATCATAACTGCACCTAATGAATGTAAAGGTTTAATTTCCCTTCCTGTTGTCCTAAAAAAAAAAAAAACAATCCAGCATAAACTTAATTGTTGGTAAAAAGATGCATTTCCTTATCATCATACTCTATTTCATTCACAGATGACCTGCAAAGTAAATATTTAAGTAGCAATATGTAAAGAACTAATTTCATAATGTGTTCAAAACTCCAAAAAGATGTCTTTACTATCAATTTGCAGGGCTGTATCACCTTTACTTGACAACATAATACCATGGTATTTTGTTGGTATTAAAAGCACAACTCTGAACTTCCATGGCATGTTTTCTCTAGTTTGGTAGTAGTTTTGTTCTCACCTCACTGGCGCTGAAGTAGCAAGTAGTGTAGCCTCAGCTTAACTGTCAGCCGAGCAGAGAGCATAACCGAGAGAAAACAGCCCTGGCTGGCCTTCTAGTCTGGGAAATGGTCTGTGGGCTCAACGGGGGGTTCTGACTGAGACCTCACTGGCTTCCCAAACCAGCTCGTTTGCGCTCGGATGTGCGTGCTGCCAAAAGGGGGCCGTCAGTGTGTGCACGGCACAGCGGGGAGCGCTGGAGTCCATATCCATCTCAGCAGCCTTCTTTTGGCTTCAGCCCCCACTAACCAGGGCCCTCTACACTGATCAGTGCAGTACTTAAGGCCAAACACATCATACTTTCCACTGACTGGATACAGATGCGTGCACACACTTTCTTTTCCCTCTTACACACTCTCCCTCCTCTCCTCTCTGTGCTCCTCACAAATGGTCCAGTAGTATAACATGCATGCATATACTCAGATGTAGACACGTAACCCAAACAGTGGTGCCCACAAAGATCTTATTCTTGTACAGGGGGAGACGGCTTCAGACTCTAAGTAGCCATGAGGGAGAATCGAATGCTTTCACAGAGATTGATGGGCACTTTTGAGGGATTGTGTCGCAACCCCGCTAAACCTAAAATGGCTGGATCAAATTGACTTCAGACAGATGAGGCAGTCGATGTAATATTCTGTGATCTGCATGCTAAAAAGGGGGGTCTGCTCTAGCCCAGCGTACTGTCAAGGTCAAGCAACGCTGTAAAAAATGCAGGTAGTTGTTTGGTCGCCAGACTGAAAAATGTGACCTTGATTATTGACTGTCACGTCTTGTTTTACTGTCATTATTGGTCCGTTAGAACATTAAACTGTATCTTGTATATGTTTTGCAGTCGGCATATTAATGGATTCCTTTTTTCTGTTAAACGATTGTGATTACATAGGAAACAGATATGTGAAGTAGCAATGCAAATGTACCGAACTCGCACCCATTTCCTCCCTCTGTTTTGTTTCTGCTTCATTTGCCTTAACTTTGAGTGAGTGGAAGTCATTTTTGCATCATGATCTCGGCTGAGCTTGGAGAGGTTGAGCCGCAGATGGTGGTTTATTGTTGCAAATAGGCAGTCTCGAGGTTTTACACCTCAGGTCAATGAATGGCTGAGCACATTTCACCAAACACTGATTACCAGATGTTTTTCAAGAAACGGCACTGGAATACTTATGAAGCCACCCTGACAGGCCCTTGTAGAATTTGTAATGCAATCATGCCTCTTTCTAATAAGACCAATTAAACAGTAATGGATGCCGGATATGAATCCAACAACAATAATCGAGGTACTAAAACATGCCAGAGTTTCTGCCTTCATTGTTCAATTGCTTCTAAGCATTGTCTTTCAGATATGAGCATAAGCATAGATATTTTAAGGGATGCTTAAAATGTTCAACACTAATAAAAGTGCTTTTTGAAAAGCTATATATATATGTATCTATGTATGTATGTATGTATGTATGTATGTATATATATATATATGTATATGTATATATGTGTATGTATGTGTATGTCTGCTGTAAATAGTGATGGGTGTTTTTCTTCCTGAAGGTTCTCCTGAGGATGGTGGGAAGCCATTTCAGTGTCCTGTGTGTGGACTGGTCATCAAACGCAAGAGCTACTGGAAGAGACATATGGTCATTCACACAGGCTTGAAAAGTCATCAGTGTCCACTGTGTCCCTTCCGGTGTGCGCGTAAAGACAATCTCAAGTCCCACATGAAGGTTAGATAACATGGATCTTTTTTTATCTTGTTTCCCTGCACCTTTTGTTGCCCCCAGAGATATTATCTTTAATTAGTGTTCATAATGGCTCTCAAAATATGATTGCCAACATTAAGGGATATGCATGCTTTTGTTAAACTTGTCACACATTCTCTGCCTGATTGAACATTGCTGCATTTTTGTTGTGTTATCTTTTCAATACATGCAAGTGAATTGAAGTGAATAATCTTGGTATGTTGTAGCTGTAGAGAAGTTATTTGACACTTTAACCTGGCTTCCTTTTCCAGGTACATCAGCACCAGGACCGTGGTGAGACGTTTCAGTGTGAACTTTGTCCTTTTACCTCCTCCCGACACTTCAGTCTGAAGCTTCATATGCGATGCCACCAACACTTCCCCCGCACAGACGTCAAGGTGAAAGAAGAGCTCACCACCGACACAGAGGGCGAGGGCTCCCTGTTGGGTGACAGCGGTTCGACGGACCTGAGAGCAACAGAAGTGTCTCCACTGAACTCAGACACCCAGCAGCATACGTCCCCTCCAGTCGAGGCTTCCGCCAATCATGTCCACATCAAGGAGGAGCCACAGGAGAGAGATTTATCCGTGCTCTCCCCTTTTAACATCTGCAGGGACCGTCCCAGCAGCAGCGCCAACTCCCTGGACCTACCTGGATTAGGGGTGAGATCAAGTCCTAGTGGTCCAACCACGGCCTCCCTCTTCAGCCCCGACATCACAACCAAAACGGCCACCGACCTGCTTATGAAGCTATCAGGTCAGAATCTAGATTTTTTTTAATGTTGTAGATCAAAATTACACAAAGGGCTGCAGTTAACTATTTTTATTTTCATTTAATCTGCACTAATCATTGTCATTAGATATGAATTAAACGGACACATTGAAAGTTGCAGAGCTAAGAATGATTTATGAATTCAGCTCAGTTCATTTGCAGACCACTTCGCAATAAATATAATTTCAATGCACTTTATATACAACCTGAATTCCAGAAAAGTTGGGATGTTTTTTAAATTTGAATAAAATGAAGCGAGCCAATATTTTATACACAATAGAACATCAGGTCTGTAACATGATTGGCAATAAAAGGGATGTCTTAGAGAGGTAGGGTCTCTCAGAAGTAAAGATGGGCAGAGGCTCTCCAGTCTGTGAAAGAGTGTGGAAAAAGATTGTGGAACACTTTAAAAACAATGTTCCTCAACCACAAACTCCAAAGGCTTTGCGAATCTCATCATCTACAGTGCATAACATCATCAAAAGATTCAGTGAGTAGGGGACAAGGCTTAAGACCTTTATTGGATGTTTCCGTGGTCTTCAGGCCCTCAGGTGATACTGCATCACTCATCAGCATGATTGTGTCAATGATATTTGGAAGGAATACTTCCAGAAACCACTGTCGGTAAACACAATCCTCTGTGCCACCTGCAGGCGCCAACTAAAGCTCGATCAAATAAAAAGGAAGCCATATTTGAACATGGCCCATAAGCTCCTTCGTGTCTTGTGGGCCAAGGCTCATTGAAAATAGACTGTTTCAAATTAGGAAAGTCTTCTATGGTCAGACGAGTCCAAATTTGACATTCTTGTTGGTAATCACGGACACCGTGTCCTCTGGGCTAAAGAGGAGGGAGATCTTCTAGCGTGTAATCAGAATTTAGTTCAGAAGCCAGCTTCTCTGACAGTATGGGGGTGCAGAAATGCATTCAGTATGGGCAGGTTGTATATTTTGGAAGAAACTATGAATGCTGAAAGGTATATAAAGGTTTTAGAGCAACATATACTCCCTTCCAGACAACATCTATTTCAGGGAAGGCCCTGTGTATTCTGTTTTGGCAGAAGCATTCAATAGCCCTCCAAATTTAAATGGGTGGCATTGTAATGAGTAATTCCTGCCCAAATGCCTGACGGGTTGAATCAGGTGTATATGGTTTTTGACAAATTGTGGAAAAACATCCCTGTGATCTGTAATTGCTTTATTGTACTGTCTTTTCTTCAGTTGATTTTGGAACTCCTGTCGTTACAGTTGCACTTTCATCAAGGCTATTTCAGATCTTTTAAATTTGAATGTTAAGACATTTGTGCTGATCTTCAGCAAGATTTTGTCTCCCCTTTGCCTCAAGTTTTGTTTTGATACTTCGCTGTCACCAGAAATAACATTCGTAAGAAGTGTAAACACTTTTTTATGTGCATCCTCTCGGGTCAGTGCTGCAGTATGTCTCAGAGCTGTTGTAACTATATTTCAAAATAATAGGATCTTAAAATGGTAGGGACTTGGTTCAAACATGTAGAGAAGAGACAGGAATCATCTTGGAAAAAAATAATAAAAAGGAAGGAAAATAGTCTACACAGTATAAACCAAATCCCAGTGTATGGATGAGAAGAGTCAGTCATACGTCACTGAGCTGTTTAATTGTTGTGCATATTGAGAATATCATGCACGCCTTCTCTTGTACACACACATTTACATAGTAGCTTTTGTAAAATATTTCCCATGAGTATGATCTAAAAGTAGGTCATTGTTTTCTTTTTTTTTTTTTTTTTTGCCTTATCACAAATTTCCTTTTACATTGCACTACTGCTGAGGGAGGAACACAAATAATAATTCTTTATTGTTTACAGATTTGTAACCTACAAATAGTCTTCAAAACAATAAACAGAAAATAATTAGTCATTCGGATGCACATGCAGAAAATAGCGCACACATGTTTCATGCGTAAAACTACGAGCATGTTCACTCCACTATGTACAATGCTTAATTGCAGCTACATAACAAAAGTGTTAGCATATAACAACTCTTCTCATGCATATATGTATTCTGAATTTCAAATGAAAATATAATGTACTAACAGGCAGCATGAAACAAACCTAAAGGGGAAAACACTGACAAAAATATCTTTACACGTTTGAACTTGATGGCTGTTTTATGATGAATCAGCATTATCCATTTGGTTAGTGGTAGTAATTTGTTGTCGTTTTATTTATTCAGCATTGTTTTTCTACCATAAGCCCCAAACAGAGGATGTTTGCCCTCACATTGTAGATGGATGAGTGTGTCACAACTCAATCTGACAGCTGTATTGCAAGGACGTTGTCAGCGAACATACTGCAGACAGCTATTTGGTGAACATCATCCTCTTGTTCAAGAGGTTTTTAGAGAAGGCAGCCGGCTTCCATGTCTGTTTTTAACAAAGGATGAGTTTAAGTTCATCACCTTTAAGAAGGTTGATGTCGCCATCTCCACAAAGTTCAGGGACATGATTAGCTCTGCGAGTGTTTGTTCTTTGTTGCCTCATGTGGTGAAAGACCAGTGTCATTTAAACACAGTTTTAGCTTTGTCTACCATCCCGTCATGTACAGCATCATTTAATGTCTGGCTGTTCTGGTCCCATGAATGGTCTTTTCTTCCCTTCTTGTGATCATTTCTGTTTGACGTGTCATACAGGTCGGGATAGACGGGTATGATTTTCTTGGTTGCTGGAGTGATAATTGACAATGACAGCAGCATCTTTCTTAAAAGTCCAGAGATTTTCTACTAGAAGTGCTCAGAACCGCCTCACAAAAAAGGGCTTCGTGCTCCAAAAAAGAGCTTTTCCTCTTGGCAGCTGCATACACTCTCCTCTTTTGGAGTAATTCAAGAGACATTAGTGCGCACAAAACATGTGGACACAAGCCTTTGCGATTTTCTTTTTTTTAAAAATCCAGACAAGGATGAAAAAGTAAGGTTAGAATTTTTAATTCTTTGCTCAGCGTTTTAAAATGGGACTTAATCGCTGCCCATCTTTACTCCTCCACCGCTGGCCTTTGATTAGCTCCACTAATGCAGTTGGGGATTAAATCATTTGCTCAAGGGCACCTCAGTAAGAGTTGTTGAAGGAATCATTTTCTTCACCCACATCCTGTCACTTATTCAAGGGTTTGACAAAGTGTAACCTCTAGGCATCTTCCTCCTGCTAACAATTCTCTTTGTCTGTCTGAAGGTGTTACTCTCACTGATAGAGTAGTCTCAGTTTTTATTCCAAAGTTGCTCTGGAGACGAATGGAAAAGGTTCTGCTGATATGTAAAGGGAATAAAGTGTTGCTTTTGAGGTCTAGAGAGATTTTCGTATTGCCTAAAACTAACTAACCGAAGTTGCAGATAATGCTGTGTGACAAAGTATTGTGTCAAGCTTTATAATATACCATTTAACAAACTAAATAGGCTTCACAAATATGCTGTTGTCAGGGATACAAGGCCTAGGCTGTGTTTGGATGCATTTTACCATGTTGCAAAATATCAAAGAAGCCTGGAGACGGTGGCAAGATTGATGGAAAAAGGTTGACTGAGGTCAGGAGCCAGGGTTGAGGCTACAACTGCCACTCTCCCACTTAATGCTGTGTAATTAGATTGAGATCTTGAGCAAGGATTGGGGGGGGGCTGGCAACATTAGATTAATTAAAAATTTATGCATAATTCATAATTAAAAAGGAATTCATAATTTGAAATGATTAGCGCCCTGAGCGCCATCTTATGACCCCGTGAGGATGCAGAGGGACTGGGCCAGCTTAGTTAACTCCCCCACAATCTTGCATGCCCTGGCTCCACATGGATGCCCCCTGGGTGCCAATGGCACTTCACTCCCAGACTGCACAATCAAGCTCAGGCAACTCCCAGAGGAGCCAAGATGGCTCCTTGCAATGGCAGTCCGGTGTAAAGTGGCGGACATCTTAGTCAGGACATCATTCAAGGAGAATGAGGGGAGCATATAAAAAGGCAGGACAAGGGGATGTTGAACTTGAATGCATGAGGATGGGGTTTCATGAATACCACTGCTTTGATCACAAAGTTCTCCCTTTGTTGGGGGCGGAGTCACAAAAAGATAATTATGAAACTGGGAAGTAACGGGCTCAGATCTCAGAGGCTTACCCGTGCCATGAAGCAGGCAGTGAAGCAGAGGTGAGGAAGTTCCTCCTGGGACCTGTAGACTCAGTTTCTTCTGACCTCCCTGTCAACCCAGATTGAGTGTGTACATGAGCATCTCATCCCTCCTGCTTTTACACTGCTGTCTCTGTGCTTCAGTCCCGCAAGGCCTTTGAGAGTTGGTGGGGGTGGGGGTTGTTTTAAAAAGCTGCGGCAGGAAAAAAAAAAGAAAAAAGTGACAGCAACTGAGTGAGACAGTGTAACAGGCAAAGAGGGAGTTGCATCTCGCTCTGTAGGCATAAAAATCTGAACTCTTCCTGACCTCTGACATAATAAGAATATCATTTTTGGGCTGCCCTGCTTTCCATCGAGTGTTACACTGATACCCTTTGATTTTTATCCTTGCACACTGACACGACCGTTAGCTATCCAGTATGATCCACATTTTGATTCAGAGATGAAAGCCGCAGAGGCACTTTGAAATGCACGGCCGTTACCCTGTGCCCAGTGGACCCTGAGTTAATAATGACAGTGGGCACTGCACCCCCTCCAAACACCACCCCCCACCCCTGCTGCGGTGACACAGGCACAACGAGGTTGACCCTGGCTGGGTGTGAATAATTGGCATGCAAGGGGTTGTGGGAGGTGTTGCATCTGTCATGATGCTTCTGCAGTTGTCTTATTTATCTTTTCCTGGGAGAGAAAGAACTGCATGGAACTGTTCATCGCTACAATAATATGACACAAAGGCAGTTTTTAAATCCCGTGTCTTTTAATAAAACCAGGGTAGTTGAGTTTTTCTTTCCTCCTGATTAATTTTCTCCAGCGTTTCTGTTATTATTCCAGCGACAAACCAAATTTGTGTTAAACGTAAAAATACTCCGAATGTGTTTATTTTGTTTATAATTTGCTTTACTGAATTTATAGATTACATCTGATCTGTCCCTTGCTTTCCAACTCAGCATGAGACGACACAGACGGGCCTTTTGTGTGTGACCTCTGGTCCATACATCCCCATTGCAGCCATCAGTATCACTGTCCAGTGTGTAGCACACTGTCAGCTATTGTTGCGCTCTCAACCTGCCCCACGTAGCCCTGTGCTGCTTTTTTTTTCTCCTTTTTTCTTTTTTTTTTCCTTTTT
Source organism: Hirundichthys speculiger (assembly GCA_018398805.1). Taxonomy (NCBI): domain Eukaryota; kingdom Metazoa; phylum Chordata; class Actinopteri; order Beloniformes; family Exocoetidae; genus Hirundichthys; species Hirundichthys speculiger. The sequence goes on along the minus strand of JAGFBZ010002170.1, from coordinate 173,438 downwards.
CTTTTCCTGGAGAAAACAGCAGCCAATTGTCAGAGGGGGAGCAGGCCGACGTGACAGAGGTGGAAAGCTAATGAAGTTATTTGACGGCAGCCCTGGCCACGGAGCGAGAGGTGAGGTGGAGTGGACAAGCGCCTGGCAGTGAGACGGATGAGGCGCAAGAGAAAAGCGCAGCGAAGGGGAGAGAAACCAGCAATAGAATGGCAATGAAAGTAGCATTGGTGGCAGGTGTCAGAAGGGTGTGATAACATGGAGGCAAACTGATAGCACCGTCCGTCCTGATCTAGGACCAGCCTCACAGTGCCATGCACAGAGAGCTGACGCTAGCCTCGGGTAGCGCATAACCACGCTGCCAGGGAGCTCACGGAACTGAAGCTCAGTCACCCAGAGATGCCCATCTCCTCTGCAGATCTGTACTCATGATATAAAATGGTCTGCCAGTGCCAGTGACTGTGAAACTTTAGCAGCCAAAAGGCCAAAGTGTAAACTTTGTGTCAGTGGCTGAGCTTCTTTTTGGTACAGTGTTCCAGCTTTATATTTTGAATCATCAGCATGTCGGAATAGCAAACCTGCCCATTGGATAAGACTACTAAATTATTCATTGGGCTCTGTAACAGATTCTGAGTGGAAATACACTCTATTTATAACATTAATCCCAGAGGTCACCAAAGTGGTGTGACTTTGCGTAAATGCGTGTCCTGGAGTCATTTATGTTCTTATGAAGCCGCAGAGCAGAATTTGAGTACGATTATGTTATACATGCAGTGGCTTGTGGCTTATTAACAACCAAACAAGTATTTCAAGACCTTTGCATTGTTGCGTTGGCCAACACAAAGCAAAGATATGATCCAAGAACCAGATGCGTGCGGGTCTGCTTGGTTAAGGTTATTTTCATGCGTGTTTGTAAGGCGGTGACCAAGTGTGCTGTCCCTGTCTGATCCAACATGGCCCAACACGCTTCTAATTAGAGGACGTCCTTCCAGGTGCTGACCAGGTTATACTTAGCCTGCCCGCTGACATCTGACAGTGTGACATTTCCAGCTGGTGCTGTGTTCGACCCTGCGCCACTGCCCCAGAACTTGAAGGTCACTGGCCCTTAACGCTGCCTCCCCATCCTCCCCCTCACCACTCGGCCCATCTTCCTTTTCGCCCCCTTGAACTGCACCCCCAGCCTGCCATGGTGTGGCATCATGGCATCACATGGGTGGTCAGTACACCGTAACCTGTCTCCCCTTTTTTTTTTTTTTTGCCCTGCATCCCCTGTCCCTTAGCCCTTTAGCTATAGATCATCATTAATCAGGAGGAGCGGGGCCAGCACAGATTGATGGCGCGGGCACGGGGGCAGCAGGCCTGTGGTGGTTTGAGATGTTAGGTGTGATGGTAGGGTAAGGAGCAGAGTAGATCTCTGCCGGGGCCAGAGGAGGCTGGAAGGCAGTGGATTTGAGAGTGATGGCCTCTCATATACACATGCCCTGTATTTGTGTGTGTGTGTGTGTACATGCTCTACTATTTCAGTTTGAACAAGTGTCCAGAGTTGTGTCAGGAGATCTGTAGCCTTATTTGTTGGTGCAGTTTATTTGTTGGTTGTTGGTCATATTTATATTCATGTAATGTCTGCATTAACTCCTTAGTTCTTCAGCTTTGATGTTACTAATTTCTCTTAAACTGCATAGGTATTACTTTTTCTCTTAAGATATTACAAATGTGATTAGCTATAAGGTGAAATGACTCAGAAGCGAAGATATGCATGTGTAAATCTAAATACATATATACACATACACATACATATACATACATACATATATATACACATGCTCACACTGGAACTGGTAGATACTGAAGCTTTCATATAGCTCAATTTATTTAAAGTTTTGACAAACAACATGATTGCAGAATCTAACGGGAGGTTTTACATACGCTTGACAATATAGCTCTCATTCTAGAAAGTTCAAGTAAGGTTGCAAATCACAAGTCACAAACCTTTTTTTTTCTCCATCTCTCTCTCTTCAAAGTATGACATAACAAAAATGGCTCTGATAACATAAATTTAGTTTTTGGATTTGCTGATTTTGACAGACCAGTTTGCTTTGAAAAGTACTCTTGGTTCTGTTCTATGGTTCTGTGTTGCATGTTTCATTAGTATACTGTCTGTGTCCTTAAATATTCCTTATGCTTCCCATTGCCATGTACAGACATATATGATTTTGGGTCATATTTGGAAAGCTTCTCATTGTTTTAAAGCTGTTTTATATTTCAACAGCATTGTAAGCTATAATCTGTATAAACCTTTGCCTTAGCTTGGAGAGTATAGTCGAATACTGAAAGACACAAAGAGAGCCGCTTGGCCTGCTGTTCTTTTCTTGGCCGCTATCGGAAGTTGCTCCGTGTCTAATTATTAATTATTCATCTAAGGCGGATTAGATGTGGCCCAGTTTCTCTTGAAGATGGCTTAAGAGGAGAGCGATCCATGTGACAATTCACATCTTAACCTAGGCTACACACTGCAGATATGACAGATAAGGCTTCAGCTGATTCCTGTCACGCTCAACACAACTCATGTTTGTATGTCTGAAAGGGATTCAGATGACTTCAGAAGCAATATGGGATGAAGAAATCAGACTTGAAGTTGAAATCAAACAGCAAATAAAATGCAGAGAAATAAATGAGATATGGAAAGGTTGGAGTGAAGGAGAAATAGGGGACTAGAAATGCAGGGAATTTACTGAGGATGCCATGAAGACCAGAAAAGATAATATAAATCTGCACCTTCAGTGTTGGCTGACAGCATCTGTGGCATCCCTTTCTGGAGCAAGACTGTGCAAATCCTCCATAGATCATCATTTAATGAGCCTTTTTTTTTTTTTTTTCATGTGTAGTTAAGCATATTCTGTCCGCTCTTTAATGATTTACTTGAAAGAAACAATGATTATACCCTCATCTCCCTTTGTAAGAATGTGATGGACATGGTCCAGATAGTTTTTTTTTTTTTTTTTTTTTAATAGGATGCATCTTTTACATGCTTCACTTGAGCATCACATGTCAATTTGATCATTCTTATCCCTGTGATCTTTCCTTATGCTTGCAGCGGCCAACCAGAGGGAATCACTCCAGTCCCCATTCCACCTAAAGGAAGAACCCAAAGTGGAGGAGGCACTGAGCCCTAGACCATCCTCGCAGTCTCAGAGCCAGGTTCAGCCAAGCTTCCCTGTGACCTACTGCCAGGATGGGCCAGCAGGGACTGCAGTACCCACAGAGCGTCCAGGGTCACTGAAAGCAAGGGAAGGGAGCCCCATTGCTAAGAACAGTTTGCTTAGCCAGGATATCAACGTTAAAGTAGCTTCTGAGCTGCTGATTAAACTTTCAGGTAGGGTACTTCCTTATCAGTGTATCTGTGTGTTTATAAAATGCTCTAACTAGTTTGTAGTTTTCAGCTCAGTCTATGTTAATAGTGGACACAGTTCTGTAATTCCTCTGCATTTCTGTTAACATTGAATCTGTGGCCTTGAAATAGTGCATATACTGGATACATCCTCTATATTTTCTCTCTGTTAGACAATACTACCAACCTTACTTGAATCTTTAAAGAGGTACGAACAACTATTTTGAGAGGACGACAGGTCACACATTGACAGACATCTGTTGTGTTGGTCATGTTTTGAATTTCAGAATAACTTTAGAGCATAACCGAAGGTCATAGGATACAACACTGATCACCACAATGAGATGCTGTTGCTCTTGTTCCACACCTTATTAGGCTAAAGGTTGGTCAAAAATTATTGAACGTACCCATGTGACAGACTGTATGTTGTGTCAAGTCAATGTTTCTCTAAAGTAGTGTTCCCAAACTTTTTTTTTATATGGGCCCCCCTCCACACGCACCTCTCCTCAACCCTGCATTAGATGCACAAGGATCCACAACTGCAAATGGAATACAGGATATTACAATATTATATTCAAATACAGTCTATAATTTATAAACCTACAGTCTCACCGCAGGCGGGAAACGCCGTGCTCTGGTTTTAAAACAGCTGTGGTGCAACTTCAAGTACCACTGAAAGCGACTTGGAGCACAGCACTTGGTTGTACTCGTAATTGGTTACGAACTCACCCGAAGGTTTCGAGATCACATGACGGTTGTGCAGGAGTCGGCTCATTGAAAGACTTATATCTCACCGTGGCCTTGTTCATTCTTGAAGTTGACATTTAAAAAGACTGGGTGCTGTCAAGTAAAATGTGTTTTTCAACTTATAGACTGACTCTCATACGTGCTTCAGATCTCTTCTAAAACACAGTCTCCCGGGGTTAACAAAATGTCTATGTACAAGCCTGCCAATGGTGCTTTATTTTGAAATCTCGCCGGATTCTCTCTGCTATTTTTGCATCTGACTTCCTGCCAACTGGTTGTGCTGTGTGCACCAGCGGCCAAGTGCCAAAATAGACTCGATGGGTACCTTTTGGCCAAAAAACTGGTCCAACTCTACTTGAATGGTGGCAATTCAAAGCGGCTGGCAAACTCATCCATGTTAGCAATGTAGTAGGGCTTTGTTGCGCTCTCCCCTGCTGTAACGGCAGGCACCCCCCCCCCCCCCCCCCCCCCAAGGGATGTGCCCCCCAGTTTGGGAACCGCTGCTCTAAAGGATTTACTCTCAATGGACTTAAACCATTTAATAAACCATTGTGTTCTCTGCAGTAATACTTGCATCACATGGCAGTTTGTCAGTTTATTACAACATCCTGAACAAAGTATTCCATTTTTTTTGTTTCTTTTGATCGTTGAATCTCTTAAAACAAGACCAACTAATGTCATGATATATATGCTTGCGTTATTGAACTGAAAACTCAACCCTGATTTGCCCGTTGTTCTATGTGAGGCTTTTTTATTTAAAGTAACATTTCTCTGTGTCCCATATCTGCTGTGTGGACCGCTCTGACACTATCCAGCACAGCATGACTTAGCCTTTATAGCTTCTGCTTTGAGCTCAGTAAGAATGTCGGTAACAAGTCATTGGGGAGGGTCTCAAACTTAGCTTCTTTCTCGGGAGAATAATGCCTGTGCTGCTGCACATGGCATTACATGTTGTCATAGATTAGAGCCTTCTTTATTGTTTGATTACTACCGGATTTAATTTTGAAAGTGTCGTTAAAAGCATCAGTATTTTAATCTCAAAATTACTACCAAATGCCAGACCTTGTTCAAGTGTATTATGGACTTATGTTTGTCGACTGTGGGCTGGAGGAGAGCGTGTTTTATTCCTGTGTCAGCTGAATAGTTAGCAATATGAAATTCAAAATAAGTTCTTTCCTTATTGAATTGTTCATTGCACTGCATATATATCATATACAGTTTGCATTAATAACTTTTTAGCAGGCAGCGAGAACTGACTTTCCTATACAAATACAGAAAATTATTGCCCTGTTCCAATATTGGAGCTGGGACTGTGCACTGTTGCAAATATACATCTACAGTGTTAAAAAAAAAAAAAACAAAAGCAAATGGCTGATGGAAGTGCAGCAGGGCACGGCTCCATCCACGGCTCTTCATCCTGTGCCAATGTGTGTATGCTTGACAGACACCTCACACACCGGTTGCTATTGTTCTCCCCGGGTCGACTGGTGTTCACAGTGACTCATGCTGGCTGGTAGCTCAGTGGTACTACACGTGTGCTGCTCCACTGCCTGCCCCAGGTCACGTTTCCCTGTGCGTACATGTGCTCGTGTGTGCGTTTTAAAGAAGGCAGGAGAAAGACAGAAAATCCTCATGTAAAATGTTCGCCTATGAGCATAAACAGAGAAACTGATAGATTGCAGGGGCTGGTATTTAATCCTTCGCTGTGCTGCCTCTACCTGTGCTTTTCATTTCACCACTGTGCTAACTCTTTTTCTGTCTTTTTCTGTGTTCTTTCCAATCCTTCCGCTGATGTTATCCTGCCAGTTTATTTGGTCTTCTGGCAGCAGGGCCAGCATTTATCCCCTTCCATTGCTTACACTGGCTCTGTGAGTTTGACCTAGGTTAGGGAAAGATGCTGCAGCGTTCATCCGTCCACCAGCTCCTTCTGCCCCCTCATGCAGTCCTCGGAGCGCAGTGCCATCCATTACCATGGCAACAGTGGGGGCGTTGGATGGAGAGGGCTGTCTAGAGTGACAGCCTTGACAAGAGTCTGGACCCTCAAATGACCCTGAGGGAGGAAGGGAGGCAGGGAGGGAGGGAGGGGAAAAAATGGGAGAGGAGGAGAGGAGAGAAACAGGGAAAGGTCACTGCCGTTATAGTCATGTGTGATTACAGTCATGGGGTTCAAGGGCACCTGCACTACCACCCCTTTCTGTCCTCTGTTAAAGGTCAGTCACATAAGGATATGTGAATAGGAAAAACACTTTAGGAATTTGGGCCAGGCATTTTTCTTTCTTCAAAACATTCCTGTCTGTCTGTGAAAGTGTTTATTTCCTTTTTTTACTTATTTGGCAGCACAGCAAATGCACAGAGCCTAATTAAATTTCTGCTCCTCATCCTGCCTCGATCGTGCCGTTGAACAGTCGGAGCAAGTGGGGTTGTCATCATTATGCCCATTGTGCTGTAACATGAGTTGTATCATCCCTTTAACTAGGTCGCTTCTCCCCCCACCCCTCTCTCTCTTCCTTATCAAACATTTGTTGGTGCTGTTGAGTCGCCTTGCTAGCGCTACCTCCCCCACATCTGTTTAAAACCAGGCTGCTGGTGTCTGGGGGCTAATTACGCCAGGCTAAATAGTCCCTGGCGCCAGCGGCTAACGTGTCCGAGCAGATGGGCACTGGTGTTGCAGGGCACGGGGAACATGGCGTCACAGGAAGGGAGGATAGGAGGGATGGGGGTGGCGCAGGGCCCTAGGTGGTGCCCTGGCAGATTGGCATCATGTGGGTAACAGCCGTGCCACCCACTCACCATCCAGCCACCCTCTCCATAGGTGTGAAGTCACACTTTGTACTCGCTTAACGACAGTGCTCATTACCTTGCTAATGCAAGTTGCACGAAGCAGTTTAGACAACTATGAAACAGAAACACTTTTAAGCCAAGTGGCATTAACAAATATTCAATACATTTTTATGTGGTAAGTGAAACTGAAAATATTGTAAATCCCACTCTATGTGAAAATTCCACATGAACACGGTGACATCAGTGTCCTATCTGAGCCATTCCATTTAGCATTCACGTGTATAATTAATTGATTGTAATGGTTTAAGTCTAGATTGTCAGAGGCTGGAAAAAAACATGGTCTACCATCACTGCGACCTAATCTGGAATCCCTGATAATAATAATTATAATTATGTATAATACTTTATTGATTTGGGGTATTATATGCACAGGTCTACTTAGTTTTTCTTTGTGACTTGGCGACTTGGTTTTTTTTTTTGAATAGTGAAAATGCCAGTTTTTATTTAATTTGGTCAGGGATCTCACCTTTATTAAGAAGATACTTTTCAAAGAGGATCAAAATTTTAACTTTTAACAGTCTCCAGGGCAAGTTTGTTATTTGCAGCTGTGTAGTTTTTGTCACAGTTATGTTATTTCAGCTTGATTTCCTCCAGATAAACACCGTGAATCATTTTTATATAATGGTTCTGTTTTTGCTACAACTGAATTCACTCTTTACCTACCCATCTGTTCTCAGGATAGATGGTGTTATTCCATTACACAGTATGGTATGGGCAATGGGCATTTCGTTTTCCACTGCAGGTCGAACCACCTCAGTGTAGGCAGGATGTTGTCTTGATCAATATAGCGGCATCACCTTAAACTTCTGATATGTCATCATAATGTGACACAATGGAAGCCGTGGAAGAAATGTTATACCTGATTCCCACTATGTGGTTAAATGCCACAGTGAGGAAACAGAAATGAAGTATCTCTCAAATAGACAATGGCAGTATATTTGAAAGACAAGTCCTTTGAACAGAGAAATAGCCACATTGGTGGCTTTGCTTTTCTTTAAAAAAAATGGCAGCGTTTATTAGGTCATGGCACATATTTTGGAGAATTCCTGTGACAGTTCCCTATCCAAACAGGAGTCTGCAGTGGCTCTACATCACTGTGTCAGTTACTGTCAGTTACATGGTAATCCTACAATAGAGGGAGAAGGAGAAGAAAAAAACAACAGCTAAGTCTAAAAATGTCTTTAGTCCATTAAAGAAAGTATTCATAAAGGCTTTCAGCTGTTCTTAATGACACTATTGAGTCAACAACCCATCTTTCATTTTTTTTAATTAATTTAGTTTCTAACATTTTAATAAATGCACTTTTAAGTTGCTTTCACCAAAATGTTAACTCTAGGGAAAAAAAAGACAGTTTTTATTCAAATATGAGCATGTTTTCTGTTCACTACCTTGATTGTAAGGCGCTTCCATTTCATCACAATTTCCTTTCTGCCTTTTAGCCATGAGCAGAAAAAGCATAGTTAAATATTAAGAAGAGTTATAAAAATAATTGCCTTTTGTCAGCAAATCCAGCAATCCTCAGCAAACACTTTGAATCTTTTCTATTAAAATGGCAAATGGTTTGAATAAAATTGAAAAACCGCAATTTTAGTTGAGGTTGAGAACATGTTTTTGCTTAGTTTTTTTTTTTTTTAAATAAAGTGAATAAAATACAAATATGCATATATCAGCTTCTTCGTTTTAGTTTGACAGTGCATGTAATGCTCACTGTTCAGCTTTACGGTCACATTCAGAGCTTTACTGTTGATTAACTATAGCTTATCTCTGCCTCCTGTCTGAGCAGTTTACCATTCTGATTCACAACATTGGCGTCATTGTGCAGTATTATCTCATATTAAGCCCTTGCACTGCTCTGACAGTGTCCTCTCCATGACCGCTCAGAGTGGCCGCTCGCTGACCTCTCTCACTCCTGCCCTCCGTACCTTCTGTCTCACTAGCTCTTCGTCACTTCCTATGCTTCTATTTACAGAAAATGCAGTGTGTTTAGCTTTGCTGGCATGCGTGATTGACAGACTTACTGAGGCAATCACAATTTTGCGTCTTGACCTCACACAGTAAAGGTTTAGCAACCTTAGATTAGCTGTGGTTTGTGCCAAATTTTTCTTGTTTTGTTTTTGTTTTTTTTTTTGTACTCAGAACCACTTCATAAGGGCAGTATCTGGCTCCTTATTGGCTATTTATCGCGCACACTGCTCTAGAGTCAGATGGAGCTGCAGTTTGTAACCGTTGGAAGGCTTAACTACTAAATGCTAGCTGGTCGAGGATCAATTGTAGCAGCAGTTGCCTGTGAAGTCTGCGGGCAAGACTGCTGTGGCTCCCACATGACATGCAGTCTCCACACTGCAGCCTTTGAAGCGCCTGAACTCTTCACCCCTGTCTGAGCAGGTCGACTAGAGAGCAGGAGAATAGAGAGATTGAGAGAGTAAAGGGTGGGGGCAGGGATGGAGAGAGATGTGGAATAGCAGAGCAGGGAGAGAGGGGAAGACTAGGATAACGGGAGGGGGAGAGGTGGAGGGTTGTCATTTAGGCTCCAGCCAACTCTCATCCCAATGTCCTCCCCCAGCTCTTATTTTCCCCCCTTCTTTCTGCTGCCTTCTTTCCCATTTTACCCTCAGGTGTTCTTTTTCTAGCACTCTGACAGTTTTTTTTTTTCTTATCTTCACTCTTCCTATATTCCTCTCCCCCCGTCTTCCTCCTAGCATGTCGGTCCAAGAATTCGTTTGTTTGCTTTCGCTACATCAAACTGACTTTGCGTGTAAAAATAAATAAATTAATAAAATCACTAATTGCTTAAGACCGTTTTCATTTAAGCATAATTACGTATATTTGCTGAGTGTATTTTCTCAGCGAAACGGCGTGTCAGATCCGCACAGATTCAAGTCGACACCTGAGGTCAAAGTTGATCACTAAAAACAGAACAGCACACAAACCCCAGTCAGTCTCGGTCTAACTCAAATCTTAAGTGGTGATGCGTGAGGGGGAATGGATGGTGTAGAGCTTTTATAACAACGTCAACAACAAAAAAAAAAACAACACACGGAACAAATTCATGCACATCGTAAAAGTGAGCGTTAGATTCCAAACGGACCTGGTATGAGCCTTTGTAACCTTTCCTGTGGCTGATGATGGCCACATTTGAGAATGTTTCCACACAGACTATTCATCAAATAGGACCTATATGAATTTGTTTAAAGAGTTACAGACTGGAACTAAACGTAGCTAAAACTGCAAGCTGAATGCTTATTTAAAGAGCAGCCAGAACAACAAGTGCACTTGAGTGTTGCACCTGCTCTGCTGATAACAAAAGACTTTACTGTTGAAAGTTTCAGGAAAACAAGGAGTGCTCATTGAAAACCGGCAGTAAAGAAATACTAAAAATAATTATAGTTGAACAGTATAACCTAGATGTGAACTGCTTTTTTTGTTTTGTTTTGTTTAGCTTTGTTTCCCTCTTTAAAAAAAAAAAAAACCAAAACAATATCGTTGACTGTTTGAACAGGAGGCAACCAAATTGCTTTTTTTTTTCTTTTTAAATGATAGTTTTGCCAATTCTGTCTGACTGGAAATAATTCTCCCTGGAGTACTCAAATTACTACCATTCAAATATAAACACAGAAATGGCTCCTTGTTGTATGCAAAGAAAGGATCTTGCTTTTCTCATATTTTAGTTTAAGAAATTTTCAGAGGCACTGGAGCAATACTGACACCAAAGGAAACCGTGATATTTATTGAGAGGGTAATGGCACTTCACACACGCGCCCTCACGGTGAGGCATTTTTCCAAAGCTGATTCTCTGGCCTAATGGCAGCTGATGTATCACAGAGGAGGCTTCTGCACTGGAGGGGATGAAACACAGGCGCATAGGCACACGGTACACACACACACAGTCTTATTCACATACAGACGCAGGCAGGCTGGGGGCTGCTTTTTATGGCTTCAGAACATTAGGTCGTGACCCCAGCGAAAAAGCCATAGCTATTATCAGTGCATGAATGAGGCCATATTTTAATTTTTTATTTTGTGGCAGGTCGACTTTTCATCTGGTATGTCTTGATGCGATGCTCCCATCGTGTTCTCTGTGTGTTATGTGATGTCTCTGCAATGGGTTTAAGGGTATTTACATGCTTAACTGAATTTACATATAGAATCCATGAGTACATGGATGTGTGGATTTGTTTTTGTGTTTTCGCAGAACAGAAGTCCTCTTTGCCTCTGTCATTAGGGTGGTGATCCAGTGATGGAAACTCATGTGTCCCTTGGTTGACCCTTATGGTGCAGTGAACAAGCCCCGCCCTGCCCCTCACCCTCCTCTCACTGTGCTTCTCCATCCGCCTCTCCTAGGTTACTCAGCCAACTCAAGCCACCTGATTAAAGGATTAGCAGACCTGATGGTTGTCACTGTACCCCCGTCATGCAGGTTACTACCAATAAACCAGGCGCCTGGCTTTCAGGGAATACACAAGGGGACTGTTGGTCTTAAATTCAGAAACAAAAGCTCAGCTGCATACACAAAGGCACCAGTTAAGTTGGTGCTCTTCTGTTCCTAATGATCTGTAGGTTCAGTATTTGTGATTCAAGTTGGCTGTGCATTGAAGATGAGCAGAGAATATAAGGAGAAGAGGGCCAAGGTTAGCGTCTTGCATCTTCCCCCTCCCTGCTTTTTCCTCTTGCTCTTCTAACCTTCCCCTGCCCCTCCCCCTGTTCCCAGTGCCCTGCCAATTTTAAATATCCCACCATCATGCTGAGTCGCAGTGGCAGCCTCGGTGTACCAACCCCGCTGCTTCGTCCTGCTCCTGTTTGTCGACGCACCGAGACACTGCCTCCTGCCATCAAACCAATCAAAGATCCCCATCAGTTTTCCCATCCTTGATCAATCTTTTTAGTTCTTCAGATTACGCAGCTGCACTGTGAATCCTAACCGCAGACCACAGTCTGCATTCAATAAAGTAAATCTAACTATTAAGACTCGTGATAAGCAAATTGCGACAGTGGAATAGCTTCTCATCAGGACAGTAAATCTCACATCACTGTTTCAATTTTCACAGCTGGCATTATTTTCATAGTAGTGTACATTTTTGGTTTAATATCCACAGATATAGCAGTGTGTGAGTGGAGATGAGCTCAGGACATTCCTAACAGCTGCCGTCTCCCTCTTAACTATTTTTAGCTTGCACACTGTTTGAGCTTGTAAGAGAAGAGAGACAATAACTGTTCTCACCTTTTAGACCACTCCTGGTGTGTTTAAAAAAAGGGAAAAAAAAAACAAGCAAACTACCAGTTTTTACATGAATAACCATAACTTATCATATAATCAGTTGAAATGTAAAATCTTTCCCCTCCTGTTCATACTATGTGCTTCAGTTAACCCATATGATGTGATGGAATCATCCTCCAAGCAACAGCGTGACAACCCAGTGCCCTCTTAGCCTAATAACCACACAGCTAGATACTGACTCAGCTCTGCTTCAGAGGAAGTGCTCGCACTTTAAGTTTATTTTGATCTCAATATTTTAGATTTGGTTCCACGTCTACAGATTATAAGAATGTGCATGTGACTTTTGGTTTACTTGTACATACAGATAAGTGGGTCTTTTAACTGTTTGACCATACCGGTGTTCTGATAAAGGTCAAGAGTTTCAGAAAAGACTGAGTCGACCTGTAGGGAATGACCTTATCTGACAGGTGATTTTAGAAGGGGGAAAAAAACAACTAATGAAAGTCTTTCTTTGAGGTCAGACCATTTTTACAGGATTATGTGGATGCAGTGCTTAGATATTTCAGTATGCATCATGAAGCGTAGGTATTCTGTGGCTATACATCGCACATACCAGCCACTTTTTAGGTACACCTGTCCAACTGCTCGTTAAACCCAATTTCTAATCAGCCAATCACATGGCAGCAACTCAAATACATTTAGGCATGTAGACATGGTCAAGACCATCTGCTGCAGTTCAAACTAGCATCAGAATGGGGAAGAAAGGTGATTTAAGTGACTTTGAACGTGGCATGATTGTTCCCGTGCCAGACGGGCTGGTCGGAAGTATTTCAGGAACTGCTGATCGACTGAGGATTTTCACGCACAACCAACCCTAGGGTTTACAGAGAATGGTCCGAAAATATCCAGTGAGCAGCAGTTCTGTGGGCGCAAATGCCTTGTTGATACCAGAGGTCAGAGGAGAATGGGCAGACTGGTTCAAGCTGATAGAAAGGCAACTGTAACTCAAATAACCACTCGCTACAACCGAAGGTATGCAGAAGAGCATCCCTGAACGCACAACATGTTGAACCTTGAGGTGGATGGGCTACAGCAGCAGAAGACCACACCGGGTACCACTCCTGTCAGCTAAGAACAGGAAACTGAGGCTACAATTCACACAGACTCACCAAAATTGGACAATAGAAGATTGGAAAAATGTTGCCTGATCTGATGAGTCTTGATTTCTGCTGCAACATTCAGATGGTAGGGTCAGAATGTGGCATCAACAACATGGAAGCATGGATCCATCCTGCCTTGTATCAATGGTTCAGGACTGGTGGTTGTGGTGTAATGGTGTGGGGGATATTTTCCTGGCACACTTTAGGCCCATTAGTACCAGTTGAGCATCGTCAGTACTCGTCAGCCTACCTGAGTACATTGTTGCTGACCATGTCCATCCCTTTATGACCACAGTGTACCGATCTTCTGATGGCTACTTCCAGCAGGATAACGCACTGTCATAAAATGTGAATCATCTCAGACTGGTTTCTTGAACATGACAATGAGTTCTCTGTACTCAAATGGCCTCCTCAGTCACCAGATCTCAATCCAATAGAGCACCTTTGGGATGTGGTGGAATGGGAGATTTGCATCATGGATGTGCAGCAGAAAAATCTGTAGCCACTGGTGATGCTATCATGTCTATATGGACCAAACTCTCTGAAGAATGTTTCCAGTACATTGTTGAATCTGTGCCACGAAGGATTAAGGAAGTTCTGATGGCAAAAGGGGGTCCAACACGGTACTAGCAAAGTGTACCAAATAAAGTGGCCAGTGAGTGTATATGTATAATTGATCAAAAGAATAAGCCCTTATGAAAAAATGCAGCATTTTGATCAGTCTGACACCACGCTGACATGTCGACTGCCTCTGCGAATGAGCACCCAGATGATTTTTCCATTAACATTTTAAATTTTACTTGGTCAGACTTACTTAGTCATTTCTACATCACATTAAGAAATGTAATAACAGTCCATCCCAAGTGAAATAAAGAAAGGAAAGATGGATGATTCTACCTTTGAGCTGACACTGCGACACAAAGGTACCATACAAGCTTGAACAGTTAACTGAATTCCTTTTTTTCAGACTGAGGACCAAACACTGTGGCAGGGCTGCTGAAGAGCTTTTTAGTCAGTTAGTTACTTGTCACTGCAGCCACCCAAATAAATGCTTTCCAGCAAAGAACAAGGACATTTTCTTTCATAAAATTCACCTTTTACTTGTGTGATTTCTGACATTGCTATGAATCAGTGACTGCTTGTTAACACATAATCTTAATGGGATGCATTTCAGTCAGTGTTTCAGCCTTGTTCTCTTGTCTGACAACAGAAACAGAAAAAAATATGTAAATGAGAACAGCTTAATTTGGAATTCAGCTTTATTAAAATACAGTATATGAGAGTGCACGGGGTAAGAGGGAAGTCAACGAGTGTAAAGAGCTGACACTGAATCAGAATACAAATGTTTTGCTTCCTCCTTAGTTTGATCCAACAAAGAACTAAATATAGCAGATAAACATTGTAACAGTATCAGTCACACTGATCAGTTATGGGAAAAGATACTCATAACAGTAATAAATAGATTTAGTGGTACTATACTGGATAAATACTTAAGTAAAATCTCAAATCCTTCTTTCACATGGCTAAGTATTGTAAGTCTGCATCAGCCAATGTCAAATGTATACATTTAAACCAATTTTTGGAACTATTTTTCAGTCTTTTTTCCAATATTGGGTTATTGGCCTGTTTGGCTTCAAACTCTTGCGTAATTAAAACCACCTTAGTGGATTGGTGGGGGGACATAATTTTGACTGAATGGCTGCAGTAGCAAATCGTGGACATCTGGAGGGGCTAAACCAACACTGCTTTTCCTTAAACGAGTAACAAGCCACAAAATGACTCAGTAACACCTGTTTAATTTCAACAATACTGTTCCAATTAATATCTGATGCAAATCCACAGCAATTCTTAAAGCACAGAGTAGAGTTGGTTCCCTCTCCAACTGGAAGGTCGCAGGATCAACCCCCAGACCCATCACATGCATATGCCCCAGTTAGGGTCCTGAGCCCGGATCAGTGGGGAGGGCTGTGTTAAGAAGGGTATCCATCACAATCCATCCTAGCCAAATATATATGTGGAGCATGCTGACCTGCTGTGGTGACCCTTGTGAAAGGGGGTAAGAGAGAAAAAAATTAGTTGCATGGCAGTTGATTTGTGTCACCTTTGTACAGGTTAGCAGTTTTCTGCTTAGTCCATAAAGCTATTCTGGTAATGAATCAAAATCACATTGCAGGAGGTTTGTCATTTTATTAGGACAAAGGTTTTATGTTAGTTTCAACCATTTTTTTTTCTTTTTAAGACTCCTTGGTTCTGAATGCTATAAAGAACATGCATTCATCACATGAACCTCTAACCAGTAATTGCCTTCTTTTCCAGAGAACAACAAAGATGCCCAGTACCAGAAGGTGAAAGTAAAGGCAGAACCCATGGAGGTGGATCCGCCCCCTGCAGAACTCACCCCACCTGCCTCTCACCTGCTGGCCTTCAGCACTTTAGGGGCGAGTGAGAAGAGTGAGCCGATGAGTAACCTCCCCGAGACATTGGCCTGTCCCCAGAAAGATCTCTTCTCTCAAGACATATCGGTCAAAATGGCGTCTGAACTGTTGTTCAAATTGTCAGGTATGCTTCTCTAAAGACGCATTCACCGTCAGACGCTCACCGTTGAAGCGAACACCTGCAACACACACACACTCGGCCGCGCGCTCACAGTTGAGCATTATGTCTTTCTTTTTCTTTCCCTGCGGCACTGCAGTGTAAACGGCACTGTAAACCTTGACTGTCAAACCAACATATTTTCATTTCTATCCTCCGTCAAGGATATGTGCCATGTATTGACATCCTGGTTTTTACCTGTGTGGCCATGGAAGTGACAGTGAGGCAGCAGACAGCTGTTTGTATTGCTAGATTAAAACAGAGCTTTGAGGTGTATCCATCGTCCCCCAGAGAAAAGACAGAAAGGTGTTTCAAAGTGTGTGCAGTCGGACTGTATTCTTGTCTAGCGCCTGATTTGCTTCACTTAAATGCCATTATAGACAAACAAGCTTGTGTTAAAGCTCCTGTGTGTGTGTGTTTTTTTTTCTCTTCTCGCTCTCACATATATTCACAAATTCACACATTGACAGCTTTTCTTTCCCACACTGTCTTTCACGCACACCTTTACACACTCACACAAGGCCCCATGGGGAGTGGTGTCTGCACAATTGCCCCCTCCTCCCTCTTTCTCTCATTCTCTCTTCTCTCCCTTGACTCGTTTTCAGACATGCCGGCTCAAGCACACTTGGCTGCACATGCTCTCTCCCCCCTTTTTTCTTCCCCTCCCTCCCTTTACATTTCTCCTGTGCGGCATCTCCATGGCAACGTGGAAAGAGACCTCTGTCCTTGGCGAGCGGTGTGACGGAGTGGGGTGTTTTGGGTACGAGGGTGGCAGTGGCATGTAGTGAAGGGGCAGAGCGTAAGGCGGGTAGAGGGGGCAGCAGGGTTGCACAGTTCCCACCCAGGAAGGACAGGGCATCGCTGGCCTGGCATCAGTGACAATCACCCTCTTAGAACTTGGTTTGAATGTGATGGGGACGGGAACAGAGAGGGCTGCTGTCACACAATGAGCAATCAATATGAATTACCCAGAGCAGTAGGACCTCAGAGACACATCAGCAGCAAGGTCGCTCTGAACAGTGAGATGACTGCAGCTTTGAAATTCACTTCAGTGCATTGCCTTGAAACTTACACATATTGGTTCCATTCTCAGTCATTTTCTGTAGTGCTCTTTACTACTGAGAACCCCCCCGCACTGTACTCAGGAAGTGAACATTTTGCTCGACTTACTCCTTGGAATTGCCTTAGAAATATTTTACACAAATGCAAAGTTGCCTTAAACTTAACAAATAATGACTGGCATTTTTGACTTGATATTAATGCATTTATGTAGTGATTATTTACAAGATTTCCTTCCGAAATTCATAATTGAGGCTTTCCAAATTGACTGATAAAGAGCACTTCCACTTATATCGGCAAAAAAATATTAGGCCGACATTTTTGTGAAATATAACATTAAGCTTGTCAGGAGTCTGATTCAGCTCAGTGGGTGAGGAATTAATCAATCACATTGTGCTGTTACTTTGCTGCCATTTCATTTCTACAAAAAAGAAACACCTTTAGAGTTTTTAAAAGTTGCGAGAAGGAAACAGCCCAACCAATCCAGTTTCCATAAAGCACTTTACAATTTGTTTCTCATTCATGCCATGATGATTTAGTAGCCAAGCCCAACTTAAAGAGATACATCAGTGAGCAGGGTTCATGTAGTTTGAAAAAGAAAAAAAAAAAAACTGGAAAAGTCATGAAATTTAAAAAGGTGAATTCCCAAGTCTGGAAAAGTTTTTGGAAAAGATTTTGGAAAAGTCATGGGTATTTGCACCATCTGGTGTAGTAGCCTAGTAGCCTAATGATATACATGCTTAATTCAAGATTGATACAGAAAAATTTAATTTCAATTGTCACTCTGAAAATTGGGGGCAATCAGGCATGTCCTAACGTCATCTCTGCTTTGGTGCTCTCCAACGTTGAGACTATCCACAAGCAGTTGATAGATGAGACCTGAGAAATCAGAACAAATGCCAGGGAAATGGATAAATACAAGGTGTGGGTCAAGAAAATCCAGGACCCCGAGCGTGCCGGACATGCTTCTTATCTCATTAGCATGCTACTGTTGTGATTGTTACATGGATCAATAAGTATTTATTTTGTGTAAAATGATATATATCGTCTTTAATTTGGATTCAAAGTAATAAATCCTGACTTGGAATGTTGGTCTTAAGTTTGACATATACAAAAGATTTTGGGACTATGTGGTCATGAAGTAGTGCCAAAACATCTTTGAAGTCATGGACATATTTTTGGTAAAAATATATATGAACCTTTAATGAGTATTTGTTAATGAGAAACAAGAAATTTTAGGGAATTTCTCAACCCCTGTCAATTTGAAAGTCGAATATCTGTTGACAGCAGCAGATCTGAGCGCGAACGTTTTTGGGAGGAAGTAGATTGAAGAAATTTGTATTGAGTGTGAAGATCCTTTCGTTAGGCTTTACCAACTTCTCACAGCTTTCAGCAGCTGTAGGTAGCGTAGTTGTGGCAGAGTCTGCGTCGTCACATCTGCTTGGAAAAAAGAATAGGGGGAAAAAAAAACTGATTTCAATACTGTATTAACTCACCTGAGTTTGTGGTTCTTTCCAGAAAAAGTCAGCAAAGCCAACAACCACAAAGACAGTAACATGGTGGGAATAAACAGGTAAGGGTGCTGTACTCCATGTATTTAAAAATATATAAAAGTTTTGCTTCTAATCATCAATTTCATGATAGTTCAGCAGCCGTCTGAATATTAAAGTGATTTTAGTGTCCAGTGTGTGTTCAGTGTTGCTCCATCACCATCTTTCTGTTTCAGTCCATTCCTGGACGAGTGCTTCAGACAATCACCCTTTAACTCACGCTCCAAGAGCTCTTCCCCCGCTGAGGCAAGCTCCTCTACCAGGGTAGCATTCCACGGTGAGACGCACAACACACTCGTACGCATACATTTAGGTTAGGAGCCATTTGGGAACTTGGACAGAAAGGTTGCTGAAATTGTTTCATAGAGTGTATAGGTCATGTTAGAGAATGAGGCACAATGCAATATGTTAAAAATATTATTTCTAAATAGGTAAAAAAAAAAAATCTAAATGAGAAAATAACAGACGTGGTGCTCAGCACTGTCGCCTCACAACAAGACGATTTGTGGTTTGAATCCTGGCTGAAGTCTGTGTGGAGTTTGCATGTTCTCCCTGTGCCTGCGTGGGTTTTCTCTGGGTGCGCCGGCTTTCCTCCACTGTCCAAGAGCACGCACGTTAGATTAATTGGTGATGCTAAATTGTGTGTAGGAGTGAGTTTGAGCATGCATGGTTGTTTGGCTTGTTTATCTGCGTGTGGCTCTGAGGTGGATGAGTAACCGGTCCAGGCCACACACCTCTTGCCCGATGAGGGTTAAGATAAGTAGAACACGTTGATGTAGGTATAGAGAATGAATGAAAGAACAACAGGCAGTTCTTGATATTTCAAAAAAAAAAAAATTATCCTGTGGTATCAACCACATGGATTTATTGTCATAATGTATAGAAAAAAAAAAACTAAAAAAGTATTTTGTATTTGGAGAGAGCATGGATATAATTAACTGCCAGTTGTCAGCATCAGTGTCTCCAAAGACAACCATCAAAAACTTTGTTTCATTGCAGCTCTGAGATTTAATTGCTCATTCAGACTAGGGATGCACGATAACTGTTTTTTTAAACCGATACCGATAAACTTTCAGCTCCTAAAGGCCGATACCGATAACCGATAACACACACATATACTTAAGATCATTACATCAATACTATGAACAAAACCAAAAACAGTTTTGACTCTTTAAATGAACAGATATTTATTTTTTACAATGAAAAACTATTGGCAAGCCTCTCAAACATTTTCATAAAGCTATCAAACAAATCTATTTGATATCTCCCCTCAACTTAAATAAGCTGCGTTACTGACTGATATAAAAATAAAGGCTCCTTGAACTGATGGAAATACATGCATCAGAATTACAAACTGAAAAAATGCATTCTTCAATGACAATAAAAAATAATGCACAGTGCATAATGTACTGACACAAGTTAGACTTGTCTGTGTAAATAAACTAAAAACAAAGTGCACTCATAGTAACAAAAAAATTACGTTTAAAGGATTTTGGCTTGTGGTTCCATTCAAATTATTGCCTTTAATTAACGTAAATGGGGTTTAGTAGTTTTTCGGTTTTTTTTTAAATCTCATGGAAGCTTTAGATGAGAGAGATGATGGCGATGACCAGAGAGGGGAGGAGAGGAGGGGGGAGCAGAGCGGGGGGAGCGGAGTGGAGGGGTTGACTTGCTGCTGGCTAGCTCAGGTTAGCTCACGTTAGCTCACGTTAGTGCGATTTCAAAACTTCATGGAAGCGACGGTTATGTTTCAGGTGGCTTATCGGGTTTGACGTATTAAAGCTTATGCTATTTTTCCATCATTCGCTTGGAGCATTTGTCACAAATAACCAGTGAACTACCTTCCTCTAAAACTTTAACGAAGTTCTAAACCATCGCCGCCATGTTTTTTTTTTTTTTCAGCGCACTGTTCCGCAATGCTGCATTCAAGGTGTAACGTAAATTCCTCCGTTCCGTTGGTCGTCGTTCTTTCGGCCTTATCTATTTTTTGTATTTTTTATGTGTAATATGTGCGAAAATACTGCGAATATCAATGAAAGTCAGCAGCTACCAAAATGATGACAGATTTAACAAGTTGTTTTCTGGCATGAGGGGGTATTCTTGATTTTCCTTACTGAGAAATCATTTTTCTGATTATGCCAATGTCACTTGAATATAACATTTACTGCCGGTCATTCAAGGCTCAGAGGGAGCGAGGCACTGTCGTGTTGATAAAAAAAAAAAAAAAATATATATATATATATATATATATATATATATATATATATATATATATATATATATATATATATATATATGTTATCGGGGCTATTCGTCATGACATCGGACTTATCGGGATGACGTCATAATTTCCTGTTATCGGCCCGATAGTTATCGTGCATCCCTAATTCAGACATTTTCATTGTCCATATAAATGCTGTATTTGTGGGTTTAAAGACCCTCACACGTGCATACTCCGATTAAATCCCTTGATTTTTTTTTGTCTTTGTCACTGGCATTTCTAAACTCTCACGCACCTCGCTAACCTAAAGGCTCTGTCCAGGGCATCCCCCATGTCTTCCACTCATCCCCAGCATCTCAGAACTTCCCTTCTTGTTTCTTTGACAGTCTGAGATCAGAGGTTAATTAGCTTGTGCCAGCTTTGCCTGTCCCTCTGCCAGTTAATGAAAATCTGATTGGCTTCTGGGTGTCAAGAGTGCCCTGAAAGTTAATTCGCCCAGGCTTTTCCCTCGTGTGTTTAAGCTTCACATCCGGCCTCTGCTGCTTTCTCCTTTTTCACTTATGATCTGTTTTACTTATTTCTCTCTTTCACGTGTGTCAATCCACTGTTTATCCTTGTTTTACCGTCCCCATTTTTTTTCCATCACCCTCTGATCCAAACACCGAAATGATTGGGCCCTGAATGGCACAGAGATCAAATATATCCAATCAGCAGTTACAAGTGGAGTTAGGATTAATGAGTAAAGTTACCTGAACTGCCTCGACCCTGCTCCTGCGAGAATACAACAAGTTATACTGTACTGGACTTGTAAGTGCTTGTGACAAATGACTGCTGCACAGTGACTGGTTTCAAACAAGTTAATGTAATGAATCACATGGATAGATTTGTACTTTTACGGTTTTATTAAGTATTTAAACTTAATGGGTCTAGAATTTTTTAAATTGGACATTAATGTACATTAATGTGTTATTCACCACACATAACAGCTCTTCACCGTGATCTCTCTCACTGACGAACCCGATGCCAACTCAGCATGTTGCATCAGCCAAAAAAAACAACATTGATAGGGTCATCAGTGTTAATAGTGTTCTGTAATGAAAAGATGAGAGCGACAGACAATCACCAGCGCTCCCGACATTCCCTAATTTCTCACTGCCAGCTGTGACTAAACCACTCTTCTAGTTTATTCAGGTTTTCATTAACTTTTAGCCACAAACCTTCTGAGACTGTCATGGAATTGCAGAAGCTGCCACGCACTGAAAGTGAGTCTGTAGTAGTCGTGCCTGATTATTTTTGTGCCTGAGCCAAATTCCTGCTAATGCAGGAGGTCAGAAAGTCCATGTTCTACGGAACCGCCAGGCTGGAGTAACACGAGCGTTTCAACGCGTCTCTTCATGTGGCACCTTTGCCACCTGCGTGACTTCTAGATGTGTACGAAACCAAAAGCATTTGCACTTTTTAGTTAACACATGCAGACATGGAAAAAAGAAAGTTTCAGTTTTAGGGTTTTTCATATCATGAGATTATATAAGATCTGCTTTTAACCAGTTAAGAAAACGATTTAAATACACCCTCAGCTGAAAAACAACAAATGAGGTATTTCTGCATGTGAATGCTTGGTGTAGGTCGCTGCTGCTGTGTACTGGTCTAGTTGCACACATGTAGCATCACAAACAACACTCGTTCATATTTGTGATAATGGTGAGGAGCTACAGACCTAATTATTTTCACTGTCTACCAGGTTTTCTCTTGATTAATCATTTTGCCATTAGTTTTATCCACAGACCATCAGAAAATAATGTATCCACAAAAACTTTTCCAGAGCTTCCACAGTTTTTGGTTTAGTTTTGTTTTTGTCCCTCCCAATATTTTTCAACACAAAATAGTCAGTTTACGTTGGGGGAGGGGAAAAAAAAGAAGATAATCGGTTCATTCTCACTGCTTGCAAAGATTTCATTGTCCGGTTGTGTGAATCTAGTACACTCTCTTATAACCCAACCATGAAAACATTCAGATCAAATGGAATTCAAAACTATATACATCTCCTAAAAGTTAGGGTTAGCATAATAAGCAACTTTTTAAAGAAAAAGTTTTCACACCAAAGGCGATTGATCTAAAGTTCTTTATATTTGTGCCGCTTCTGCAGCATCCTACCCTCAATCTTTGTTGCTCTGCCCTGTGTACGTGGAAAAAAGAAATACTTTTCATTTGGAAGGCAATAAGATTGTTGAAAAGGAGCGATTTAAATAGACAACTGATTGTATTTTGTCCTTCAGTCCCAATGAATGTGCTGTATCTTGCATTACCAGTCCCAAAAATCTGCAGGGGATGATGTGACAAAAGTGAAATCCACTTAACAAAGGCACACAACTGTAATTTACTAGTTTGCATTTAGAGGGCAAAGAGACAATTAAGTATGTGAGACAAGATAAAAGAAAAATGCCCAAGGTTGTGTGAGTCAGTGCAAGAGTGGCTGAATGTCTTCTCACACCACCATCTGTTCTTTAATACTTACCACAGAAATTACCCCAAACACTGAAAGCATTGTTTGCTTTACCTTGTCAAGGCATTCAGACCACAAATATCCTATCAATCATGTTTCAGAGTAATTTAAAGAACCCTTTTCATTCTCCAAGTTCCCACCTATGCAGGTTTTAGGTAAGGCCTGTCTGTGGCTCGAGCAAAAAATGTAGACAATGAATAAAAATTCTTGTGTCTGTCTATGAAAGTTGTTCTGCCTAATAGAGGAAAGTTATGTTTATTTTGTGTACTCCATTCTGTGCTAATTCAAAGAAGCGGCTTCAATTCTTCAGGGTTTATTAAACCATCTACAAATATTTCCTCATCTTCTCAGGGTAGATGAAAGGATAGGATAGCGCAGAGTCTGGAGACCTACGGTAGATCTCTGTACTCTGCGGCAGACATGTTTCAGAGTTGAGGGTGAGCAAAATTAGCGCACGGAGAATCAGTTAACTGCTGTTTCCAATTCAGAGGGAATGAAGTGTTTTATTTTTTTAATTCCATGAAATTATTTGAAAACAAATTCCTACTGTTTTACCGGCTGGTTTCTGGTTTTGTGATGAAAGACTTAAAGCGGCCAGTTTAGCAAACGCTAGGCCAATCTTGACACATGCTAGAAATCTTGAGCATGAAATCGTTCAGGGATAATAAAAGGTTTTCCCTCTCTAGTCCATGTACCGTATCTTGTTTCAGTAGTCCATTTCTCATCAGTGTTCTCTTCCTGATTGGAGCTCTTGTTCATCCAGGCAACTTTCGAGCATGATATATTTCGTACCTCTTGCGCATGATGCTGGCAGAGATGCGTGACAAGAGGCTTATCCTGACTGGATACAAACACCACTATAGGGGCCATTTGAGCTCATGTGCTCTTGTTCCAAGGACAGCAAAAGTGTCACAGTGGACGTAAGAATCACGTAAAAACAGAGAAGCTGTCAGGTAGAGTTCAGTCTCAGGAATCGGCAAAAAAATGAAAATAAACAGTGAAGAACCCCCTTTTTTCATGGCAGTGAGTGACGGGTATGGCTCAACTCTGTGCCCGTGTGTGTTTCAGACTCGGAGAAGGATGATGGCGAGCCAGGAAATGGGATCACACCGTGGAGACTACACGAGCAACTCTTTCCCTGTCCCGTGTGCGGCAAGGTGTTTGGTAGACAGCAGACGCTTTCTAGACATCTGTCTCTACACACAGGTGAATAAACACACACACACACACTGACATACCTGCACACCACTGGTACGCGTCAGCGTGACCATTTGCATCGCTTCGTTAATGTATAGGAGGTGTTGCGTTCGTACATGTTTGTTTGTGTTTGTGCTGCCCACATTAAACAAATAAGGTTGACCAGACTAGATTACCCTTCCTTTAAAGAGATTACTACCATGATTAGTCTCACTGGGAAAACTGCCCGTCTAATTACCCAGCTAGAAGGATGTGTCGCACACTAACTACACACAGTCGCACACACACACACAGGCACGCACGCACACATACTTGTAATTCCGATGCTACTGCGATAGTTTCGCTCTTTCACTTTCTCTCTTTCGCTTGCAGACATGGGAAACTTCCTCTCTCCCTTGTGACCTGATTATACAGAGTTTTTCAAACTTGGCCCCTCGTTGCTCCACATTGATCTCTTACCATCCCACTCTCAGTCCTTGTTAGTTAAAAAAAATAAATAAAAAAATACTCATACCGCCTGTACGATATTATTTAAAGCAATATAACCGCAAACTAGAAATTAATGCAACATTCTTGGGAAACTGGACCAAATCACTGAGTGCACAAATGAAGGCTTGTGTACAAAATGCCCCCACACAATTGGACATGCTCTCGCATTTTGCGTGTGCACACTACATGACACACACATACACACACCATCTGAGAGTGTTGGCTGTGAACAGCTTGGCCACACCACAGAGAGCAGAAGCAGGGGCATATGTCAGTGTGATGGTCTTTTTGGTTTCCCCGGCGACATAAAGGTTGCCTGGCTTCATGTCCTTGGGGCAAATGGTGTGTTTGTTAGCACGTTTGTGTGTGTGTATGTGTGTGTGCGCGCACGCACGCACTTTAGGGGGGGTGACGGGAAATAGATGTGTGTTTACTTCGGATAAACGGATAAAAAATATTTTTCCAGAGTTCTTTAGTGCTCACAAACAAAAGGGAAATATGTCTGATGTGTTTCTCGTGTTTTTACTATCTCGTGCCACCTACAGAAATGTCTTTATGCTTTCCAGGAAAGTACTTCTTTTTTTTTTTTTTTAAATCAGACACTACACTGTGTTTGTTCTTTCTCTTCCGGAGATCTGATTTATAGATGAGTCAGATGAGAGTAAAACAAGGTTAGGAATGATGTGCGTATGTTTAAACCTACTCTTAATGTAACTGAAGGCGCAACTGAAAAAAGAAAAAAAAAAAAAAACCAACTCTGCGGTAACACCTCCAGTAACCAGGATCTCGTGTCTGTGTGTGTTGCTTTACAGAAGAGAGGAAGTACAAGTGTCACCTGTGTCCTTACGCAGCCAAGTGCAGGGCTAACCTCAATCAGCACCTGACCATCCACTCTGTCAAGCTGGTCAACACAGATGCTGAGCAAATCGTCAGCGCTGTTACAGCCGACTCCACTGAGCGCAAGAATTGCCCTTACTATTACAGGTAGTGCTTACAGAACAAACACAACCCCCATGACTACACAAGATGTCAAAAGCCACTAATAGACACTGGAGCTGGACGTGAATACACCTTCTTGTTTTTTTTCTTTCTTTGTTGCCAATTGATTGATTTACACTTCTTCAGCCTGATGCCACATTTATTCCCAGAATTGTTTTTGGAAGAAATTGTAGTAGTATGTAGGTACATGTCCTCAGAGGAACAGGCGCTTTGAGCTATACTGTCCCTCACCTTCCTTCTAAAAGTTCAGATGACAGATAGGACAGATGTCACCTTTATATCTGTCCTTTCCAAAGATAACAAAAAATTAGCCGATCAGAAAACTCAAAAATTCTCTACTTATTACACTTTGTCCTGCTTGCTTAATGCATAAACAAGCAAAGTGTAAAAATATTTGATTTCTCCAGCAAGTTGCCTTAGACCTCCTCATGTCCTGGACTCCAAAGATTGTGCAGCAAATCAGACATTAATGAGCCACTGGTGAGATTCTGATCTCTCAGTAGTTGACTTTTTAAACTTGAGACAGAGGCATGCTTCCTCCGGTCGCATCCTGGCTGTAACCTGGGAACTTCAGTCTCACCATCTCCAAAATATTGTTTAATTATTTTTAAATTATCTTAATCTTACTGAAAGGAATTTAGACGCGCCAAACCATTTGCCAGTTTATCCAGGCCAAAAAAAAAAAAAAAAGAAAGAAAAGAAAATAACACTAAAGCTGACTGTCTCTCTCACTCTCACCCTCACCATCTTCCTTCCTTTCCCTCTCTGTTCTCTGTCCAGCTGCCATGTGTGTGGTTTCCAGACGGAGCTGAATGCTCAGTTTGTCAGCCACATGTCGCTCCATGTGGACAAGGAGCAGTGGATGTTCTCACTGTGCTGCAGCGTCTGTGACTATGTCTGCATGGAGGAGAACGACATGAAGAGCCACATCAGTACTGGCCACGCAGGTAGTGGTGGCTTGCTCTTGTTGAAATAGTCCAGCTCAGATACATTGTTTTTTTACATTTCAGACCTATTCTTCTTTCTTTTCTTCTCAGATGTTTTGGCAAATGTATGATGAATGAAAAAAAAAATGCATTAGACTTTTCAAATGATCATTTATTTTTTGAAAGTTGCTTCCACGTTCAGGAGTGGCTGGTAGTTCAAACATTGTGGCTCTTTTTCACAGTTGAGAATGAAAATGCGGTGCAGTATTTACGCATCTTGTGTCATTTTGACTTTGTACTCCATCACATGAAGTTTAGATTTAGGCGGTGACTGAGGTAAAAGGCTGACTTTCAGCCTCGTGGCTTTTAATGATCGTAGCTGTTAACATCCAAGTTCTGTGCAGCAAGCTAGAAACATCTCAGACTCCTGCTCACGGCATCTGTTTTAAATGTCTTCAGAGTGAAAATGAAGCACTTTATCCTCATAGTTCAAACAATAAAAATTAATATCCTTTTCATGAACACTGAATATAACAATTTTCTTGAGTGGATATATTTTAAACAGATTCAATTCCAGTCAATTTTCTCTTGACAGCTGAACAACCAGTAATTTCAGCTTCAAGTCATATCTGTTGCGTTGGAGTCCACGCAGTATAAACTGGGCTACTTTCTGAATATTTACGGTCTGTTTTTGTCATTTTCACTTTCATATGAGAGCATTGTTTGGAGAAAAAACATGAAGTTACACTTCACAAACACGCAGTTCAGAGGGCACAGGGAAAGACGGGCAGCAGAACTGTGTTTCACAAACAAGCCTCCTCCGATCGACCTCCTTTGGACATTTAAAGCCGCTGGTCTGAACTCCTGGTGGTCGATATGAGTTGTTTTGTCTAAAACAGCTTTGTCCAATTTATTACAGACGTTTGTTGCTCTTCTACTGAACCTTACGTGTGTTCATTTTGACTTTTCTTGTGTGTGTGTGTGTTTGTGTATGGGTGGGATTGTCCAGCCCAGATAGCTGAAGGGTCTTTCATAGGTTACGGTGGCCTTGTTTATCTGATAAGGTTGGCCCTTATCGTGCCTGAGGGGAAAAAAATCAATAGGCCTTGGGTCCTTAAGAGTCGAGCAGGGTTTACGATGCCATTGTGGCCATCTTTTAAGCTCCTCAACTTGGTGTGGCATTTATCTCTGTCTGACAAAAGATGGACACCACCAACAAATGCACAAAAGTAGAGGAGTGTGGCCACCACCTCAAAACTACAGAAGCACACATCCTGCCGCCTTGGTGAAGATTGTAATGATTTGTCAAGACCCAGCTCCTTTTGGATAGGTAGCATAGGCTGCATATGCAAACCAACTTATGATGGAGGCCTGACAGACAGTAAAATTCAAATTGTCTGGTATGTGACTTATGAAGACCCCCCTCCACAAGGCAAGGTTCAGAAGGTGTCGAAGTTGATCCTCCTAGAAGTGCCAAGACTGAGGTTAGAGTCTGCTTCCTCATACGTCTCACAAATGTTACCAGCTGTCACAAGTAAATCTTTTCTGGTAAAAGGTGTATTTTAAAAACACGTATTGTATGATCAGAGTAGCCCCCCCCCCCCCTTTTTGCTTTGGCATCAGCCTTTGGGGTGGTGAGAAAGAAATGTGGTGATAAACACTCCTGTAAAGGAGCTTGGTTCACTTCTTTATTAAAGGTGCTGCAAAGGCCATGCTGAGAGTGACCCTAGTATGTTGAGATTTGATTGAAGGCAATTATTAATCTTCCATTACAGAATAATTTTCCTGTGTGAATATATTCACTGCATGTGTGCATCCTTTTAATGATTTTCACGTGTGTGGCCGTATTAAAAAGGTAGGTCAACCCTATCAGGACTAATGCAGGTTTTTTCTCTCCGTACACTCCCTCCTGAATAAATGCCCTTTGTTGAGCTGTGCCCTGAGATACTCCCGCCATCTTAGCTCCTTCGGCCATGACCCGGGCTCCTCAGCCATCCCTCCTGCCCCCCTCCTCCTCTTCTAATTCCTTCTCTCTTCCCTGTGAATTGTGGACTTAGAAGGGGGGGATCAATAAAAGCACACTGCATCTTGATTGGACTGGCAGCAGGGCCTCGGTTGAGGCTGCCTTCTTTTATTCTGCTTGTGTGTATGTATGTGCGTGAACATGGGAGCAACAGAAAAAGATTTTCTGGGTGATGCGCAGTCCACAATTTGTGCAGATTTCTTCAAACACTGTCTGTGTTTTCATTTTAAATTGAAAATGGCACAAATTTATCCATGACAAAAATGCCTTGTTTTCCATCATCCCTTGTATCAAGGTCTGAATTCAAGGAGCCCCCTCAGCGAGACCAAGAGCACCTCATCTTCCCTCTCAGCCCTCAGCGATTCACTCAACAGCTCTGAGAGCGGAGACCTCACCCACGGTAACGAAGAACTCAAGAGTCTCCTAGCCCCACCCTCCTCTGCAGGCAGCCAGGCCAGCTCTGGCAGTCACTCGGGATCAGGAACTGAGGAAAAGTCAGACAAAGGCAAGGAATTGTTGGAATGGATGGCAACCAGATACACTTAATCATTTTAAAGTCCATAAAATCTTGGCTTCCAGTCTTCAATATTTCTCTACAATATCAGATGTACATGATTACGTAAGCCTAATCAAAGCTTTAAAAACATCTTAAGATATTATTTATTGATTGTTCAACCTTTGAAACCCATCTCATCTTCTTCCTGAGAACTCCCTGCATGCACTTGGGTCAGATTTGAATTAGTGGCCAAATAACTTTTGACAGAATTTGCTCGATCCAGATTGCTTGTACCCTTACTTTTTGAAAATCTGACAGTGAAACCACAGAGAAAAAAAGGTATGTGTGGATTTCACATAGAGAGACCAAACAACCCAGGCTTATCTGGCACGTTTTCCACTCTCTTTCAGGTTTTGAGTGTGTATTCTGTAATTTTGTGTGCAAGACGCGCAGCATGTACGAACGGCACCTCCAGATCCATCTCATCACGCGAATGTTTGAGTGCGACGTTTGCCACAAGTTTCTGAAGACACCTGAGCAGCTGCTGGAGCACAAGAAGTGCCACACCATCCCCTCCGGAGGGCTCAAGTAAGGAAAGCAAGTACAGACAGAGGTTCCTAACTCCACCAGTCCTGCGCCTCCCTCACCCTTTCAGTTCACCACACACAACACACACATGTGTACATGTTCAGAAACTTGCATCAGGGGTGTGCCAACCAGATTATATTATTTTCAACTCATTTTTGTTTAAGACAACAAGAAATGTCCTGTATGATAGTAATAATTATAATAATGGTAAACCACCTAACCTAAGTTTTGAGAAAATCACAGTAGTTTCAGATATTTTGCATGCTCTGTGCCTGTTAAAGGTGGGGTATGTGATCTTTTCAAGAGAAAATGTGTGTTTTACTGGTTAAAATCCTTTCTGATAATAATAAATAAAATGCGTTGTGATGTCAGTATTAAAAAAAATCTGGATGTAACCCAGTAACTTTACCCAGGCCAGAGGAAATGATTTGTTGCCCTTTCTGCCAATCAACTGGACCTTCTCCTTTCTCCTTGTTTCCTTGGTAATTATGTACATGTCTCAAGCATACACAACGTGGAGCTGCCTTTATCTTGGAAGAGCTTGTTGGTTGAGAACACACAAACACGCCAAATACTCAGTTTTTGGTTGTTTTTTTTTTTTTTTTTTTTAACAAAAAAGGATGTTGCAAAACGTAGAAGGAGCTAACATTGGTGTGGGGTTTCCCAGATGGTGACAGTTGAGGACACAGATGCCATGCATCTGATGCTATGGAAGTGGAGTTTTGCACTCAAACATGATTTCTGATGGTGAAGCACCAACCAGGAAAGTGAAGTTATTATTATTTTTTTGTTGTTGTTGTTGTTGTTTGCGTTCTGGCTCTGTACGTTTTTGTCACAGAGTTGTGATCCTTCACTGCAGACTTTCAGTTGAAATCAGGTTAGTGTTTGATGCACTTAACAGCTGGTCACTGCTGGTTTTCTGGGGCATCTTTTTACAATGGGTTTACCTGGTGTTAGAAATGTGTTTTGTTTTTGGTGGAAATGGTCTTTAAAAGGTTTAAATTAAAGTTTATTTAATGTTCTGCATTTTCTGCTGTATACTACAGTATATTATATATTATTATGTATACTGTAAACTGTGGGATCTGCCCCCTGAAATGGGGGGGGGGGGGGGGTGCACTTATTAGCAACAGGTGAATGGTATCAACATCCATACCATGAAAATGATGGGCGCTTCTTTTGTTTTCTGGCTGTGCAAGTGCACGTTCATGTATTCAGGAGGTGTGGTTTTTGATGGGTGCTGGAAGGAAGAGGCTGAACATTTTGGTTATGTACTTTCACAGTTTATCCCGTTCTTGCCAGTTTTCTAGGCATCACCTGCTCCATCTTGAACTTTGTGTATGTTTGATGCAGAATGCAGTGTGATTTAAAAGATTAAGAAGAACTCTGTGTTATTTATACGTCAAGCCCTAGCCTAACTGTTGTTTGGAGCTGTGAGGGCACTTGGATACCACATCCTCTGCTAAGGAGAAACCCAATTTAGTAATTTTACAAAAATATTTTAGCTTCACTTGAGCTTTGCCCTTGGTATATGGTCCACCTCTGGAGCAGTATTTTTTTTAATTTTATTTTATCAGTGTAGACTGTGACAGACATATATCAACTTTGCTTTAATGGACAGATGCACGTTCAGTTGGGAAATATTTTTCGCAACGTGGCTATCATCAGTTAACCTCACTTTAATGTTCATTATCTGCTGCCAGCAAATGAAATGATACAAGCTGTAGTTTTGCTGCTTGACAGCTTCTCTTGGCAAGTGCAACTGATTAGGCAGCGGTCTGTGGCTCTGCAGTGGCTGTTCTGAGCAGAAGGGAGAGTGGAAAAGAGATGGAAATGGGCTTCCCCTCAGGGTCTGTTGTTCCTCTGCCCACAGCTATAACGCCCATGCCAACGAAATATATCTGAGGAAATCTGCATTCCAGAAGGCTACTTTTCTTTCTCCAGATAGAAACTTATAGTAGTATATTATAGAGTTGATTATATAAAATCTGTTGGCATACCCCTGGAAGATAATCAAACAAGTGCACACGCTCTGTAAGCACAAATATGTGATCACTCACTTCTGCAACACGGTAAAATGCAGTCGATTTCAATGAATAATTGCTGAAACTTTTGCTTGCTTTCAGGGTTGGTACACATGAAAGGTCCCAAATTTTTCATATATAAATATTTGAACACATGCATATTGGATTTATGTTTTGCTTTTAATATATTCCGATAAGGCAGCCTTGTTTTGAAAATATCAATCTTGCGCTAGTCTCCCCACATGCCTCCCTCTCCATCTCCATCCTCCAGTCCCAAAGGAGCCTTTGTTGTACTGTGACACATTTTTTTCGTACCATTTCAGGCCTGTGAAGCTAACACAAAGTCCATCTGCTGACCTCTACTCGCCACACACTGATGATGGTGGTTTAGTTTTAGTCTAATCTTAGAAACACACCTTTAGAGAGATTTTAAAACCTAGTGCACATGAAAGTGTGGAATAAGTGAGGAAAGTGTGCAGTTAAAAAAAAACTAAACAAAACAGCAGAGACGTTGTAGCGATCAATTTCAAGCCTTGTGTTTGTGATTTAGTCCCTCACATAACTTCAGTCTGTGCATGTGCAGAACCATTCAATTTCATTATGATTACCACCTCATCATGTCATAAACAAGAATCTTTGTGTTTTACACATTTTTTCTGTGCAGCCATCAGTGGAGTTAGCGTGTTCTCAGCATGTGTAACTGTCTGGAAGTGGTAGCATTTCACAGACTAACAGTAGGAAGCTGCCATCAAGGTTGCATTGACTTCTGTCTCATAGAAAACCTGCAGATAACAGAACATGGATACACAAGATGCCCCTTCATAGCCCAAAGATCGCAACGCACCACCTTATTTCTAGCTTTAGCGCTGGTGAATAAGTGTATGGAGTTTTTAATGTTTCTTCTGTCTGGTTTAAATGTTTCTGAAGCGAGACTGATTTTATATAATCTTATTTTTTTTTGTTTAAAACAGAATACTAAGGCAGCGTTTTGTTTTTTAAATATATGTCCTATATGGGGCTTACTTTAAATTGTGCCAAGTTTACTCTTTTATTTTTAATTTATGTAAACCTTGTTTAGTTTTATTATCAGAAGTAGACAGAGCTTGGGCAAACAGGAGTAGACAGATGTGTACATTTGTGTGCACATGAGGAATATGAAGTGTTTCTCTATATGTAGAAGTGTGTCGAGAGGGAGAGAGGGCCATGACCATTTTGAGGTTTTTCTGAGGTGATTCTGTTCTGCAGGGTTTGTGAAGCGCTTTGGGCCCCAGAGCAGATGAAAGGTGCTATTTAAATGTAAGTGCCACTCATTCCTTCATTTCCCTTCATCTCCTACTGCTTCAATCTTTTCTCCAGCCTGTCACCACATGCTTCCCTTCTCCACACCACACATATACCTGATCACCTCAATTTTTTTTTTCCACCATTTAACTTCCACACATACCATTATGAGCACATGAAACTGTACATTTTACACTGTTTTTCTTTACCTGTCCTCCTCCTCTTCATCGTTTTGTGTTAATGATGTCAAGGTGTGTTACATGGTCATGAGCGTACACTTTCCTTTCAACTGTCTTCTGCTTTTGTGTGTTGTATCTTCCCTCCTTCCCTTCTGTTGCATTAACCAGGTGCCCTTTTTGCATCTACTCCACCAATCGTCCAGCGGCCATGGAGTGCCACCTGAAGACGCACTGTAAGATGGAGTACCGCTGCCGCATCTGCCAGGGACTGTGGCCCGACCAGACCTCACTGGAGGCCCACATGCGGGGGCACCGCCTGGGAAACCACTACAAGTGTGAGCAGTGTGGCTACCTGTCCAAAACGGCCAATAAGCTGATCGAGCATGTGCGTGTGCACACGGGCGAGCGGCCCTTCCACTGTGACCGCTGCTCTTATAGCTGCAAGCGCAAGGACAACCTCAACCTGCACAAGAAGTTGAAGCACGCGCCGCGCCAGATCTTTGGCTGCCAAGAGTGCCCTTTCACCACCACACACCCCCTAGTATTCAGCCGCCACCTCAAGAAACACCAGACTGGAGAAGCAGAAGGGCTGGACGGAAGCTTAGGAGGAGGAGGAGGAGGAGCAGGAGGGGAAGAGGACGATGAGGAGACAGGAGGGGAGGAGCTGCCACTAGAGGGAACGTCACCAGGGCGTTCGGCATTTCAGAAGAGCCAGGAGAACTTCCTGTTTAACAGGAAGAGGTAGCAGCGGAGGGAGTGGGAGTAACAGCCCCCTCATGAGTCTGACGGCATCTCAGGCGCTCCAGTCTGTCGCTCTGTCACTCACACTGGGCAAGTCCCAGAAGCTGGAGCCCGCCAGCCCTCCGCACGGCGCGGCTGGCACCAACGGCAGCGGCGCCACCAAACACCACGGCGGCGCGAGCAGTGGCAGCCCCTCCCTCTTCACCCCCTCCTCCCGCCACATGTTCGAGCAGTACAGAAACTGCGACCGAGCCCACCTGATCCCCCTCACCACCCTGTTCACCCACAACAGCCGCTTCACATTCCACTCGCACCTCCACTCCAGATGGCGGCCGGCCACGTCTCCCCTCCTCTCCTCTTCCAGCTCAGCACCCCACTCCTTCTTGCCCCCCTCGCCGTCCTCCCACAAACACTCCTTCCTGGCCTACCTGGGACTGATGGAGAGGGCCAAAACTGTCTGACCTTGCTGACCCCTTCTCCTGCACCTCCTCCTCTCTGACCCCTCCCCCCCCACCCCTCACTCCTTGAACGGTGGTGTGAGTGACACCTGACCACTGCAGTGGGAGCAATGTTTTTTGTTTGTTTTTTTTTTCCAATCAGACCAGCAGAATAAGCTGGACCAGACAAACATATTAAAGAAAATGGAAAAAAAAAAACATTTATAAGAGAAAAACGCTGTACATGCTAAAATGCATTTATATCAAAAAGCTGCTTTTCTTATCAGTTCTATCAATCGAATTATTACTACTTCAAATACTACACTCTATTACCCTTTTTTCTGTTTTTAGGCATCTGAATGACCTGGACCCAGTGGCTTTATCTGATGAAACTAACGTATCTCAGTTTTATAGATATTTTCTGTAGTCGTTTGACAAGATAAAAAGTTGAAAAAGACAAACCTTGCAAGTGCTATATTTTAGTGCATTTTTGTCCCTTGCTATTATGCATCAAAATAGCATGCCTGTTTCTGTGTTTAAGCTAGCTTTGACGTCATTAGGAAGCTGAATTCGAGATATCCTGAAGTGTTAGCGGTGCAATGTGGACAGAATCAAAGAAACGGAATTCTTTTCATTGAAAAGGTCGCGTTTCCAAAACAAAGCCTCAGACCACGCACTTAATTATTTATCAACCTTGTACATAGTTTTGTAGCCCTTTCCCCTCTCATCTTTTTTGATTTTTGTTGTATTTTTGTATGATGGTGAAACCCTGTTGTGCGTTGCTGCTGACTGATCTCACTTGTGTCTCAGAATCATTTTAACAAATCTTTTTTTTTTTTTTTTTTTTTTTTTTTTTTTTTTTTTTAAAGATTCAAAAGTAATCTGTGATGGTGTAAGGATGGAAACTATTTAATCTGACCTATCATGAGGAAGCGAACATTTATTCTAAAATATTTTCAGTATAAATTCAAAGCCTTGTTGATGCATTTCCACGCAGTGGTGTCTTACACATACAGAGTCCCCAACCTTTTTACCCACAGCAGACTGGTTTTATACCGCCGGTACTCTCTTGGTGTATTGTCAGTATGAAAAACGAGGGATATTGCAGCTACACATGGCATTCAATGGAAGCTAATTAGCACATGGCTAATTAGCATATCAATGCAGATGAGCTTTATCACAACTATTTCTCAACCACTGTAGCTATTGTTAAATGTCACACAGTACTATTTTCTTTGCTTGGAAAGGTCTTACTGAATCTGTGGCAGCCCTGAACTCGTTTCCCAGCATGTAGACGGTACCACCGAGAGATAATGGAGAAACGGCGAGGGGCGTCTGTTAAATGTTTCAGCGGAGCTGGTGACACTAACCCGGATCCCAGCTAAGGTTCAAAAATTGAGAAAATGTTGGGGTGGGGCGGGGGTTCTGTTATAAAAGAAATATTCTATGACTAGATTTCTGGGACCAGGTTGATATCAGCACAGCACTATACGCAGAACTATGTATCACACACCCATACCTAGAAGAGATATATGAGATAACTGTTTTGTGGAGGTGACCTGCTCTGGGTTCTCATCGACCCACAGCCAGGGTCACCACAGGCCGATTCAATGGTGCTTTTTGGAGCTTTTTGTAATTTTTTGTGTACAAAAAAAAGAAAAAAAAACTGTTCCAAAATGACTTGAATGAATGTATTTTTGTTTATGTACATTATAAAGATGCGTTACAGAAATGTGAACGGAGGCATCTGTGCTGGTAAAGACAGGAAAGTTAGTGTGTTTGGTGGCCTTTGTGTCTATTTCTTTTGGGTTTTGGTTTTGTCTTTCGTTTGTTTTTATTTTCACTTTTTTACTGAGCCTTTTACATCATACTAAACATTTTCTACTAACATTCATAGAGAATCCATTGTGAGAAAAAGGTTCCTGTAGGTGCAATGATTAAGCAAAGCCATGCATTTGTACAGGATTGTGTTAAATGGCACTGGCTTCCGTTAGGTTGGCAGACATGGTACTGCTTTTTGTTCCCCAACACCCCCCCTCCTCTGTCAACCTTCTGAGTTTTAATTGCACTTGCTGTAGTTGATCTTCAAGCCAAAAGCACTTAAACCTTTTTTTTTTTTTCTTTAAAACACCCCTTAGTTTCTGGTAATTCTGGTGGTGCAAAAAGGTCTGCCTGTGTGAAATCAGAGAAAGTAAATGAACACAAATTGCATGAATTAGACAGTAGAGGTCAAGCTTCCCCCTGGGAACTAAAGGTCCCAGGCTAAATTGTTTTAGCCAATTTTGCACAGTGCTGCACTTTTTGATTATGAGAGTATGTATTTAAATGCTCAAAAAGAAGTTTGTTTTTCAAGATAAGGCAGCGTAGTACAAGTATTTTATTTTGAAAGAGCTTTACTTGTCATTGATTGCGCTTGTGTTCCTAAGTGGTCTTCAAGCCAAAATCCCTTATTTGTAGGATTGTGTTTTTGTTTTTTGTTTGTTTTCCTCATTGTTTCTACATATCTATTTTACCTGTGAGTTTTTCATAACATGAACTATTGTTGCTTTTAATTTTTTTTATTAAATCATGTGAGAAAAGCATTGATTGGATAGATCATGAATTCTTTAGACCAAATTGTCTCTCTGCAGGATGGGATGTTAGGATTGAATCCGTCACGTCTTGCTCTGAAGCGATGCCTCGATTGTCTTCCCCGCCCCTTCGACACGACTGTTTGTTTTGTCCTTTTGGCTCTGTCAACATTTAGCATGCTGTCCCTGGAGAGAAAGGAGCATCCCTCCCAACACACACACACACTCTCCCCGTACTATTTACGTTATCTTTTATACTCTAGTGCCACTTGGTGGAAGGAACCACCTGAGACTCCTGAGAATGAGTCAAACTAATTGTCGGGGTCCATCAGGAAAAAAAAAATGATAAATGATAAATAAGAATGTTCACTTTTGACATTTTTTTCGTCTGCCTTTGAATATACTGTAATCATGAATCATGAGCGTTAGTGCTGGGCAATATGGAAAAAAATCATATATCACGATATGGACTATTTCATATCACGATAACGATATATATCACGATATACCATAATAAAGTATGTTTTCAGTTATTCTCTGAAAAGTTTGACAAAAATTTCATTGCTTACTTTTCAATTTTATTCTGAAAGGACATTTAGCTGAATTGTCACAAACATACATTTTAGTGCAGCAAAAACAGGTAGGTACAGAGGTACAGTAGCTTTCACATTTTATTTAAAGTGTACAACAGTTTCTGAGAGGAAAAACACATTTTTGTACTGAGGTTCAGTTTTAAAAATAAACAAAAATTATTTTTCAACTTTCTGAAATCTGTAACCTTGTAGTGCAAAGTTTGCAAACCAATATAAAGTGTCTAAAGTAAACATCAGGGTTGAAGAGAACTCTGTTTAAGGCATTAACCATGAATAAAAGTGCAAACATAAAAGGCTACTTTGTAGAAGTAGATATGATTCTATCAAATTTATCACTGCAGGTTATTTAATTACATATTTGCTGTAATAATTGATAAAATTAGGTTAGAAACGATAGAAACGATAGAAACGATAGAAGAGAAATGGCACGATACACACTTTTATATTGTCCCCACGATATATATCGTCATATTGCCCAGCACTAATGAGCGTTGTTGAAAATGGTAACAGGGCCCCATCCTTTAGAAAACCAGTATTCTTGAGCACTTATCCTTGTTTGCTTTGTTTTTTTCCCCAAATGTACGCAGCGCAGTGACCTTTTTTAAAGCTCAACTACCTTTTCAGCACTTCAGAATATGAATGACATTGTCCCTTCTGGTCCTTTAGCACTTAATTGTGTTTGAAACTAACTCCTTTGGTTGCATTTAGTTAACATCACACTGCACTGTCTACAATCAGTTAGCTTTAAGTTTGGCTGTATTTTATGATTAGAAAAAGGCTCGGCTATCTTAACTTTTGGCACTCTGAAAAAAGTTGGTATGTGCTGTACAAAGCTTTTTTTTATTACTCCATTGTTAAGGCTGTACAGGGTTGTGACAATAACTGGTAAATAGATCATTTGTACTTTTTTTGTTTTGTATTTGTTTTCTTTGTTTGGCATTATTTTATGTTCAACTTGCCAGATCTAAATGTAACAGGATTTGAAAGTAAAGCTTACATCAGATATCATGTCTGACCTTTCTCTCGTCATTGTGCCCTGAAACTAATTCATATATAGACTTTGACAATACGTTAACTGTTATTTTTAATCAAACAAAAGTATCTGATTTTGTTCATTTTCATCTGAAGATGCCATTGTTGGCTTGATTAACAGAAAATGAGCATTTTTCACCTTTTTTTTCTTTTTTTTTTTTTAATTTGACTGATCTAAAGAAAATATCTTTTAACACGGCATTTCATAAGGTAGTGTGTTTATATAGCTAATGCAGAAATCCTAAATGAAGTCTTTATTTCTAGTATAAGAAAGAACGCAACACTTTCTTGTACTCCCTTCGTGTTTTATTATTTATTGTTGCAGTCCACTTTGTTCATATTTTTCTAATTTCTTTCATTCCAAGTTATCAACATCCTCATCACAATTCAGAAGAAGCCATGGTTAGCATGCTATCCAAGTGAACCAGTCTGCCACATGGATGTCTTTGACTTGGTTTCATTCAGTTTAATTCACTTTATTTGTGTAGTGCCAATCCACAATAAAGTCCTCTCAAGGATTCTAAGTTTATAAAAAGTTCAGTTTAATCCATATAAGTCCAACTCATATTCCAATTCACTGTAATCCATCCATCCTTTTCATTCCACTTCATTATTCATTTCTTAATCCAGTTAATTTGTCAGATTGAGTTCAAAAATTAAATGTATGTAAAGCCAATTCTTAAAAATATGTCAGCTAAATAAGCCAACAAATTGCACCAAATTGAAGATCTGATGCCATCTTCCAGGTTTAGCAAGCACGAGGCGACAGTGGAGTTAAAAACTAAGTCAGCAGAGCTAAATAAACTCCAACAGAGCCAGACTGTTGGAGGGCAGTTGGGGGTCTGAGATGGTAGGAAATAGAGACAATAATAATGGTTTTAAGCCTCATCTTAAAGGTGGGGGTGGGGGGGAGATGTGGAACTATAAGTTTCTTAAGATGAGAGGGAGCTAGGGCCTTAAGAGTTTTTGAAGCATTTAAAATTCTTTCCTGAACTTAACAGCAAAGATTGGGAATATGTGATTTCCTGCTAATCCTCATCAGAGCCCGGGTGGCACCATTTTGGATCAGCTGAGGACAGCTCAGTCATTTTATGGCATCCTACAAACGGAATCGCAGGAGTCCGTCTTGAAGTAACAAATGCATGGACTAGTTTCCAGCATCAATCTGAGATAGGAACTTCCTTATTTTACCACTCTGCAAAGGTAAAAGAAGGTGATTCTAGAAACGTTTTTTGTGTGTGATTTAAAGGGCAAGGCTCCTCACAGTAGGACTAAATGTCAGTTTTATGTAGGAGGCAGCATTTCTGACATGTTCAGGTCCAAGGACAACAACCTCAGTCTAACGAGTTACGTAACATGAAATGAGAAGTCAACCAACTGCCCATTTCATTTTTGTCATTCATTTGGGTTTGTCTTTATGGATTGGTATAACTGAGTGTCATCTGCATAGTAATGCAAGTTTATGTCATGTTGCCTGATAACAGGACCAAATGGAGAAACCACTTTTAAAAAGTTTGAAAATCTTACATTGCACCTATAACAGTAATACTGAACAAAAAAGATCCTAAAATACAAAATACCCTCATATATACCAGCTTCTAAAGAAAGTGAACAAAGGTATGTAGTTTTTTTTCCCTACATTTTTTTGGAATGATTTACAGTCCTGAATCAGAAAACACAGACATTATGGAAAATATTAATGAAATTACATGCAGCTATTCTTTTTTTTTTTTTTTTTGTCATTTATTTTCTTGGTAATGTATGCACCCAAGATATTTTTTGGTCAGTTTTTTGGTCAACTTCAGTTAATTTGTTAGTATACTATAAATCCATTTTTGCATTTTGGTCTGGAGGATTTATTAAGATCAATTCAATTTTATTTGTATAGCTTCTGTTACAATGTCAATTGTCTCTAGGCGCTTTACAGAGACCCGAGCAAATATCACTAAGTAAAATTATAATATTAAATCCTAATCAAGGATAATGGCAAGTAAAAAACTCCCACAGCGAGAGAAAACAACCTTTAAGCCAAACAGTGCCAAAGAAAAACTCCACTTTGAGGAAGAAACCTTGAGCAGGACCTGGTTCATATGGGGGGACCTTCCTGCCGAAGGGCAGCTGGGTAAAGACAGAAAAAGAGAGCAGAGACAGGACAGAGAGAGGATGGTAGGACAGAGAGAGGAGAGCACACAAATGATAGAATGAAATGACTATATAAACAGATGCAGGCAGCAGCACTGAGATGAGATGGTCAGAGGACCAGGTCGCTGGTCACCACGCCAGCCGCCACCCTGACACATCTACACACACATGTGGAGGTAAAGGCTGGGATGGCCAGAGGATCCAACTGCAAGTCAGCATGCAACTCAGGAAACTCCGGCCTGCAAACATACAGATAGAAAGGAGAAAAAAGGGAGGCAAAACCGCACAACAAACCACAGGAAAGAAAATGGAGCACAGTTACAGTAACGAGGTGCTCCTAATTAATTATAGAATGAGCTGGAGCCGGACAAAGGGGGGAGAAAAGGGAAGGAAAGGGAGAAGAGAAATGGAGACACCGCTCAGTAGATCATGTTGGCGTCCCCCTGCAGCGTAGGCCTATAGCAGCATAGCTATGAAGAAGCTGTGATTAAGAAGAGCCTACTCTAGTCTTAGCTTCTAAAACTATAGCTATAACTATTTGCCCCTACAGACTATTGTTTAGACTAACTGAAAACATTTCTTTTCATTAAAGCCTACAATTAGTTTTAAAGATGGAGCTGGTGTCTGCTTCCTTAACCCAAATTGGTAGCTGGTTCCGTAATAAAGAAGCCTGGTAGCAGAAGGCCCGTCCTTCAAATCTACTTTTAGATATTCTAGGAACGACAAGTAATCCTGCACTATGAGAGCGCAGAGCTCTATTAGAAGCATAACGTGCCATCAGGTCTTGTAAATAACAAGGAGCTAGGCCATTAAGGGCCTTATATGTGAGAAAAAGAATTTTAAACTCAATTTTAAATTTCACGGGAAGCTAACACCAAAGCTCAACTGGTACTAATGAGCCCAAAGTGTGCCAGGAAAATATCCCCCACACCATTACACCACCAGCCTGAACCATTGATACAAGGCAGGATGGATCCATGCTTTCATGTTGTTGATGCCACATTCTGACCCTACCATCTGAATGTTGCAGCAGAAATCAAGACTCATCAGACCAGGCCACATTTTTCCAAATCTTCTATTGTCCAATTTTGGTGAGTCTGTGCCAATTGAAGTCTCAGTTTCCTGTTCTTAGCTGACAGGAGTGGTACCCGGTGGTCTTCTGCTGCTGTAGCCCATCCACCTCAAGGTTCAACATGTTGTGCGTTCAGAGATACTCTTCTGCATACCTCGGTTGTAACGAGTGGTTATTTGAGTTACAGTTGCCTTTCTATCAGCTCGAACCAGTCTGCCCATTCTCCTCTGACCTCTGGCATCAACAAGGCATCTGCACCCACAGAACTGCTACTCATTGGATATTTTCTCTTTTTCGGATCATTCTCTGTGAACCCTAGAGATGGTTGTGGTAAAAAAAATTCCCAGTCGATCAGCAGTTTCTGAAATAACTCAGACCAGCTGTCTGGCACCAACAACCATGCCACGTTCAAAGTCACTTAAATCACCTTTCATCCCCATTCTGATGCTGGTTTGAACTGCAGCAGATCATCTTGACACCATCTACATGCCTAAATGCATTGAGTTGCTGCCATGTGATTGGCTGATTAGAAATTTGCATTAACAAGCCATTGGACAGGTGTATCTAATAAAGTGGCCGGTGAGTGTATTTAGCACCATTTAATCCTGTCCAGGTTCTATAAGGCATTTTACAATGTGTTTCTCATTCATACAAACACTTGTACTTTTATACAGTGCTTTTGCTTTACAATCGTACACTACTGAACATATCAGGGTCAATGTGGGGTTCACTGTCTTACCCAAGGACACATAGGCATGTGCAGGAGCTGAGGGGGAAAGTGGCCACTTTACACTTGGGAGACAACCACTAAAGCCTCTGAGGTGCAGTCCTCCCTTCAAAGACCAGTGTTCCTTAATAATTCTGTCAGAGGTACATAATAAGAACAGAAGAAGTGAGAGAAAGACCAACCATTTGTTTAAGGCCAACAGGAGCAGCAAGAAGACCAGATACCAGCGACACAGCAGCATGTGTTTAGGAAAAGCTCTGCTCATCTATGAGGGGTGTGGCATTCTTTAATTTATAACAGTGGAGTTCCATTATAATAATAAGGAATAAGATCTATCAAGGTGTCTAGCTGGTGTTTTTATTAGACCAATGGGAGGTCTCTCTGCCTCTCCTTTCTGAGATGTAGTAATGAAAGTTACAGCACGTTCTTGCCCAGCCAAAGGTTGGCCCTGCCTAATGAAAACAGATGAAGCAGAGATAAAGTGTTTGCCGACATTAAGGGACTCATTTATCACCGTTAGGCCCCAAGCTATAGAACACCTTGGTCTGAAGCGCTGCTTTAACGGGCCCTGCCTCTCAGCACCTCAGTGGCTCGCTGCAGCCTTCCAGGCACAAGCACCCCCTTCATCTTTTCTTTTGTTTCATTTGTTGCATGTTTCGTATTTTTCTCATATGTAAAATTAGAGTTTATACACAGTCTCAATGAAAGGGTTTTATAGTGAGCGTGAGGATTTAATGGAGAAAAATAAAAGAATTTCAGAGGAAGCCATATCTAAAGGAAAGGATTTTAATTGTCCTTGCAACTTCCATCACTGCGTGTTGGATATTGATCTGCGTAGGTTCCACAACCTGAAGCCAAATCTTCTCTGTTGAGGGGCCGTGTTCTAATCTAGCTGCTCATCTTTCCTGTGTATTAATGAATCTTTTCAACTGTGTTTAAAGCTGCTTAATTAAGTTCAAAGCAGTGCTTGGGGCACCGTGTGCCTGCTCAGCTGACCTCCCTATGAGTGGAAGTGTTGATTAGGAAGTAAAGTGACATGGAGGCACTGTGGGGGATGGCTATTGATTGGAAGGAACAACCTCATTTTGACTTTTTTTTTTTTTTTTTTATTGGGATATTACACAGAACACAGGAGCTGTGTCTATCCCTTTGCAGAATCACAAAAACCCTGACTCTTGTGGTGACAGTTTGGTGAAAGAGGCAACTAAATATAAACAGAATTTCTGAGATGAGACCAATCTCCAGGGTTTTCCCTCATCCCAGTAATAGCCCTTCACCCCAGGCCAAGCTGTCTTCACAATGTCGACCTTTCGACACCACCTTCCAAAAGTTGGCCGCTGTCAATCAATAGCGCGTTAGCTTTTTGTTTGTAGGTTCAGGCTGCCTTGGCTTTATTACAGCGGCTGAGAATCATGAGGGAGTCGTGCACTGCTTTGTGAGAGAGAAGCTCCCTCTTGTTTGCCAAAAGAGTAATCCCGCCATGACCTGCCGCAACCCTGCCCTGAGAAGAAAGCTGCTTAGACAGAACTGTGTGTCTGTGGGAGCTCCCAGCTGCCTGGCCTCTCTCTCTGTTTCTTTTCCTCTTCATTTTGCTCACAAAACATAGCTCACTTTTAGTTTTTACCTTTACAGCATCATATACTGTAAATCTTTCAATTTTGCTGAACCTCCCCTCTTTCCCCAGGTCTTTTCATTCCACTGCAAACTCCATACATGCCTCAGTCAGCAACTGTTCTTTTGATGCACTTCCTTCCTTCCCGTTCAGCCATCCACCATCGAGGTTTTAAGTCTTTGAGGGAGTCAAGGCTTTGCTAAGTGGAGACAGAGCTAGGGGTTTTTTTGTTGTTTGTTTTTTGTTTTGTTTTTTTGGCTCCAACAGAGAAAATTAAACCACAAAGTCTTGCCACAGATAACCTTCGGTTCAGCCTGC
Organism: Hirundichthys speculiger; assembly: GCA_018398805.1. Taxonomy (NCBI): domain Eukaryota; kingdom Metazoa; phylum Chordata; class Actinopteri; order Beloniformes; family Exocoetidae; genus Hirundichthys; species Hirundichthys speculiger. The sequence continues at coordinate 128,728 of JAGFBZ010002170.1, read as the reverse complement.
AGAGCACGACCACTGGTGCACAGGAACGAGAAAATGAAGGAAGGAAAATGACCTCTGGAATCGATTTGGTTTGGGTTGAAGTCAGAGCTAAAACTGCACGCAAAGAGGCCCCTATGAGGCTGTTTGTTGATTTGCAAATCTGTTCGTGTTTGAAAAAAAAATTAGACACACAATGAGCCGGTGAATATAAAATTCCCATGTTTGTTCAGTTCGTAATAGTGCGTGGAAGTTGTGTGAGTTTCTCCAAGCCGCTGGGAACTGCTACAGCTTTAGGTGAAGGTCAAGAAGATGTTATGTTCAGACAATCTACACCTGATGTACAGCTAGGAGAGCAGCATTGAGAAATGATCTGATGTCTTGTGCTGTGTGTCACTTCCTAAAAGCCGGACACACATGGCGGGACATGCATTTACATGCATGTTTGGTGCCCAGCCGGGGGGCAAAGCATCACTGCCTGCCCACTCCCCCGCTGCTTCCGCTCCTCATTCTCTTGGGTGAGACATCACTCGGCGGGGGTCAGCAGGAATCTGATTCAGGAAGCGCAGCGGGGGGTGTTCGGGGTGGAGGAGGGGAAGAGATTACCCACAAGTCTCTGGGCCTGGCATATCGAAACTCAGGGCAGCCTGAATCAGCGGGGGGGGGACAGATCACTCCCCCCTGCTGGCTGCTGCCTCAAATATAAAGCTAATGCTTGGCCACTCCAACAAGATGACAAGCACATTGTAGGGAAGAGGAAGGGGAGGAGGATGGTAATGGACCTAGGAGAGCAGCTCTACTTAAGTATGATCATGTCTTTGAAATAGATGGGAAATAAGCCTGCCAACTCCCCTGTTGTTAGGCTCTGCTGTTACCATGGTAGTCTGTGACAGTCACCAGCCATAGGTTACTTAGTTTCTATGGGTAACAATCGGCAATGCACTTCATATCTAATGTGACACTGAACCTACAGATATCATCCACCAAATATCAGTAGCTGACAAAAGTGCCTCCCTCAGACACATCTAGATAATAATTTTGAAAAATCTACATGCACGTCACTTGGATTATCATTATTAAGACTATTATTTTTTAAATTTGCTTTCAATGCAATCATTTCCATGATTCGGGGTCTGCTGAGATCTGAAGTGAGGACATCCTGTTAAAAGAACAGTTCAAGGTCAAGCTCAAACTAATCAGACTCCTCATTTTCCTGGATGGAGTGATGAAGAAGAACCTGACCCCCGGCTGACCAGAGAAAACTGGTCTGGAGACCAATTACCGAAAAGTAAATGGTAACACAAAAACAGAACAGTCAGTTATAAATAAATAGGGTCCAAGGCAGGTGAAAAAAAAAAGGCAGTTTCAAAGTATGTGAAAATAAGGAGTTTTGATATTTTACACTTACTGTCAGATAAAGTGAAATCTGGAAGGATAACAAGCTTCTTTTTATTCTGCATTCTGAAGAGGAGGGTTGATTATAACCTGGTTAACTCCCCTAATTATCTCATGCACTTGAGCTTTTAATGATTTCCATGATTCAATTATACCTAACCGAATTCCTGCCTTCAATCAATTAAAGCTGTAGCTGCACAGTCATCCATCTTCTAATCAGGACATCGGGAATCCCACCATCCATTTTCATTTGAGCACAGAGTGGGTCAAACAAATTAAAAGAGTTTCCATCCATCTATGCACTTTCATATTTTTTCACATTTTATATCCTTTTTAATCAGTATTCTGTACTTTGATAGTACGGGATGTGGCAATGGTTTGCTTTTGATGGAGGCTAATTGTAATGTCATAGGCCCTGAAAGAAAATGCATCTAAGTATTTTCATCTATGAGGATGTTGAGCAATCGCGATTAAACCCAGTTTTAATCTGGGCAACCCTTAGCTCTGCTACTGTGATATATATACATATATATATATATATCTGAAGATGAATGATGGAAGCTTACATAAAGACACAGACTGAAAGACATTAACGCGACACAAGCACCCACTTTTGTTCACAAGCTCATACTGTTTGGCACCATCTGCTGGAACCCTGAGAAAATCTTGACAAGATATTTCAAATTAGGTGCATAACAAATAGGGAAGAGAGATAAAAGTTTGAAAAAAAAAAAACATCTTTCATTCAGTTCAACCACACGGTAATCATATTTTGTCACATTTTATTTGCTGTTCCTTTTGACAGAAAAGCAAAGGCATGTTTGACTGATGAATGCAGTCTGTTTAGCCCGTTCACAGTCAAATTAAAGGAAGAAAAAAGAGACGGTGCACAGAAATGGTTGCCAAGGTACTCAGAAAGTCATTTAACCCCCATTGGTTGAGGGGCTAGCCAAGGGCAGCACAGCCTTTCACATGCTGCTCTTTCCATCTCTATTATCTCCTCTGTCTCATCCCTGAACCCACCAATGTGGTTCTTTGAAAGGGTTTAACATTCTGTTAAAGCAAAATACCAAACTGTGCTCTTTCTGTGCAGATATACAGAATGCGGGCTGAAGATTAGGCTTGATGTTTTATTGCCTATGCGCCTTTTTCTTTAGCCTACTAGACTGCAGTGGCCTTGTCCCAGTATCTCCACGTGATCGCCTCTGTGGCAAAAACGGGACTGCAAACTTCAGTCTCATCACACTCCACAGCAGCATGTATCCAGGAGCATCAGATGTCTTCATTCAGAGGGCAGCCTCGGTTGTATCTTTTCTCACAGCACTTGCTTTTATTCTGTTGGATAGTGGTGAGTCTGCATTCCCTGGCACAATTTTCAATAGAGCTCCCCCTGGAGTAGCAGCAGAATGGCTATCACAACAATTACACTGACAGTCCTTTTCTAAAGTGCTCTTGATTTATTTGATACAGCTAAGATTAATGGCCCTCCCTCCTAGCAGGCCTGCCTGAGATGTTCAGTACAGCCCAGGCTTCCTACTACAAATGCAAAGGTGTGTGAGAGCACAGATAAAGAAGCTGTATTTAGATATACAAACACATACTCCCAAAATCATCTGGCAGAACCATAGCTGGAAGATTTTTAAATGCCATGTTCTTTTCATATACATAAAGACACAGACACACACACAGTATATGTCTGTATTTTCTATTATAGTATTAACATTGGTACGCTAGACCACCAAGTTTTGCGTTCTACCTACCTTTCTATCATTTCTCTTATGGAGCAATCTATTTACATTGGAACTGGAAGCTAGAAATGACATCAGACCTGAGTTTATTATGTTCTTGTAATAATCCCCCCTTTCAGGATACAGGCATTGATGCATGCGACCTATGAACCTTTCCAAATCATCTGATAAGCCGTTGCAGCTGTTAGCCATTGTTAGCTATACTAATTCATAACGCGCTATAAGCAGTATTTAGCACATACAAACAGCATAGCATCATATCCACAGATAAACAGGGAACAGTAGGTTACTTTGTGGATGCTTGACTTAATGTGAATAAAATACACCAAAACAGAACTGTTATAAACAGTAAAATGAGCAGACTGCTTACATTGTTGATGTCATCTATGAGGGACTCTGAAGTCAGGCTAGGAGAGGTTTCGCTGTCTTTCAGAGGTGGAATAGTGCTTTCCATTTACGCCAAGAGTTAAACTCTAAATCAGCTACGCCATCGCACCCGAAATTAACCACGCTCCTGTTGTAAATTCGGAAAGAAAAAAATGACATAAATCTTTCCAATATGTTACATTAAGCTAATTCCACTGCTAGCCAATATTACCAATACTTATTTAGCATAACGCTGTAGTGGCATTTACCAAATAGATACAGCGTAGCAACATGTCCACTGATAAAAAAAAAAAAACGTGAACAGTACTACGACATTACTGTTATAAACGATAAAACTATCTGTTTCCTTCGTTGGTGCGTGTAGCTGCTATGAGGTATTCTGAAGTCAGGGTAGGTGAGGTTTCTACGACTTTCCCAGTCTGAATTCCCTCCTCTGGGACGACAAAATTACGACTTCAGAGGTGAGAATTCAACCAATACATTGTGCCATATTTAATATAACTGCATTCAGATAACTAATTGATGCTTATACAAATAAATACATGCTTTTACTTTTTTTAGGGCTGTCAAAGTTAACGCGTTAATAACGGGGTAATGCAAATTCTGTTTAACGCCACTATTTTTTTTTTAATGCGAGATTAACACACACACGTTTCTGTAAATATGACCCTCGGCCAATAAGTGTATTTAAAGTCATCGTGTGAGACAGACATGGCGACAGAAAAAGGGTCTTAGGAATGGCGAGTTTAGCCTTTAGGTGCTGCCAGATGGGTCTGTTGAGAAGAAAAAGGTTATTTGTATTTACTGTCACTGTGAACTGAGTTACCACCGCAGGGCACGGTGAAGTTAGTTTCACATTCCACATTCGCTTGTTGTTTTTTTTTCTCTTAAAATTTTAATAGCGTCATGAAACTGGCACCGATTTCATCCAGGTTGGTATCATTTTGTAGATTTAAGTATGCCAGACATTTCACAAGCATCATCAACCCTCCAAGCTCAGTGAGTGTGGCTAAAACTCTAAGGAACAGCGCTGAATGTCCTCCTGAGTACCTCACTGCTGCCGTGGAGTTTAGGGACCGTCAGAAAATTACTGTGGTCAAGCAGCAGCCCTGACAAAATACACTAAGAAGCTGATGAAGTAAGACCCCAAAAAGTACGGCAGCATTGGTGCACTTCTGGTTTTCAAACTAAAGGCTTAAAAAAAATAAAGCAGATCCCCATGACCCTGTATAGGACAAAATGAGTATCGATTGATGGATGGATGGATGGATGGATGGATAAACAGAACATAAAACAAATGTGATTAATCTGTGATTAATCGCGGGTTAACTATGAAAATCTTGCGATTAATCGCAATTAAAAAATTTAATCGACTGACAGCCCTACTTTTTTTCTCATGTTTCTGTCAGACATGGTGGCAGAAATAGCCCCTGCACAGACTACACTTAGCCAGCAGTCACGCTCACAGGACCTGTCTTGGCAACACTCTCCAGTGGAGTTTAGCCGCAGTTTGTCCAACAAGTTTCTATATTTAACACAGTTAAAGATGCAGGTAAAGATTCTAAGTTGCAAAACAGTCAGAAATAAGCTAAGACTGGTGGCTGGGTGTTGTAGCCATCTATTTACACATTTTCTTTCTTTCTCTTTTAACAAAATTCATGTAATGACAGTGTTTTGCTTTTAGTATCAAAAATGATTAAGCTTAAATAATATCCAGTACTGCTGTTGAATTCATTGATGCGGTTTTGATATTTCTTTGTGTCTCACAAGTTCAAACATTGAACATAGACCCCTGAGTTGCCTGAGCTTGCTGCTAGAGACACCTGGCCCCCCATCTATGTGCCAGGAATTACTATGTCTGGCTAGTTGGTGGGTGGTTGCCAGGCCAGTGGTCCAGTGCACAGTCCAGTGTGGTTGGCACCGATTCTCGCCCATCTGCCTGAGTTGACATGTTTGCTCCCACACTCCTTGTCCAGGAGATTGAAGTCAGCGGTGGCATTCTGGCAAAGCTCCCTGAAACGTCAACCTGGCGTGACAAACCCACGCCACCCCTTGGACCTCACGGGCCTGGTAGTCCGGGGTGCTGCCCCAGATCAGACAGGGAGCCAGCCAGGAACACGCCATGGTAACAACAATGCTGATGGACTGCTGGGGTGCTGCCATCTTGTTCAGGGTAGATAGCGCCTGTTTAGTTGGTGTAGAGGTATCCTGTTCTCGTTACAGGCCTTGAACCTCAGAAAACTTGGTTATTCATGAGCTGAGAGTGAGCTGCTGAATAAAAATGAGGTATCCTGCGTAAAGGAATGACTTTCAGGGAACTTGTTTTTGACCCTTTGGGGATATAAATAAAAAGGTTATAAGTGAGGCCATTTGAGCCATGACACTTCTTAGGAGCCAAAACCGATGAATGAAAAATAATTATCAGGCATGATTTCTGTTGTCTGAGCAGATGCTGTAGGAGGTGTTGTGAGGGTCTCATATTGGCCGTCTCTGTCCTGCAGCCCCCTCAGGGCAGCAACTATGAGTGGTCATTAACACGGGAGCCAGCCATGCCAGTAGACAAGGGAGTCCAGCGGTACTTAACAACCACTATCCAGTTAAACCTCCTCTTCTGTGCTAAACACCAACAGCTACAGCATTCCTGCTGGTGTCCTAGCCTATAAAAGCAGCACATTGAGGAGAACTTTCGGAAAGAAACGAGATTGCCTTGAAAGCACAAAGGAACGTAGCAGAGAAAGTTGTATTTCTCCTGCTCCGTGCCTCACCGCTCACGTTCACTCAGTCTAAATAAACAGCCGGAGCGTCTGGCCTGGCAGTTATCCATATTCAGTGAATCGTGGTTTTGTGTGTGTGCTTGTGTGTGTGTGTGTGTGTGTGGGGACAGGTATGACAGGCTGACCTCCACATGTTACCAGAGAGAGTGTGTGGCCCAGTGTTACCTGTCATGACACGAGGCTGCCTGGGGTCTGGAGTACCAGTCTGACCAGACCAGTGGGCACTCAGAAATAATGGAGACTGGCAAGAGGGCAATGAGGGGTCAGACAGGGGGAGAGAGGAGTGAGCAGGAGAGGGGATGTGTGTGTGTGTGGGGGGGGCACCTATATGACAAGATGACTCATGGAGGGATGAACACAGGAGAGTGAGAAGAAGGCAGTACAGAAATATTTACTGTAGTGAGAGTAATGAGGTGGATGTGAGTAAAGGGACCAACAATAAGAAAGGTGTCTGCAGTTATCCCTCATCAAGCTGCTGTAGAGAGCTAAACTTAGTCATGAAAGAAGTGAGGATAAGACGCTATGGGATGCCCTTTAGAAAGAAAAATAGGCCTCAGTTCTAACAAGGAAGACCACCCAGCATCTCTGTTTTGAGCTCCAGTTTATCTTTGCGAGGATGATATTGGAGCGTAGTTGATGTGCAGCGACTCGCCTCCAGAGATCCAACAGCTGAATTCACTTAGGCAGGCTTGGCCAGCAATTAAAGTGCTGGATTAAGAGTGATTGCATTTTGTGTCCTGAGGAGGCGCTGCCTGCCATATTGAGAGGTCTCATTAACATGGCAGCCATGGGCTGAGCTGAGCACTGCCACAGGGATTTACAAAATAATGGAGACATTATCATCCTTAATGTCTTGGACCTGGAGTGGAGAAGATTTTATAATCACTATTGTGATGGGCCACAGGCTGCGAGTGGTGCAAAAGGGAAAGGTTGGATGAAGATAACCTTTTTTTTTTCTGACCAGACCCCTGTGTGTGTGTTTTTTGATCAGCCACTACACATGCGGAGTCTGAGCAGCTGGATTTCATTAATTGAGTGCTGGCAGCACTCTGCTCTGGCGGCAGGGCTGAGTCACACTGGTGGGATTGGTCTCCCAGATATCATCTTCCAACCATAACTACAAATAATTATTCATTCAAATCCATTACTGGGGGTCAATCAAGTTCCCCAATCTGTTCTAAAGTCCAATTACTGGCGCCAAAGCTCTATTCGTGCCTTCCTGCAGATGAAGGCCTTGCCCATAGGCTGCCCACTAAATTGCATACAGCAAACAGAGGAGAGTGCATGTGTTGGACAGTGAGCCTCCTCAGGTGTGTAATAAAGCAGAGGTACATACCGGTCTCCCTGGGGCATTCTGACCGAACCATCAGGCAGACTTCGGCAGGTTAAATAGAATTAGCCCGTGCAATGAGATGCACTTTGAATACCAACTGCTTCTTATCTCTCTACAGGCTAGAGAGCACACAGCATGTACAGCACAGCCTGGTATTAACATCCATCTCAGCAATTGATATAATAAGACATGTCGCCATAAGGGTCTCCTTATGAAGAGGCTGCAGGGTGACCCATCAGAGCAGCGTAATGAGTGGGATGCTACACGTACAAGCATCCACACACACGCACTCACTCAGAGCTTCGTTGCAGCTCTCCAACCCCATTAGCGTGAGGTTCACTATATCGTTTTGCGGCTGCCTTGAAAGTGAGGCCCTGTCTGGAAAAAAAAAAAGAAGAAAAAAAGAGAAAGCCTCTCACGCACTCAGTAGTGTGTGAGAAGCATTTCTCTGTAGTGCACTCTGTCGCTACAGAGGGACAGCAGTGCAGCCAGCCGAGTCGGAGCGGCTGGGTGGGCAGCACCCTGGACGGGCGTTCATGTGTGTAAAAAGAGGGAAAGAGGGTGGGCGAGTGTGATGTTATGTTCTCGTGTGTGAGGGGCAGAGCAAACACAGCAGGGACTGCTGAGGCTTTTGTGGATCAACAGCCCTTGACGGGTTGTCACACTACACAGAGAGCTCCCAAATCAAGCAGGTAGCAGAGCTGGGCTGACATTTTCCTCGCTTACTCTCTGATCTGAGCCAAAAACATCCAAATTCTAACACCAATAACAACCAGCATCAAGAAAAGCCAAGTTTATCTTGGGTCAAACATGCCAACTTTATTAGATGACATTTTTAGCAGATCTGTTTTTAGTACCTACTCCAGACTTTAAGGCTTTTTTGGAGGAAAAGTTGAGTTTTTGAAATAGAAACACTGTTTAGATTTGTTCTGCACCGGGGAAGCATTTTGACATCAGACTGCTGACACAAAGAAATTCTGTCAATCTAAGCCTCTCCATTAAACATGAAAAAAACCCCTCATCAAAGAGCCAGTCCGTCCTCTGCTTACATTCAAAAGATCCAGCAAAATGCCAAACACATGTGCAAAGGCCCTGTGTTTAGGCTAAGCTGGCCGAACACGAGCCGGCAGCATTTGAGTTAATCTTCCTTAGTGAAACCACATGGTGTTGTTTACACTGGAGACAACCGTGTGTATATGTATATATGACTGTGTGTGTAGAGCATCCAGAGCTGCAGAACTCACTGTTCCCTTTCAAAGCCAAGCAGTTCCAGTGTGTATGTGTTTGTGTCAGCATGATGGAGGAGAGGGGAGTTACTCAGACATAATGAATCCTTCTGCATTCAAGGGGCATTCTTCCCCTTCGTACGCTGGGGGGGAAAAGAGCAGCGACCTGGGAGCCTGTCCAGCCCTCTAACAGAGAGGGGGCTCAGACTCAGTATTTCCAAAGCGGACGGGCAAAGACGAGCATAGCTGAAGTATTGAATTCACCTGATCTTTTCCCTTGAAATACAAACCATTTTCAAAGAGAGGGTTGATGCTGTAAGCTGTGCGATCGCTCTGGTAACCCTCCTCTTTGGTACTGTTCCTGTTCTTTACTGAGGATTGAGACACCGAAGAGGTTTTGGCCCAAAGGGCTGGTATACCGTACAGCCCAGAGCTTCAAGAGAGTGGCAGCTGTTGATATCCTCACCCCTGACTGACCTGGCACCCTAAAGCAACTTCAGTGAAGAACACATGGAGGGCAGGAGGCGGGGGCGCTAAGAAGGGGAGGGTGTTGGGTGCAGTGCCCCAGCATTAGGGTAATGAATCCTAATCTAAATGGTATTTGGGAGACCTCTAGTGGCTGAGAAGTGACAACACACAGTTTCATAAACACGATACGTACAGCTGGATTAAAATGAATCAATTCGTTACATTTCATCCATGATTTAAATAGAGAGGGTTTTCATGCCTCATTTAATCCTGTGACCCCAGTATCAATTTATTCTTGGGTCACAGAATCTCCACCCAGATAAAAATGGTTCACCAGCATCTCTCCGTCCGAACTAAAACCTCACTTTTGTCTTAGTTTCTGATTTACTGGGACCAACACCCCCTTCATAAATACAAACATACACAACAGCGTGGCTCAACTGAACTGTGTGCATATCAATGTATATTTTGGATTTTTTAGATTTCTATTGACTATTATCTTCAACTATACTGCATATATCCAGTGTTTACTTTGTATATACAACATATAATCATACGTTAATATTCCATTTATAATACTTTTATGTACTAGTTTATACACATGTACGCACACACACACACACATACTGCTTCACCATAATACACAGTTGGTAGAAGGGCTAAGGGGTGAGTTTAATAATTGAGTAATTTTTCAAGAAAACTCCTTGAATTTGCTGGTTTGAGCTTCTCTGGAGCTCCTTGTGCTTTGGGGCTCCATGAAATTTATGGCTTAACAAAACTGAACTCATGACTGAGTAATCTGTGAAAGAGAATTACATTTGTAAAGACTTTCCTGAGATCCATCACTGCTCTAGCTCCTGACCTGCAGTCACACCACTGTCTTTGCTGGAGCAGCTCATCTTTTTATATGACTAGGGCAGCTGCACTGAAGTCAGGAGTCTGTAACGTCTCGTCTTTGGCTCTCAGGTGATAACCAGGGAATAAAGTGCAGGAAGAACTGAATACTGAAGATATTAAAGGGTTCTGAATTAGCAGTAACCCTGCAGCTGACTCACTCAGAGCAGACCCAATACAGATATTTCTGGCTCCAGAGAGAACAAAATCAATTTAATCAAACCTCTGCCAAATCTCATGACAATTATTTGTGGAGGAATCATTCATAACTCGCTGTCTTTCATATCACGAGCAAACACAAGAAGAGAGAAATTCTTGGCCATCTATGCCAGCAGATTTAATGTTATCCACCAATCCATTTAAGATTCACATCACTCTTCAATAAAATTCCACCCAGAAACAAAATAATCAATTTAAAACCATTTTTTTTCAAAATCTGTTGCATTTCCAAGGTAAAAACGTGTCCATGGCAGTTCAACAACAGAAGCAAGAGTGAGGGTGTGTAGTGTTTGTGTAAGACAACAGACCAGGTCCACTGATAACTCAGCTTTCATGACATAAGTGACGTGTTTCTTTTCGCCTATACTAGTTCATGAAAGTCACCGCTGCCAGCTCTTGTTTCTTCTTGAGTTTTGTATTAAATCTTTTCTGCAGGTTCCATCTCATGTATTTCACACCGAGCGTAAAAGAAAAGACAACTGTTTTTTGTGCGAATCACAAAATCAGGGCTACATATGATCAATCTGTATTGCGCTCCTTGTCCCCAAGTAGCCCTGATAAATGATGAGACATTTATCTTTCTCAAAAAAAAAAAAAAAAAAAAAGCAGCTCCAGTGACCGTCATCATGATGATGCAGAGAAGGCTTTGATGAGCAGGTCAGCAGCCAGTCCAGGAGAGATGACTCCTTTGGTGACCCTCTCCTCGAGGCCAGGTAGAGCTTCCCTGACGCTCGGGTGACTCTGGAAATGAGAGAGGACGTTCTCCTGGATCAGGCTCCACATCCAAACCCTCTGCTGGGCTCTCCGTCGGCCCTGCAGTTCACCGCTGGTCAACATGGCGTCCCTGTACGACTCCATCTTGGCCCAGACCTCTGGGATCCCCTCAAAGGTGTGTGAGGAGGCACGCACCACCTAAGGATGGAGTTAAGGAGTTGACAGGAAAATGTTATTGTGCCTGAGGTCGACGTATTATTAGCTTCCATTCTTTATTCAGGTCTAAGTTTTCCGTGTGGACGTGAGTGAAGCTACTTTAATAGTGAAAGGAACGACATTTGGAGAAACAAAGCTGTCAGATTAGTTCAGTAGTTTCACGCTTCATTTCACACATTATTTACCTTATTTTTATCATAAGTTTAATTACAAAATTATGATTGAACTGATCCCATCAGACAAGAAAGCTAAAACATTGTATAACGGTTAGTTAGGCTGTAGCTTCTGTCCTTTAGCCTCCTTGTATCTGGACTCTCTGCTGTTCATGAAATGACAATATGTTTCATAAAATAAATCTACCACTGTATACTTCTTTTGTAGGCTGACTCTTTTATTGATGCATAAATTTGATAGCATTGTTTAAGAGTCTTTGGAAATTTGTTGTGCACTTATTTTTTGTTTATTGGGTGTTTCAGTGCTTTTTTTCTCCCTCCACCGGTGCTTTTAAAATGCCAGCATGCTGAATAATGTTCACCGTCTTCCATGACAAGCATTTAAGTCCTGAAAAGGCTACAGCTTGGGCAATGTGCTTAAAAATGCATCAAACTTGAGTTTTTATATAATTTAAAAAAAAACATTTTGGAGGTTATTCATTGCAAAGAGCCTGAAAGAGGCTGTTTTGACAGCTAAAGCTCAACATGGTAGCCTTTTAAAAAACCTTCATGGACTACATTTTAGGCTGATTAAAAAACATCAGTCTTACAGCTTGACTTAGTATTTTTATCAAGGAGAAAAAAAAGAAAATTCTCTTATTTGTATATCATACATCTCCATCTATCCAAAGTAAGCTGAGAGAAATTTAAATTTTGATGCTTCCAGCATTGATCTCTTTTATTGGAGACCTTACTGTGTTTGCCAGAGCAGCTTTCTGGAAAAATTTAACCTGGTTGAACCCTCCCTTGAGAGGTAATCAGGAAATGTAGTACTGTACTGAAACTGGAGAACAGAGAGGTCACAACATCGGTATCAGCTTATGAATCACTTGGTAATATGTTGGAAAAACTGGTTAAATTCTGTTGCAGAACAGACTCAGGAGCACCAACTTTTTTTTTCTTTAAATCTGTCTGCCCAGTGGTGGCGCAGCAGCCTGGATGTGAGCTGAGTGTGTGGACGAACATCCTCGGGCCCGTTTTACAGAAGACAAAAGGAGGTTTTAATTAGAAAATGCTTAACAAACAGCATCAGCTGCCACTTTTGACTGACAAGTGTAATATCTGAGAACAGAAAAAAAGCGTAATTGAGAATTGGAGGAATTCAGCTGTAATAAAGTACAGCATGGAAAAGCACAGACAGATAGATGGGAGAGCTGCACACAGATGTTAACTGGCTGGCAGCTGGTTCAATCCAGATATTGAGCGTTTTAAAGAACTATTGTGAATATTATAGGAAAACCTTTTATTAAATACTACTATTTATATCATGTATCACCATTCTGTCTTAAAATAGAGGTTCCCCTCCAACCCCCCTCCACTTTGCTTATTGTAATACAGTCACAGTTGCAATTCAAATTAGAAATCATCACACCCACTTCATTAATTTTATCATCTCCAGTCTTTTTCTTTAAAATTTCTCTGTGGTTGCTGTTAATAGTGTTGGAGTTCGATTTTATAATGATTCCTTTTATGTCTATTTGTTTGTCCCTATTTACAATTTGAATTTAAAGATAAAACAGTTTAAAAATATGACAATTTTCCTAAAATCTAAACTGTGATCAGAAGCTGAGTCATATACTTGTCATCATCGCAGATCATTGTGTTCTGTATATTACTGGACTGGATCCCTGTCCTGACAAAGCCCTCCCCATTTCCAGTTGGTTGGTTCTAGTTGACAATTATACAGAAGTAATTTTTTTCTTACGGAAGGACAAATTAGACAGTATGAGGCACAGTAAAGTAGGTTAGAGAGAATCCAAAGAGAGGCTAAATCATAGATTATGCTGAAAGACACAAATGCACACGAGAAACCAAGGAAAAGGATAAATAAAAGAAGGTCTGCAGCTTTTATGGTAATGTGTCGGCTTCTAATCAGCAAAAAGCATTACATAGCATCTAAGTATTCGGGGAAGTGGGAGTAGAGGTTGGGGGCGTTTCCTGGCAGCTTGCCCAGAAGGCAGATGCTGCACTGGCCTGGGAAAACAAAGGGACAAGGCCAGGCAGCGGGTGAGGAGGGACATGCAGGGAGGGGGAGTCACTGCAGTACAGAAGTCATGATACCATGATGACATCATCATCACCCCCTTCCCTCCTTTGCTTCCTTCTGCATCATCTGACCTCTCAGTCGGATGGCATGCCTCTGAAACAGTATCTCCACATCTGCCCAGCAGGCTGAACATCGTACACATCAATTAGCTTTAGTGTCTAGCAACTCAAAAACTCTTGACATAACACAACGCCGTCGGTTTGGAAGCTGTCAAGATCTGACACTACTCCACATTTAGCTCTTTGGCGTAATGTTACATCACAGTATCAGCTCAGGCAATAATTAATCCAGTCTCCCCACCTAAATCACCTACACCTAAATTCAACTCCAAATCATAAAAAAAAGTGTGTTATCCAAGCTCTTTAGCTTTTGTCTAGTTCACTTAACTTAAGAAACCAATACTTTGTCTAAGGCACAACCTGACTATGAATACTTTAGTGGCGCATTGCTGGAATTTATTAGTAAAATAAACCAAAAATATACTTTAAAACATCACTGAAATGTCACGCATACGAGAAACAATTCTTAAAGTTAGCCTGTAACAACTGGAAACTCAGAGGAATACGACAGTATTGACACGACAGCCTGACATGAATCCAGCCTGCCAACTTCTGACAAGCCTTTACTTTAGCATTCCTATCAGCACTGTTTTAAGAATCTAGGCCATTTTAGTGGGCCATGAACTTTATACCTAAAAGAACAGATCAGAACCAAAAGTCCACAACCTAAATGAAGATGAGGTAACAGTGATTTTTTTTGAGGCTAAAACTGTAAGCCACACCTTTTTCCATCTGTTTTTTCTTGCATTGTGGTGTGTGCTCTCTGACACAGTAACGACATGCTTCAAGGGTTAACAAAAGATGCCTAAGACATTTCTTAAAGACATCAGGAGATTTTGTCAGCTTGTGTACAAGGGCCTAGCGTGCTCACATATGGCATTTTACTCACACACACACACACACATACACACCTTAGGGTTCCAGGACTTGGACTGTTTCCTGAGCAGCTTAAGTGCGCTGGTGTATTCAGCCTGGATCCTCCTCGCTGGTACCACCAAGTCTCCATCTGACTTTGTTACCACCACCAAGTCGGCCCTCTCAATGATGCCCCTCTTGATGCCCTGGGCAGAGATTTTGGCATTAGAGCGAAGGCTCATTCACTGTTCATAACACTTTAAATAGATGTGATGTCTAGACGTGAAATCTTTAGGGACCTGCGTATAGAGTGATGGAAGGATGCAAGTTTTGTTTCCGAGCTGTTACTTGTACAGACCTATAAAATCTTTCTTTCCATTTAACACTGATGATACATCCCGTCTGGTTCGGAGATGATAAAAATAACATGGCTTCTCTTAATAGTTGCCTTTCATGTGGTGACATTTAGTTTCAGTTCTACTTTTGTGTCCAACTGGTGACTGGAGGAGAAATGAAAGGGAGCTGTCAGTGTCACTTAATTTCTAATAAAATGTCATAAAATTTTTTCCCCGTGAGCATATTAACATCTATTAAAGTAATAAATGATTAGCTTGAATATTTGCTTAAGCAAAAGAAAGTATAACCTATACTCTGTGTAACAAAATCTGGGGAAAGGACACAGAAAGATATGTTGCCAAATAATAGTTTAACAAGATTCCTACGGTTGCAGGAAGAATCAGCTGGTATGGAAAGAGCCATAGCACCATTACTCAGAGCTGTGGCGTCTTCCAGACACACGTCTTGCACAAACTAGCTCCAAAAACGGTGGTTCAAATGTTGCAAATGGGTTATGAGTGGAAATCAGAACTTCAGCGACAGACTGTGTGGCTGCTGATACATATGCCATCATCATGGATAGATAAAGTCAATTAAAATTATTTCTCTTGGCACAAAACTGCAAAATCGCTTTGCAGTAGAACACGAAGAGGCTTTATGACTGTGAGGAGCACCTTCATCGGTCGGATGAGAATAATCTGAAATTTTCTCCAGATGTAAAGCATGGAGGTGGGTGTGTAGCGATATCACGAGGAAAATGTCAGAATGATGAGGTTTATTGGTGGGACGATGAACACCTATGGTTTTGAAAAAAATACCCCCCCCCCCCACATCTGCAGCGGTGTGGCAGAAGAGGAAACTTGCTTTGTGCAAATAATTCCAAAACACATCAACCAAAATCATGCAATGTTTTTGACAGTAAGTGAAAGCCATGACCAGGTCATGTGTGTCACCTGACCTGAGTCCAGCAGAACACTAATAAGGATTCTAAACAGAAACAAAGAGGAACACAGTCCCTGCAGCCAATGTTTCCTCCACTTTGAGGAGACTTGAATGTTGTACTGTATGTACAGGGGTTGGACAATGAAACTGAAACACCTGGTTTTAGAGCCCAGTAATTTATTAGTATGGTGTAGGGCCTCCTCTTGCAGCCAATACAGCGTCAATTCGTCACAAGATGTGCACCAACAATTTGTCCTCTTTTGAACTCTGATATGTCACCCATGATGTTGTGTGGATTGCAATATTTTTGAGCAAAACTGTGCTTTTACCCTGATAACTGAACCTTCACATTCTGCTCTTACTGGTGCTGTGTGGAATTAATGAAGACTGGACACCAGGCTGGTCCAGTCTAGCCATGAAACCTCCCACACTAAAATGACAGGTGTTTCAGTTTCATTGTCCTGTACATAAATAGTGTCAAGACCTCTTGCAGAGACGCGACATTAGTAGACAATAGTAGCACAATGGTATTAACTTTACAAAATTAAGTATTGCAACAGTTAAACCCTCTTTTTAAACTGTCACACTAAACTCTTGAGATGTCTTTTCCCCACTAAACAATGCCTCGGCTGCTTTGCTCCAGTTTCAAACAGATAAGAGGATCTGATATTCACAGGCTCTGTGCTGCTGCAGTTTTACACTTACTTGGAGTTCATCGCCCCCTGCTGGTGGAATCAGAAGTACAAACATGTCAACCATGTCTGCCACTGCAAACTCTGACTGACCAACACCTGGAAAACAACTAAATATTAATATTTCAACCATCAGTGCAGTCAAACATCTTCAACAAAGGGTGAAACTAACCCATGCAGAAAAACAAACAAAAATAAATTAAAGATTCCCATGCTCAAAAGTAATCTAAAACTAACTACATTTGAACACGGTGCCCCCAGTTACTTTACACCTTCACCTTTTCATGGTTCTGTAGTGCCAGGTATAACAAAGCCAAAAAATAAAAATAAAAAAAGGAGGACTTTGATCAAGACTTTTTCAGATATTCAAAAATGCCTTTGAACAACAACAAGCTTGGGAAAACTTCAGGTCCCTCACAGCGGATGAACTTTATCCTTAAAATACAAGGCAGGTAACCAGGTGAGGAGATCAAGTATCACACTGACCAAACTGTGTTGTATCAATAAAGATCAAAAAGTGTGCACTGACAGGTACTCTTAGCTCTTTTTATAGCGCAATCAAAATGGAAAAAACCTTTTTAAAGGGACATTCTGGAGTTAAAACAAACCTAGGTCTATTATTAGATGATAAGGAGTGTTAATGTTCATTAGGGACCAAAATGACATGAATTGAATGAATTGGAGCAGTTTTGAGTGAGAACGGACTTTGTATTTGCAGCTAAATAGCAATGTTAGCGCAGGAGGAAATGGAGCTGTGTCTAAATAAATAGTTATTTTATGCTTCTGACTAAGACTCTAAAATGTCATTTCATATAAGTAATTATATGGATTGGGTCTGTAAAAACAAATTAAGGTCATTCTAACTTTGTATGTGTAAAAAAAGTGTATAAAAAAGGACTGTTTGTACAAGAATCTCTGTATGTTCACCACTGTCAAAACTGTACAAGTCAACAACTGATTTTATAGATGCAAAAGGATAAAAGGTTCATGCCCTCGGCCTCCATAGAAGTGGATAGGTACGTATATGAGAAAAAAAGTAAAATGCTAGAAAGAAGAGGAGATGAACTTTCCTCCTTTTAAGATTTGTAAAAGTATGCAGCCAAATGATCAATGAAAAGAAAATGTCCTGTATCACATCTGCAGATGTCTTTTTAGACTCAAATAACCACAATGAGATATTTAACTTGAGAAAAACAGAGGCTCTGTCAGGGGAAAAAAAACATTACACTGAAGCTGGAGAAATAGGTTTACCTTAAATTTACCTGTAAATCATTGTTTCTTACCTACAGTCTCCACAAGGACAATGTCATATCCTGCCCCCTCACAGAGAACGATGGCCTCATTGGTTGTTCTAGTGACACCACCGAGTGTTCCTGACGCTGGTGACGGCCTGATAAAAGCATTCATATCTCTAGAGAGCTCAGTCATACGAGTCTTATCCCCCAGTAGAGATCCTGCATCAACAGGAGTCATTAGTCAGTCAGAAGCATTACTTTTATTCAGAGCAAATCAAAAAACAAACAGCAAAGTAACAACTGAATCTGATAACATAAATTCATATATATATATATATATATATATATATATATATATATATATATATATATATATATATATATATATATATATATATATAAATATGTATTTTAGTTTTGTTTCATTTTTTTTCACTTCATGCACACCATTGACAAGGTTTTTGCTTCAAATATGCTCAACTATTAAAACAGGAAATATCTTTTTCAGTGGAGTACAGTACTTGTGATTTTAAAATAGGTGAAGAAAAAGTTATTGACACAGTCACTTCTTCAATATTTCAAGCAACTTAAGTAACTGACATAGGCAAGATTGCGTTGATTACAGGTTCTGAATGTCAGTTTCGATCAGCTGCCCAGCACTACTACACATATATGTACTGTGCCTTTTAAAGCACACAAGAGCAATTGTTCCTACGTGTTTTATAGTAGATGAGCAGTGTCAAAAGTCACCTCCTGTAGTGCAGGAAGATGGGTCAACAGCCAGCACTGCCACTTTATGTCCATGTTCTGTCAACATCTTTCCCACCACCTCGATGAAGGATGACTTCCCAGCTCCAGGGGGACCGGAAAGACCTGAGTAAAAAAAAAACAAAAAAAAGGAAAAACAACTATATATTTATATTTATCAATATACAATTCATACACAAAATATCATACAAATATGCATACACACACACACACACACATTTGTGATAAACCAACAATGCAAGGTGCTGGGCTAATGGGCAGGAATCATTTAATCTTTAGTTTATTTTCCTTTGAAACTTAAGGATTGAACTGTCTATCCCATCACAACAGCTTACCCTGCTCCTCCTGAGAAGCTGTTACACTTTTGTGTGCATTTACCATCAGATAAGACCCATGAGAGGTAATCACAGTTCAAAACAACGTTCTTAATTCAGTGCACATTCCTATCCTAACCACACACCTACTCTGAAGGCCACCGGCTTCCCTCCTTTATCACTCTCCTGCTCCCTCCTATATGCCAGCACTCTCTGCAGCAGCACCTGAGCCAGCTCTTTCTTCCGGGGATGCTGGGTCTCCACTAGAGTGATGGACTCAGCCAAAGATGCCCGCTGTCCTGAGATCAGTCCATCATACAGTTTAGCCAACAGTCTCTGCTCAGGCCCGCTCAGGTCCTGTATGTGCTGGCTGACTGCTGTGCTGCTCACACCCCTCCAGAGGTGGCAGCTGTGACCCAGGATGATGCTCTGGTAACAGGCCAGAGACCCAGTGAAAACCCTTTGATGAAGGCCGGACGACCTGGTGAGTTTGCGGGCAGTAAAGGGTCGGTAGATGTGGCGGAGAAGACTGAGGCCAAACCGCTTCATGTTGTGGCAAATATGGAGCAGCTAGGAAAATAACAATGAATTAAAATGTGTTAGTTTGCTGAAGCTCCTTTGGTGCTTTGTTGCATTCACGGAAAGCTGTAAATACAGCCGTTTCGCCTGTAGCTAATGCAAATCGTATTCAATTGACAAAGACAGGAGAAGATTCACTTTGATGGAACATTTTAGATGACGCTTATGGTCTGCAATCACCGCTTCAAGTTTAACAACCACACCACAAACTAACAGCTTATTTTAGTACAGCCCGCGAGTTACTGAGCTTAAACAAAGATATGATAAATGTAATTAATAGTTCAGAGAAAATGCTCCTAATGTCCGAGAACAACACTCACTCTGACCTCGTAGCAGCACGGAGGCGCCACAGTTAGTTACATGTCAACAGCGCTGTACTCAGCCACTTCCTGTTTCCTGTGACGTAGGACCCCGCCCACAAAACAGTTCTGTCGATTTATCAACCTTCAACAACTCTGAAATATCTTCCTTAACTCCTTCCTGCAGTAAATGTAGAGTACATTTTCTGTGATGTGCGAAATTAAGATGTTTTTAAGTAAAAAAAAAAAAAAAAAATCTGCGCGAGTGTACCTATTGATTTGGTTTCACCCTTTTTTTTTAAATATTTTTTTTTGTTTGCTGCCTTAGGGCAACACGTGCCAAAGAGTATATTTCAGTATATATAATTTGTGTGACTGCAACACATATTTTAAAATTCAATGGTACGCAACAACTTCTGAATGCATTAATTAATGTAACTTCTTTCAACACTTGAAAATCAGTCTTTTGTGTGTTCTCTGACCCTTCCACCCTCTGTACTCCAGTATTGGGCTTCTGCTTGGATTTTTTTTAATTTTGCTCTACTTTTGAGAAACATGGAGCAACTTGGAACTCTCAGAAAAGCCAGAAAGTGAACCCTCTTATCTCAGTTTCTGAGCGTTTTCTGTCAGAAAAGACCTTAGTTTTTGAGAAAATGAGAAATTTCACTAAACCTGAAGCATCTGATCAGAAATCTGATCATATGACTGTTTACATGGATAATAATAACCACGTTTCTGTACAGTAAATATGACTTAAAAAGAAAAGAGTCCAGACCTGGATAATTTGTAGGTGTCCAAATTTGGTAGGGCCAGTTATATAGATACTGTTGACAGGAGAGGAATAGAAAAAAGTGAAAAGCAGGTTTTTATTTTTATATAGCAGATAACTCACAAAATAGGGTTCAGTATCAAACTGTAGTTAATCCTCAATTTTTGTTGGCACTGGACTCTTACTAGATATCAGTAAGACTGATGATGATTACAAAGATAAAGATGATAGCTCATCTAACAGCAGCACTTGTAGTAGCAGGACCCAGACTCCCAAAACAGGTTGTCCACTTTGATAGAAACTCACACTGGCAAATAATGAATTACCAGAAGTTAAAGAGCTTGTGAATGCACAGACACTCAAAGTGATGAGGGAAAAACCCTCCTAAATACACTCATCTCTTCACGTTTTAAATAAAGTTTTCATATATCCCTCTCTGGTAGTTATGACTCTGTACAATTGTTGTGCTACACTGCGTTAGCAATTAAAAGGAGATGATGTGAAGTCATTTTTACCATTCATTGCTGCATTGTGTGGATTAGATATGAACTGCAGGGAAAGATTCCATATTTAGCCAGCAGGTGGCAGCAGAGTTTAATAATCCCGTTCAAACTGAGCCAAAGTTCTGAACCTAGAAAACAGCAGAAATATCTGGATCAGAGGATTAAACCATAAACGCCAGTGTCTTTCTGAAGTACAGACATGATGTACTTCACACAAGTATTTCGTATCATGGCTCCTTCTATGACTACTCCAGTATAATGTGGTGACAAATACACTTGTAGGAAATAAAATCACGTCTTCTTTGTATTGTTAAATGTTTATGTATTAGTATATTAATGTATTTCTACAATACATTTTAGAAAAGCATGTGGTCACGGAGCTCTTAAATTTAGGTAAATATGAGATCTGACAAAAAACAATTTATTACGCTGTCATCGTTTCACATTATTTAGCAAAGAATAATACTTCAAAGTGCAGAAGCGATGTGTAAAACTACACATACAAAAAAAAAATCCCAGGTGTACACGAATTAAAATGACCTCCAGAGCTATCATTAGACATACACATTGAACATGGCATTTCTGCATGACAACTTAGTAGCAAAATACTTAAAATCTAATGCTTAGATCTGAAAGCAGGAATGTTACAACTGAGTTTACTGAAGTGCTCCCTACAAAGGTGCACGTTGTTACTTCTAGGTTAATTACGGCCTGCTTCTACTTAGTGACTCCATCAATGGTTTTTTCTGACTGAAGGTTGGCAGTTTGATCCTGAGGCCTGCCATGTGTCCAAGTGTCCATGGGCAAGACTCTGAACCACCACAGTGGCCTTCATATGATCATTTCTCATTTCTGTGTGTCAATAAAAAAAAAGTGCTCTAAAATACATTCAGTGTGCACATTTTATCCACAGACACCATTTTTTCGGTGTGTTTCAAACTGTAGATACTGTTACGGTGGGGTTCTGGCCTGAACTCGGCTATTCACATCTTTTTGCACAGGCAGTGGAAAAATTATTTTTATTTTATAGAAATCAACTTATTGCTATACTTTCTACAAGTTTGTTTTACTACTAGTCATGAAAAAATGCATGATTTTTTCATAGTTTCAGTACCTCGTAGTAACTTTTATAGTGTTGCCACAATGTCTCACAAAATGAGAATCTATGAGTTTCTCTGTTGCATTTAAGTGTGATTTACTGGAATACACACTGATCTAAGTGCAGTTGGTGCAGTTTCGGGTGTGTTGAGGTTCGACCTCCACATGCACATGAAGTGATTCCATTACTACAAATTAACTTCATGGAAATTTCACCTTACGCTAACTCAATCCACTATACCACTTAACTATGTATGTCTAGCTTTAAACCATGTTTAAATCTTATATTTATATGAGTCACACAGTGAGTACTTGGTTTTGGGCCTCCAAATAGAGACAGGTTCCTACAAGGTACATAAGACAACTCTTTAAACATGGATGTGCCACCACAAAAATAGTAATACAAGCAGTCACACACAGAGGGTGATACTTGTTATTTTAGTACGGGTGGCCTGCGATTAAACAGTCAGTCACTAAAAGGAAAACATATCAGGACAGTGATCACAAAAGAGACAGAATTGTTTTTATTCAATCTTCCAGTAGAGACTTGATATTCATGGAATAAAACTGCTTTTCTGGGAGTTTTATTGAGCAAAACAGAAGAAGAAAATGAAAGAAAAGACAAAAAAAAAAGGGCAACACATGAAAGTGGAGACAGAGCAAAAACATATTCAAAAATACAAAAAAAAAGAATGTAATGAGTATAACAGTGTAATAGCAAGGAGGACTGCTCAAAGCAAGAAAGAATTACAAGGTATAATCTGCATTTTGTTAAAAAAAAAAAAACAGGACATCAGCGAGTGACACTCTTTTCTCACTCAACAATTAAAATCTGAACGCTCAACATTTTCCCTTAAGGTATTTTAACAACTTTTGTTCAGTCACTGTAATAAGAGAATGAGTCAGTCACTGACATATTTACACAATCTTTCAAAAGTTTTAGAACAACCCCATTTTTTCATGTTTTAGATAAATGCAAGTAGTTCAAGTCCAGTGAATAACCTGATGTTTTTCTAAGGTACGCAATAAAGGCCAAGGTTCATGTAATTAAAGCAAGTGCAGCTCTGAAAAATCATGTAAATTTCACTGAAAAAAAACCCCAAAACACAAAACAACAACCCTTTTTCAGGGACTATGATATTGATAAGTTATTAGTTTACTTTCAGCAGGGAGTTAAATGAAACCTTCAAATTTAACGCCAACAATGCCCACACATGCCTCAGTATCTGCTGATCACTCAAGCCAACCAGCTCCATGACAAAAACCTTTGGCTTTGAGTGAGACCACGTGCAAGCAGCAGGTAATCATACGTGTACGAATGTGCATGCCAATAAGAGTTGTTTTCTCACAGTCATATGTATATGTTTTCCATTCAAGTGTTAATATTACGTGGTATTACACATGTGTTATTGATATCAACACACAAACAGTCATTAGGAACAGCTGGCGAGCAACATCTACTGTTCTCCATGTGTTATAAACAACAAGCAGCATTATACGCTTTTCATCATTTCCTGCATCCTTTGTGCCCAACACAGATGTCACTTGGAAGTATTTCCAGTTGTAAAAGTTTGGAACAATCCTCGCCAGACCGCACAAACACTTTGGAGTGTGAAAATGTTTTTTACAAAGCCTCTGTCTGTACAAAGGCATCTGTTTTATTGCACCTTCAAACACAGCATTTTAGTAACATAATAATGCTGTCAAAATGGTGAGTAAAGGGCAAGTAATAGAGCTAAAACAGACTGGGTGACTGGTCAGCATTCATCATCCAGCAAGATAATGAGCCAATACATCATAAGAAAAGAACATTCAGGGCTTAAGTTTAAATGATAGAGACCATCTCCAGACTTGAACCTGATCTGTGGGAAATTTCTGCAACCGAAATGATGCTTCCTTCCTTCCGTGTAAAGGAAACCACAGGTGTGCTTGGCCGATTAATGACTCAAAAACAGAGATTAAAGATGGAGTGTGATACACAAATATAACCGAACATCATTTACATTCAGTTTCTCACCAAACAAGTTCATACAACGCTGATTAAGTCTATCAGTAACTGTCTTGACATCCTGCATCATACAGGAGTATTAAATCTAATTACACTCTTACACTAGCAGACACGTAGAAATATCTTTTACATAAAACCAGAAACGTTTGGTTTGCCAGAGCTGACGAGGGGAGCGACCACAGACACGGAGGCACTGAGGGTTATGGCAACCAAAAGCATGGCTGAGCATGTGGTGAGAAAAGCTGGTGAACATCCAAAGAAAGTTTCTGATGCTCCAGATGAAAAAAAGGAACTGCTCTCTGGATCAATAAAGGTAAAGCAGAAATAATAGAAGCTAATGACAAACATCGCAGCCATCGTCAAAAGTGTTTAATTACACTCACTGTCAGAAGGGTGAAATTAGGTTCCACACTGCAGGTTAAAACCCAGGATAGAAGATCCAATTTGCCCCCCTCAAAAATATGATTTTTTTTCTTCTGTCAACCATTTATCGTTCTATAGATTATTCTCAGTGCACAGAGATGTAACATTATGTGAATTTTCGTAACATCTGGAATCATGGCATTGTTCTGAACAGTGAACAGTGTATACATCCACAGTGCCACTCTGTATTTGACACGTCTGATTCTGCTGCAGAGTGCACAGCGAGAGACAAACTGCACAGTACTTGTGTTTGCCTTGAATTCATGTCATGTTCAGTTCCCAGTCTAAATGCATAACACTACACTAATAAAACTATGCATTGCAAAACCAGACTGCACAGCACATATTTTAATAGTTAATATAGCAAGACACTATTCTTTTTTTCTTAAAATTCATTTAAAAAAAAAAACAAAAAAAACAACAACAAAAACTGTAACATCAAATGAGCAACACCAAAACTTCAGTCTTTTATGTCAGAAATGCCCTTTTAGTCCCATGCCCCACTCTAAACCCAACACTTTACACTTGAACACCCCTATTTTTGCCCTTGTGTTATTAGTCATGATTTTGTTATGGGATTTTATTTTGATGTTATAATACTTTTTTAAAAAAGAACTTGAATTACCATTTAGAGAAACCAGCATACTTGTATTTATATGAAGATGACAGAAATTTTCTTCCCACATTGGTCATTCTCCAAGCCCCTGCTAACTTTGTATACTCCATAAGAACATTTCATACCTATCAACTGTAGTCAGAAATAAAACATCAGCAAATCTGAAATTTTGGTGACCTGGAATGTCCCATAACTACTGTACCTACACAAGTACAACTGGATTTCTGAGGGAATATTTAGATGCAAACTAGTCATGAGTCAGAATAATAGAACAACGGAAAAAATAAATTGTGGGAGCAAAGTCAGAGAGGATACTTGCCTTGATGAGTGTGATGGTCTAATGATTACAGTTGGTCACAAAGATCAAGTA
Source organism: Hirundichthys speculiger (assembly GCA_018398805.1). Taxonomy (NCBI): domain Eukaryota; kingdom Metazoa; phylum Chordata; class Actinopteri; order Beloniformes; family Exocoetidae; genus Hirundichthys; species Hirundichthys speculiger. The sequence goes on along the minus strand of JAGFBZ010002170.1, from coordinate 103,253 downwards.
TCTTCCAGTTGCATCACACTCACTTTGCTTATTCCTCTCCCAGTCTGTGAATGTGCCCAATTCAAATGTCCTTCAAGTACAAAACAAACCCATTCATTTAGCTACCTGCCCAACCTTACAGGTCCCAGATCAGTTTGGTTTTTAGTCGAAACCCCCAATCAGTTAAAGACAACAGACTAAACCACAAACCACTCTGGGACTGGTCAGCTGACGTTCTTGCTATTAAACCAAAATGCTGGGGTATGGACAGCCACAATGCTGAGGACAGTGAGGCCTTGGGACAGTGAGGCCTAGGAGACGGAAGATATAGGGTTGTGGGGGGAGCCCATCTGGGTTAGCACCTTATCCAGCCACTGCAGCGGACCATGCAAGTGAATCTCAATCCAGCAGGGTGTGCTGGTCACATCTTGACGGTGGTACTCTGCTCCCCAGCCCTAAAATGTAAAAAAACAAAACAAAACAAACATTTTGATCTCTTTTCAAAGTATTGAGATTGTTATTTTTTTCTTTGTAAATACGGGATTGTTAATGCACTGTGTTTTACCATGGCCATTCTAGATCATTAAAATGGTTTCACCAGAAGTGCCATGGTGAGGTTTAGAAGTGTCCCAGAAGCAACCACAGAAAAGAGCAGATTAGGGTGTCATTCTCACATGATCTGGAAACCTTTGGGTAAATTCGTAATCTCTGGCCAAGCAAGCTGCACTTGGAACGCTCTGCTTCTGAGACACTTCTGGTGGGACCTGAAGATACGGCAAAACTGCAGCCAAGCCTGACCGCAGTACTTCCACGCCCAGGGGGACCCAGAGGGACCCAGGGGGACCCAGGGGTTACAAAGTAATCCTGTTATTTTAATTCATTAGAAAGTGAAGCTGGCCTTCGTCCTCTAATTCGGTGGTTCAAATACGATCATCTTTGTGTAAAGGTAGAGTCAAAGTATAGTAAACTGTATACACTCAATGTATTTACTACAAGGGTGGACTACGTTTCATTTACTGCTAAAATAAGTGTGTCTGGTAAGTATTGGGTTAAATACTGGATAAAGCTTTTTTCAAAAACTCTTACCAGTTCTTAATACACCCAAGTTTTTTTTTTTTTTGTTTGTTTTCTTAAGAAGCAACTGATTTGATGTTATCAAGCATCCAGATTGTCTTGCAGTTATGGTTATTTACTGCATAAACAGTTTAGAAAATCTCTCTACTAACAGATAGCAAAAACAAAATTACAAGAGAGCTGCAAGAGTTTATAGAGAAAAAATAAATCTACACCAGATTACCTTGACAAAGCTCATGCGGATGGTGCACATCTTGGTGAGCTCATAAACAGCCTCAAAGCCGTGGTTAACAGACTGGGCCAGCAACTCGGCAAACTCCTGGTTGTTGAATATCCTCAGGCTACATCTACTGGGAATCTTGCACACAGTAGTGGGATGGAAGCCATGGTGGTAGTTACAGTTACGACTCTGGACGAAAATACTGCTGTCACTCAGACATTCTGCGTATACCTCCCCTCCAACGTAGTACAGGTGGACACCTAAGAGGCAGGAGGAACACATTAACAGATAGTTGCCTTAATTACCAGTACTGGTGCTTTACCATTATGAAAAGAAATCAACAAAAACATCACTCTCACAAATCTTAACTCGGTAGTGCATTTATTGTTCTGTTTAACTCTAGGATCCTGGTCTTACAACTAGAATTTATTTAATCTCATCTACTGACAGCTGGTGCATTACAGTTACTGACAAAGTTTACCTTTGCCAATATGCCGCCGAGTGTTCTCAATGGTAGAGTTGCGATTGACGTTGGAAAGCAGACCCAGGCAGAATCGGTTACGGTTGTTGGAGGGATCTGTGAACCCATCCACGAGCACACTAGTGGAGGAAGCCTGGAACGCCTCTCCAACACGATTGTTGAGCTCGTAGTAAACAATAGAGCACCAGTGCTTCGGTTCCTCGTAGGCCACAGGCTGCACATCTGCACAGGAAACAGATTAAAAGGTCACGGGGTAAGCTGGGAACACTGCGCGTGCAGAAAAAGATATAGATAAAATAAAAAGCACTTTTAAGATCTCTGTACAGGCTACAAACTGCTAATGCCAGCAAGCCTAACTCTTAGGTTTTACTCATCTAAACAGTTTTTTCATCAAGCTGTCACAAGCAACCTCTAATGAGAAAGATATATGACCCAGTTGCTTAATTTCTGTCCATTTAGGCAGACTAAAATCAGTGTGGACGCATTCTGAATTATGGAGGCTATCTGCAGTCTTTGTGCCAACCTTCACTGTTCCGAGCCAATCCAAGGTGGCCTCACCCTTTTGGTGAGAGGAATAAATCATGTTTATCTAAGCACACACCTTTCCCAAACTTCCTCTGTAGCGTGGCACTGACTGGCAGGTGTGTTTTGTCTGTCCCCTTCCCAGGGCTGGCCTACAATAGAAGCTTGCTCTCCTGTACAGGATGCAGCTTGTGGAAAAGAAGGGGAAAAAAAAAAAAATCCTCCCCTACCCCCCCAACTCCCACTTCCAGCAACTAAAACTTTCAACAGCTCTTCCCGCTACTGCTATCACCAGAGCTGTGTGCATGATGATAAAAAGCACAACTGCTTTGTGTGCTACATGTGAAAAGCAGAAAAGAAGCCTTACTGTTATCCTACTATGTGCTGTAACCAATTAAACTCCAAATAACTGCACAGAGTTTTCATAATAAGAACAATTGTTTTGTTATTATCTAGGTCTTGCTGCATGCCGCTATGGTGGTTAGAACTGTTAGAACAGCAATAAGGTTTGTGGTTTGAAGCTTAGCTGCCTTACATTTGCTTACAATCGCTTACATTTGTTTTTACACTGCTCAGATTTTTCAGTTTTGTACAATCAAACAAGTGAACACAAGGACATGTGTGAGAGCGTGTGTGTGTGTGCATGAAGGAACAAAATCGCTATTGTTACCTGGCCGGTTGTTACCGTCGAGGGGCAAGGGTGGAACCATGAGGTTGGTGTCCATTGGCTGGGGGCAATCCTGAGTCATCTGCTCCTCTGGGGGCATATAGGCAGGAGGGGGGGTCTCTGCATAAGTGTGGGAGAAAAAAATGACATGAGTTACTAAGGTTGAGTATGGAGAAAGGATAATGGCAAATGATAAAGAAACATTCCCGAAAGGATCTTACCTGGCATCTGGAATGGACTGCCGGGATCAGAGCTGGATGGTGAATGAGGGAAGGTGGTGCTGCTGCCACTTCCGGGTGAGTTTGGGTAGCTGTTTCCCGGTGAATGTGGGAAAGGCACAGTGTTGGCCTGGGGAAAGGATTCTGGGAAGGTGGCGTTCTGGGGCATGTGTGGCTCGTTCTGCTGTAGAGGGTTGCGGAAGCGAGGCAGCATTGTATGCTTGGCATTAAACTCACTGTTTCTTGGTACCAAGACAGGAGGAAGTACTGAAGAGGAAAAAAAAGACAAAACGTGTCATTTTTTAATGTTATAGAAAAATAACACAGAACTGTGCTCCATCAGTTAAACAAAACACTTATGTAATAACATTTTTATACTGTGCATTTTTTTTAAACAATAGTTAAAAAAAAATTAGATTGGTGGTACAACCATCAATCATCAGCCATTTTAATTCCCCCTCTGAAGAATTCCAAAAACTATTTTTATAACACACACGCACATACACACACATATGTATATTTATATATGTATATATATTCAGAGTGATAAGACAAACTATTGAATGCAGCATTAAATTACAAAACACATAAATATCAAAAGAAGCTCCAGAGTTCCTGACCTATTCAACCAGATTCACCAACATGATTTGCTTACCAACTGTATTGAATGAAATTTACAAAGTCAAATGTATTTTTTTATATATTTTATATAGAAGTCTTGCCTGGATGTAGCTGGGATGACCTTTATATGATTCTTTTCTGTAAACCTCCTGTGATATTGAAACAGCTTTATTTGAAACTGACATTTGACCAGGACTCACTGCAAGAAGAGATCTTGTACTTAAATGGGACATTTCTGGGTAAACAAAGCTTTAAAAAAATGAATATATATATATATGGTGCAATCATATCCATGCAGAGATAACTGTAAACTCAATGAAGTTATTTGATCCTAGCATAATAAAATATGTCTTTCTGGCACTCTCTGCAATTCAACATTCTGAGCGCAGATGTTGCTGCATTTTTCAAATGTCAGCTTCCAGGCATTTGGTCTGAGCCAGCAGTATTTGGCTCAGACTCTCAGGTTTCTGCTCTGAAAGATGTTATGAGGCAATCCGTTCTTGTGGAATTCATCACCTGGGGTAAATATCCCTGCTGAGGGCTATTCAGGTGCAGGAGAAACCACAGTGATATGCTCCACTTGTGCCTATAAATACCTGTGCAGATAAATAAAGCGGGTGCTGAAATTTTAGATGAGGCGCGCGCCTCTCAGTATTCCTGAAGGTAGTCTATGTGTGCTGTAACAGACCAATACATCAATGTAGCAATTTATTTCAAAGGTTAAATGCGGAGCAGGGGGACAGCTGTGGTGTCATGCAGAATAGTGAGGGGGATTGACAGGATGTGTGTGTAGGTAGGTGGTTTTAAGGGAGGAAAAATAGACCGTGGTGTGTGTGTGTGTGTGTGTGTGTGTTGGGAGGGGGTCTGGAAAGACAGGTGCTGCAGGGTTGAATCACCTTAGCCCTGTGTCTTGCACCCGCTGCTATAACAAAACGTGTGCGAGCCAGGCAACAACTCTTTCCTCCAATTGTGTTTGGGTGACTGTCTTCCTGTTCCAGCCATCCTCAGAGAATCTGTGCTTGCGGTCATGCAATTATGTGCATTTGTGAGTGTGAGTGGCCCTGTATCTGGTCAAATGTGTGTAAGTGTAAGAGTGGTGTGTGTGTGCTTCTGTGAGATAATATGTTGCAAAAAAAACAAAAAAAAAATCAGAAGAGCCTGAAGTACAGGGCATGCCCAAAACAAAGCCTTCGTTCTCCCGCAGATGGAATTTCCTGCTCCATACACAAATGAATGAACATGCCCACACAAATACAAAAAAACGCACACACTTGGCCCTTTACACACTTAGCACCCTGCACACAGTTGTTTTTATCTTGTCAGCTGACCCTCACTTTCCATTTACTAAGAAGCTTCTGCAGTATCGCTACAGTTGCAACCTCTCGGCATCAGTATCAATTATCTCTTCTTAAAACACTTGTTAAGAAGGTTTATCTGGATTTTATCTTTATTTGTTTTGTTTCTGAACCTGATGCTTATCTTTGTTTATTTCTGTAACACACAGTGGAATTATTTGTAACTTTATTACTATATTAGTTTTTTTTTTTTTTTTTTTTACAGTTGTCTGCATATATATTGATGGTAAATGCCAGAATCTGTCAAAACCTGGATATATGCACAATTTAATCTTGCAGCAGGTGTCAGTTTTCTTGTGCAAAAGTGTGAGTGATAGCAAGTGTGTCCTTCACCAGTTTTTTTTTGACAGTTGAATCTAACATGCTTTAGTAACTCCCAAAACCTTGATTCTGTCAGAGAGGACTTAAATCACCAACAGTGGAGTACAAAAGGACAGATAAGGACAGATAAAGACACAAAACAAAAGACATAAGACAGGCAGTGATGATGTGGTGTGTGTAACACCTTGTGGTGTACTACACAATGTTTAAGTAAAATTTCTAACATAGTTAATGAGAATAAAACATGAGGAACAGAAAAAAAGGGTAGATAAAAGGTGGATGCATGAGAAGTCTACCACAGATAAGCATCTGATGGTACTGTGATAATAAAGCTAGAGACAGAGAGAATTCTGGATGAGACTAATACACTTTAGACTCTTAAATATTTAAAAACTGAGGAGCAGGGCTCTTTTATCATTGTTTCTATTGTAAAAGGGAAAAAAGAGCTGGACAAAATAAACCAGGAAATAAGTTATGCATTCAGCCGCCAGGACTCCTAAATATAATCCTTCCTTTTTTTAAACAACTGTACATTTTAAAAGATTGTGCTAAGCATCTAGTGGAAGCTCCAACTCAAATTCTAAAAACAATTATTATAACTCTACCTAGGGTTCCTTTTTATGCTGGTATGTGCATCTTATTAAAATATTACACAAGTTAGAATTAATGCAAAACATAAATTCTGACTTTTTATGAATGTAGCTGATGGAAAAGAACATTCCACAGTAAAACTGATAATGGATCTATTGTTAACGTGGCTGAGTCGCGCTGACATTGACCTGAATAAGCATTTTCAGGTCAATGTCAGCATAGTTACTTCATGTAGATTTCCCTCACCTGGGCTGTCGACTCGTTTGTAGTGGTAAGGGTTGATGCACACATCCTTCTGTTTGGAGCCAAAGGGGTACTCGCAGCATTCCAGCGCCTTCAGCTCATGGTGGGACTGCAGGTCAGGCCAGCGCCACACCCGACAGTATATGACGTGTGGCAGACCCTTCCTGTGGGACACCTGCAGCCGTCCGTCCAGTGAACGAGGGATTGTCACACAGTTACTGGGCTGTCCTGGGCAGCTGAGGGCCCGCTCCAGCTCCTCCATGGCTCCCTTCTTCTTTTTCAGTTTCTTAACCAGCGCATCCACGGCTTTTTCCGCCCACTTTTCTTCTTCATCTCCCTGCTTCCAGCCAAGCAGGCGTTTGACTGCTGGGCTAGTGAAAGAGAAGAGTGAGGTGACATTCATAGTGGACTGTGCCGGCCTCCTCCTCTCTCCTAAAGGGTGAGCAGTGTTGGGAGACTGTCTAGTCAAAGGGCTAAGTATTGTTTGAATGTTTGAGATTTTTTCAGGTACAACTCCCACAGTCCAGTGTCCTCTTGAGAGTCACTGAAAGAAAGGGAAAAGAAGATGTGTGTAAGTTGAGATCTGCAGCAAAATAAGTTTGTCACTCACACTTTCATAGATAACTGATGCCATCCTGCTTGCTGTCCTTTCGCTTGCAGTGCAGCAGTCATGGAGGAAGATTCTTCTTCTATTACAAAGTTACAACCAGTAATCTAGTGTTATTCATTGATGAAGAGAACAGTAATGTCACAAGTGTAACTGGTGCAGTCATGCCACTCATGACTTCTGGGAAACTGGTCGGAGAGACTCTGCAGACACACTGATGTGAACATCAGCTCCAGCAAACATTCTCCAAATAGCTTCCTGTTCATATGGCTTGTCACATTACCACTAATTACGAACATCATTTGCAGCAAATGACTTCACATACTGAATGCAGCCCACACAGGCTTTAGAAAAAAAATCCTGTTAAGGAATTTCTAATTCATCACCTGCTGTAGATATTTCATTACACAGTTATATCGCTACGTAAACGTTTGGCAGGAATATAAAGAATGGTTTTATTTACTGTTAACACATCATTACACATTTTTCACGACATAATTGTAAAACCAAAAAAAAAAAAGAAAGAAAGCAAAGCCAAACATCTGAGTTTTTATAAAATTGTCTTGTTAATTTCCTTACAAATATGTAATTGATTCACTGATCATACATATCAAAACTAGACCGAACAACACATTTCGTCAAGAAATTACATTTTTGATCTCTTTCACCAACTAATAAACACTGTTTTTAGACAGGAATATGGCAATGTGCAGGACAATTAGAAGGAAGTGCACCTGGAACATGCCCATTCACTGGTGTCCCAACGGAGCAATTCATAACCAGAACCAACGTGCATTCTAGCTTTTACAAGGAAATACAAAAGCACATTGAGCACTTTCTGTTCCACCTTCTTTTCAAATTTTGTCTGAATGCAATTAGGGAGATGCAATTTAGTTATGGATGAGGTTTGGCTGTGGATAAATGTTCAGATGCAAGGCCTGAATCAAATAAACAGCCTGACAGAAATCTCCCAGCATTTATCCTTTCTGACGCATGGATGAGGATGCATCACTCTCTGACAGTAAAGCCTGCAGTATATTGGATTTCATACAAGCAGGAACAAATACATCATTAAGACTGCTCTGTAGTTATTCCTGGCCCTGCAGATTATGGGATGGAAGAGCAATTTCTATCTTTGTCAACGACTGCATGGGTAAGATACATCATACCGGCAAACAGATGGGAGGTTTGATGCAAACAACTGCTCTTTGCATTGTATGTGTACACTTGCTATTGCCAACCCAGTGACTGGAACACTGCAATTTGCAACTATAATTAACTTAGCCATTTCAATAATAGAGGCTCAACTAAAAAGGGACTCAAAACTACTAACATAAAAAGGTGGAGACATAGGGATGGACTATAATGTGTGTGGAAGAAAAAGAAAACAATTATATCTCAAAACTAATATCTTTGTGGCTCAAGATCTCTCTGCACTAGCTGTTTCCACCTTAGGTTTAACAACTTTCCAACATAACAGAAACAAGGAATAGACTTATGTTTTGACACTGGATCTGTGGTCTAGCAAAGTTCATGTAAATCAGGGGACATTCTGAACAACACCAAAGAAACAAGACTTTAAATATAACCAGACTTATCTGTTTCTTTTTTTTTTTTTTTTTTTTTTTTAGTATTTTAGGGTCCTTGAAACACATTTCTCTCAGTCTTAAAAAAGAACAAGCTGTACTCTTTATCAGTGCTGGCTGGGTGCAATTACACAATAAATCCATAAGTTCACTTTATTTAAACATGATTATAAAATCATTAGAAAACCATCATTACTTCCACTCCATAACTGGTTATAACAAATAATGCTCAGATCAAATTCACATCAAACTCACCACACACGCATACAGGAATTAATTTTGATCTACATCCAGACATTGAACAGAGCTCGTGGCTTCTCAATAATAGCCAGCACTATAAACATTACACAAGACTAGTGGTGCAAAACCCATCTTTAACCCATTTCACATGTAAGATTGCACAAAGTGCTGTACTGTAACATCTGGGGCAGACTTAACAATCCTTTGCTATGATTCAGCTGCAGCTGTGGGCCATGCCTCTTTCAAGTTTCCAACTCTGACAGTCAATCATATCTAACTGCTTGTCTGACCACATGCTTATTTGAAGGCTCTGATACGGTACTGTGTTGCCACATAAGACAATGCTAGTTTGGAGTTGTCTGTGGAGTAGTCAAAATATAAAGGCGCCAATGTGCCTCGCTCTTCCTATATCTATGTATAGACTAGGACGTGTGCATGACATAACAATCTTTTTTTACACCACCTTACTAAACAATTCACTAACAAATTCCAGTCTAAATGGAAACTTTGTGTGTTCAAACAGACACTCTTGGTTCAACATTCTACTACCATGACACGCAATTTTAGCATTTTTACTTGGAGGTCACTACGCGCTACCTAATCTCTGTATAGGAGGGTGCTTGTTCGGTTGTGATTAGTGGTGTGTCTGTCATCTGGAGTGGCCGATCTTGCCCGTTTTTACATCATAGCCAGCCATGGCACATGATTGTCTCAGATCTATCAGATTCTTATCTTTAAGGTGAACATTTTTGACAAAAAAAAACAAACAAAAAAAAAACCTGTGAGTTTAGGTGCACCTGTGCACCTAAACTCAGGTGCCGCTCCAGATATTATTTTGATTCATTAAAATGCATTTCCAGTGGTGAATTACCAGCTGTGAAGTCCATGTTTGAACACTAACTGTGGAGAAATTACAGATGTAATTCTTGCATATTTTCAAGACATCCCAGAGGATATCTTGAAAAGTGTTTTAAGAAACAGAATGTGAAAAACACAAGCCTTTACAGCACAAAACTTTAATCCTGACTGATCTTTGTGAATTACCTGAGCGTGCAGAGGGCCAAGGCAGAAATGCTTTCGTGAAAGTGGGTTCAGGACAATAACAAAAAGAACTGTTACACGATCACAATGCAATAGTTTTTCAGGTCAAACTATTTATTGAATTAATAGTCAGCCTTTGTCCAAACAAGTACGGTTTAATTTTAAAATGCTATTTTAAAATTAAACAGATTTGCATCCACACGACCATCACAATCACATTACTTGACCATCTATCTACGCTGGGCTGAAATGAAAAAGGAAGTAGACTGTTTACTTTGCAGTTGGTTAGGCTAATAAAGAACTCTGAAGAACAATGGCAAGGAAAAGTAGATAAGGCTTTGTCTGGACCATGATGTGTATAAAAAGAACTGGACAAACCATTTATGACATCTGTAGATTTCTGAAGAGTGGATATGAATCCAGTATGTTTTAAATTTTTTTTAGTCCTATGGGTGACACCAGCTTGATCGCGTGGAGGACGATAGCTGGTGATTAACCCCAGGCAAGCCACCTTCATTTCACTCTTCCAGGCCAACTCTGAGGCAGTTGTGGCAGTCTGTTACAACTATTAACAGCACAATAAACAATAATGTCTATAAGAGTGAATATACTAGCTCTCCCAGTTTATATGTCAAGTTCACTGATTATGGTAAGCACTAAATAGGTAAGGTGATGTCACCTAACTCTCTGACACCATAGACTGCACTGGAGGTGCCTCTAAAAAAAAAAAAAATCCCTTAATTTTACATAAATCTGTAGCTCTTAACCTGATGAGATACATAGAAATTCACCCCCAGTGCAGTTGTCAATGGATATGAAATCTATCTATGGGGACCAAAACAGTTTTCTGCACCAGGATACAAATATGCTTATTTCTGCTGCATATCTGAACATTTAAAAAAGGGACAAGTTATGCTTGTTTGACTTTCAAAGGCTCAAAACTGTCTGAAACTGCCATAGACCTGGTTTTCAGGTCATCTAGCTAATGGATGATTGATTGAGCCATAAATAATAGTTTCAAAACACATGCCATACCAGAAGCTTGCAGAGATTTTTTTTGCAATACAACTTTCTGCTTATGCATTAATTGCATATGCAATTTGGTCAACTAAGTTCCAAGTGCAGATCAACCCAGCCCAGGCATCTGTCCTCATGTGCATGCAACTACATATCTGTTTCTAAAGGTTTTCAGTTTTCCCCATCCACACTACACTGCAACTGCTGTATTTACAAAATGAAACAGGGTCTGCAGCAGACCCAAAAAGAAAAATGTTCATTTTTTTTTGAGGGGCAGACTTGCCAGAATACAGTGGTCACCAGGTGAAATGGTAACAAGTTTCACTTTTTAAGATGAAATCCCATCAGTGTGGTCATAGCTTAAATCGACTAATCAAGGACTTTATTGAGAATTTTTATGTTAGATGCAGAAATTGGTGCAGCCTAATGAATACAGAGTAAACATCTTTAAGTCAGTGTGACAAACAGAGCATGCACAATGATAGAAAAATGTAATATCATTCCTTTACCTTTTTTTTCCACCTGTGTAATTAGTGGCCACTGTCTAACAAAGACAATTGCGCTAACCATACTACTGTCACTGTCTGCAGCAGCAGACACTGAGTTACTATGCAGCTTCTGCAGTAATGACCGTGCCACTGCTTGGCGGAACACACAAATCAGTCACCAAATTTATCAATATGTGACCTTTGAGCTTGGCACTTCATAGCTTTATGTCTGATGCAGGCAATGGAGAGTGAAACAGATGTCTACAGTGGCCTTGGAGCTGCTCTCACATAGCATCTTTTACACAACATTAAAAAAACTCCATAAAAAAAAAAAAAAAAAAAAAAAAAAACCTCTGACATTCCCTATAGCCGAGTCGGAGCACTGGTCATCAGTTAGCCAACCAGACAGAGACTGAAGCTAATGGAAACACAGGGTGGGATCATGCGACACTGACAGGTGGGGGCTTCGACCCACCTGGTGTAAGCTGTTAGCCACTACACCAGCCACATGGATCATTTTGCACTACTCCAGTGTCTGTTAATCAATTTAAGCCTGGGCTATGTAGGATGAGGAGGCAGTAATGATGCTCTCTGGACCCTCCCCAGGGACAAGCATTATGAAGAAGCTACATTATTTATCAGCAGGGTCCTGGATGGGGCCTCCATTAACCCCCGCTCAATGGAGTCACTGGCTATAAACAGAAGAGAGCAGGAAGAGAGAGGGTTATAGATAAAGAGAAAGAGGGAGGAAGAGAAGGGGAATGATGCAGAGCCAGAAAGAGAGACAGAAAGTGAGAGTAATGGTGAAGCCAGAGATCCAAGACAGACTGGCTGTTCTGGAGAAAGATGGACTGAGACCACTCCTGACTGCACACTTCAGCATTAAGAGCATTCAAGAATCAAATTACAAAGTATAAAATAATACAAAAATGTCATGTTTTTTTTTTCTTTTTCACAAATACAAATCCCCAAAAATGCAGCCCATAAGAGGTCATGAGTTATAAAGGCCTGCAGGACTGAATAATGTTGCTAAATTCTTAAACAGATTCTAAACAACATTTAACACATACCTTTGACATTAAATGTCAGTACAAAACAAGTGAATAAATGTTCTCCTATATCTTATAAACTCTTTAAGTCACATGTAAATAAGAAATTCCAAATAATTCCCTCTTCAAGTTTCTGAAATGTCTGGACTCCCAGCTTGTGTGCATTTTATAAATATGCAAATATAAGCATTTTTAATCAAACTCTGATACAGACCTAATAAAGATTTGACACTTCCTAAACCCATCTTCTCATTTACAAAAAATAAACAATAAAAGAGAGCAAGAGAATCTTTAAATTTAAACTAAGTGATCACATAATTTTCATACAAGGTGGCTGCCTAAACAATCAACACTGATTCAAAAAATCCTGGTAGTAAAATATCCAACCCCAGCAGCAAGCAAATGTAGATTTTTGCCACATCCTCTCCAGTCACTACAATAGTCTACAAACAAAGCTTTAAAATAATCACAGACAGACATGAGGTGTTACTCTTACTGACTAGACATGGCATTGACCCGGGAGGCTCCTTTCAGTCACTGGGGTCACTGCTCCCCTTAAACACGAACACGTACACAGCTCAGCTCCAGTAAAGATTAAACTACAGTTCAACTAAAAAAAATAAAAATAAAAAATCCAGCTATCAAGTCACTTTGAGTATAACATGGAAAGCACCAGAAAATTACCAAATACTTTTCAGTAATGTCCTGACTGCAAGGGGCTGAACTGGAATTAGATTCTTGATGTTCCAGACACATCAGTCCACACACGACCACAGCTGGCATAACTAGCAAACACGTGGGTTTTTCAAGCAGCCATCTCAAACATGCTCGGCACTCAGTGTTGGGTTTGTGTTGTGTTAGGGTGGACACATCACCCTGTCACATCAAGGCTACGTTATCCAGACCATGCAAGCACACGAGAGAGGAACTACAACTTACAGTTATATATTATAAACTAACTTTTTTCTTTTCCTTTTTTAATCCACTGTGTATGAGCAGTTCACACACATTTTCTTACAAAGTCCATTTGTATGTATCATCAGAAAGCTTTCAAACAGCCAACTTCAGGCGCCAAGAATATGTCACACTGAATACCTGATTAATTGACTTCCAATATCAACTAATCAGCTCTGTTGTTACAAGATACAAGAGTGTTGCCTACCTATAGTTGCACCTAGTGGAGCTGTTTGCTCTGTTAGATGTTATTACAGATGCAGAGCGACATGCAATTCCATTTAAAGTTTTGGTATGAAAAAATACAGAAAATTAGTTTATAGAATCTTCTTACAATCAAATCTGTTTTGTCATACGGGAGGCTTGACCCTCACTTCACATTAAAAAAAAAGCAAAAAAACACGAGTTTATTTTTCAAACTGTGCTTAAAACCACAAAACAATAATACAATTGGAACTGCAGCACGAACAAGGACAAATTCCTGTCCTTTGGGTAATCTGATATGTCATCTCCAATAATGTCAGGAGATCTAGCCTGAGCTGCTGTAGGTCTTTCAATCTCCAGTTCTCCTTCTTCCTCTGACACAGACACAAATTCATTAACACTTTGATATAACTGCACACAAGAAGTACATCGGCAGAAACAACCACAGCAAGTCTGCATGGATCAGAAGGTAATATAAGCACTTTAACGTGGAAAGATTTTAAAGTAAGAAGCACATTAATCCATAATAACACTGGAATACTCTGGAACAATGGTAATAGCAAGCAGTTTATTGGTTTAATGGCAGCGGAAAACACATTTAATATTGAATGAGGCAAAAATACAACTCATCAATCCTCAACTGATAGTTTAATCCGCATCTACATGCTGTTATAATTCACAGTTTTCTGCGTAATCATTTAAACCTCTCCAATTCATCTGTGTAACATCAACTTGATGAAATTAATAAGAAATGTAATATTTGCTTTATAAATCACATGTTGCACTGTTTTTTTCTGTTGTGGTCTCATAACACTTGAGTGGAAAACGAGTGTGGATTTGAGCATTCTTGGCTTTGGTAAATAGTTTATTTTCTTCACTGGAGCTCATTATCAGTCATCTATCTGTATATTTTGATAATACTCTTTGAATTTTACGTTGATATTTATGTCACATCTGCCCTTCTCACCTTTTGCTTTCAAAGTCTTAAAAGCAACATGAAAATGATGTTCTGTGATAATCAATTTTTATCTCATATTTCAAGACTGTTCATGAGAGTTCAGTCCATAATAGGAGTTCAAATACAACCGTATAATGTAGAGCTGCAGTGAGTAGTGTTGTGATAAATCTGCTGATTGTAAAACGAAATAATCAACAGATTTGTCACAGATTTAATCATTGCAATCATTCATCAAGAAAACTTCAATACATTCAGACTTTTGCTTCTCTAAGTGTGAGAATTTGCATTATAAATTTAACAATAGACAGATCAGGCGATTTGGAGGCATCAACTTGGGTCGTTTTTGGCTTTTTAAAAAATATTTTGACAATTCTTATACATATGGTGAATTGAATAATCGATGTTAAGTCTTATGACACATGAACACCACCCATTTATTCACATCCTGTAACTGAACATGTTATATTGGTATTTAAAAACGTGATAATGGTCTTTATTTCCTGCTGAAAAGTGAGTGTGTAGTTTATACTAACAAGCGCTCGCGACTGATGCACGCATGAAAGACATCTGAGATGAACAATATGAACTGTAAATTTGGCGTTCAAAAGCTCCACTTTTACAACCTTGCAATTTAGGTTTCTCTAGAAACACAAAGCACATTAGCCTCCGTTATTACAAGATTACTAGATAAGCAGAAATAACTAAATATGGCTTCAGTCTGACACTATGAGTTAAAGGGGAAAAAAAAGTTTGAAGCCTCCAACTGACACACTGCTGAGTTGCTAACTGTTGGGATCTACTTCCTTCCACGCAAAGTCATGTAGAGAGCAGCGAGAGAAAAAGTCATATAGAAACGAGTCTGTTAGCTTGAAAAAAAAAAAGAATAAAACTTTCCAGTACCTTTTCTGTCTGAGCTGCTGTCTCTGTTTGTTGGCGGCCCCTCCTGCGTGCTCTCTCTGCATGAGTTGGGTCTGCTCGACCTGGCGTCAGTGAGTCGCGGAGCCGTCTCACCCTCCGCTGAGCGCCAGTATCACACCGCGGGATGCAGACCCCAACAACAGGGAGACCTACTTTTTTTCTTTTCTTTTTTCTTTTCTTCTCTTTCTTTTCTTTTTTTTTAATCACATCTAACATCTTCATTCACTCCGTGGACGTGGATTATGTAATTGTCAAACAATGCCGCTTTCTCGCTAATTTCCAAGACGTTCTCAAAGGGAAAAGTTTGTTTGACAAACTGGCCTGGTAGTTAGGGGTGGGGGGTGTAGTTTGCTTGATGCATTTTGAAGAGAAGGAAATCAGAAGAGTCCCCTCCAAACACCGATGCTAAGAACTTGGTTCAAAGTGTAAATTATTTCCTGCACAACATGGCTATCGAAGTACTTTATGTTCTTTTGAAGCTCTCAAAATTCTTAAATTAGGATTAAAGGATAAAATCATAATAGGAAGACTGTTGTTGGAATTGTTCTGTTGTAACTGTACTCATTTATCTGTTTTAAATAATTTTTTAAGATGTTTCTCCAACAAACATAGCCATCACTCATTTGTAGTAAATGACAGGCGTTTTATCTGTAGTGAACTCTTGAACTGCACCTTGTTAAGCCCTCCTCTCAATTCCCCTCTTGCTTTGATTGTGATATGATAAGCGCTGGTCTGTCTGAGAACAAAAGTGCCCAAGAGCAGGCTGAGCACCAAAACGTGCTTACACATGCCACTATCTCAATTTCCCAAGCTCCATCATTTTGCATTGTCAAGAGCAAAACTGTTTTTCTTAATCCATTTTGTTAATACTGTGACATAATCTGATAAAATATGAAAGCACCAAGACTAGGAGCATCACCAGAACAATTTAAGTGAGCTGGAAATGAAATGAAAATGAAAATATAATTGAGCCATATTCAAGTAGATTCAGAGCAGCTTGTGATGTGTAGAGTAATTTAGTAACGTGTCTGATCAGAACAGACTGCACAATATACTTAAAGTCTTTTAAATCCTTTGACAATATTGCACCTAAAAAGCAATTTAAATTCCATTTAAAAAAATCTGTAAAAAATGTCAAAAGAATCACTCCTATATACACATGACTATCACAGACATAGTCTATAATAGACTGTTCTTGAATTAAACATTGGCACATAAATATGGGTTTGCACAACAGAAGTGTTTATACAAATTCACTAATGCGATTTCTTAAAGAGAAATAGAAAATTGACTGCTTTGATACTTCATTGCTCAAGTTCAGGGTTGCCGCGGTGAGGAGGGACTAGATTATCTCAAAGAAAGGCGGAGGGAAACGTTCGGAGCGCAGAAGGCTCCTGGCGCAAGCGACGTCACGGCGCTGGCGACAGAATGTCTGAGTGAGGCGGGCGCGAGCTGCACGTGAATAAATCTGGGAAAACAGTGTGAAGACTAGAGGTGGGGGTGGAGGGAGGGGCAGCGATGATGATGGTGGTGATGATGAGTGCGAACAGGAGGAAGGCTCCCCCAAACTTTTAGCTGGAGGATTCCCTCAAACACACGCGCACACACACCCACACGCAGACACACGACACAGCAACATATGGCAGCTGCACATTCATTAGACCACACAGATTTATGGTCCTGTTATAGGGAAGAGCCTACTGAGCTTATAAAGACTATCAGGCTTTGTGGCATTTTATATCATTATAACAGTGTAATCAACCTGTCTCAAACTAATCATGAAAATTTTACTTTTACATTCACAAGGTTACTCACTTGGGATGTACATCAGTGCTTTTTGCCAGTGATGCACTTTTGAATTAAACTCAGTGTTAATGTTTAGTTTTAGTTATATGAAAAAAGACACAAAATGGAAGAACATCCTCTTGTAATTCTAGGATTGTAAATATCAGTCTTAACCTAGACAAATGTAATCACGAATAACAACATTTAGCATATCAAATGGTGTCACTGTTATAACAGAAAACAAAAAAAAAAAAAAAAAATAAAATAAAACGGCATCAAAATGCAAGAGCAGTGTGTAAAACAGAAGCCTGGTTCTGCTAACTGAATGCACCTCTATAAAAATAGAGGTTTTGACAGTTTAAAAACCTGGAGCACTTAGGTGTGTGATAACACAACGCCAAGGTGGAAAGACATAAGCAATGATCTTAGAGAGGCAATTATTGCTGCCCATCAATCTGGTATAGGGTCATTTTCTTTCATTGTACAGTGGCCACGGTTACATGATGTTTTTTTAATTCGGAATTAACTATTCAGAATTAAATAATTCCGAATTAAACAATTTTCCTTAGAGTTTACATGGAAATAGTAATTCTGAATTGAGGTTTAGGTGGAAAACATGTTTGTTCGGCTTTATCCAATTCCGCTTAAGGTCTGGGGGTTGGGAAGGGTTCTGATTGGATAGGGGGGCGGACATGTTTAAAACAAACTTACTCGATTAGCAACAACATTCAACTTATTTTTGACCTGGGTGGCGTCTCTATCTGTGAAATCTCCTTCATTTAACCTGGCCGCTACAACTTTGAAAAGCTCACAGTTTTTATTTTTCCTGCCATCTGTTCTTTTAATTATTTCCAGTTCCTCCAAGCTATTTATTAAATAAATCGTCTCTGCTCTTGATCACCGTTGACTGCGTGCTGCCATCTTGAAACTTTGTTTTGACAACAGGCCCAGCGCGAAATATATAAGCGTCATCGCGATAGACAGGCAAGGAAACGAGCATGCGCAGAAAGACGGGAATTAATTTAAAGCGGAATGAGTGTATACATGACCGCGGAATTATTCTATTCAGAATTAAAATCAGAATAAACCAGCCACTTACTTCAGAACTGAGTTTAATTCGGAATGGACATTTTCATTCGGAATTAGGTGTTTACATGGTCATTTTTAATCATTTTAAATCGGATTTAACTTTAATTCTGAATTAAAGAGGAATTAAACTTCCCATGTAAATGCATGGAGTGAGAGAAGCCATTTCACACAGAGGTTAATTGATGCACAATAGGGGCAACCCGACTCACGGGGAATATGACGGGGCAGAACTCACATTCATCCGGGGCTTTGCAGACAAGTCTTTCTCTCTGTTGTGGCTTTTTCCAGTTATTCCAAAAGCGGAAGACAGGATCACCACTCTTGCAGTCAGTGTTGATCTTTTCCTTGCTAGATTAACGGGAACATAGCCTAGAATTTTTTCGCAAGGTTTTGCACGTTGATATTCTTCCCCATTTTGCCCTTCCGGTCCTGCTAAATCATCTCAGTGGGAGTTCGCATAGTTGCTTCAAAACTGGAAGTTTTTCAGCCAAAAGACCTGGGCACCTTGCATTCATTCAAGTCAACCATGAATTTCTCTGTATAACAACTCATTACAGAATGAGATGTGAAGTCATCTGTCCAACAGCTAAAGCCTGGGCTATATTGATTCATGAAGCAGGATGGATATTCCAAATACACTGATACACTGTGGTGGGACCTTAAAATACCTGTGAATGATCAAATGGTAAATATTAGTCAATACTTGAATAATAGTAATAACATAATAAATGATAATATAAATGATAAACCACAAATTATAATAATTACAAAAGTTGTTAATTATTTGTAACATCTTTCCATTTGACAAAATAGATTTAAAAGGGAAAGAAATACAAGGAGGTTATGTACAGATGACAGGTCTTGTGGAGTTTCTGTTTATGAGGTCATCTGGTTTTCTTTTCAAGATAATTCAATTTCCACGAAAGAGACAAAACACCCAGACAAAAAGCAAAGCTATAGAAGATTTTCACAAATTAAATTACTCTCTGTAGTAATAAAAATTAAATAAATTATTGTAAATTCGTTTGGCCAGAAAGATTATTGTGAAAATCAGTTCAAATAAAAGAAAGAAGCTGACACTTTTCCAAAGCATAATGTCAACCAACATGTTAGTAAAAAGAAAGAGAATAACTATTCATGACTGTTATACACTGAAATATTACACTATTCCGTGCAGTGTAATATTAGTCAAATCACACTCATTTTGCTTCAGACACTTAAATCTCCACTCTCCAGAATCTAATTTTGTAACCACTGAACAAGGCAGAAACAAGATGCTGCAGATGCTCAAAAGATTTGTTGGCAAATTTGATTACTTGGTAGGGGAGTGCAAGCCAAGCTCTTTTCATGTCACATAAAGTAGTTTCAATGCAAATATTTCCATTTTTTTAAGCATCTAACATGAAAAAAAATATACAAACAAAAAAGAATAACCATGGCTCATTTAACTTGCTTATCCACTTATTATATTAGTGTCTAGGAAGCTGCCCAAATGCTTATCCTCCTTGATCCCTTTAAAGGACAACTAGAACTCTAACGGCTATATTTCATGTTGATTATTCACGTGGAGTATTCATGAACCAGCCTCGTGGTGGCCAGTAAATGCAGAGAAAGACACTATGTGATGCTAAATCTATTACAGGACATGGAGAGATGCAAAGGATGTGTACATGAATAGCATGCGAATTTCATTTTTTGAATTGCAACTGAACATATTGTAAAAAAAATTAATAATACATGGGACAACAGCCTTCAACAGTCTTGTGAAAAATGAATAAAGGCTGTCTTTAGATGTAAAAAATGTCTCTATCAAATCAAAATGCAAATTATTGTGCTGACTCACATCTGAATGCTATAGACTAGCCAACTGCAACAAAAAAAAAAAGCTTTTATAGAGAGGGTTACGCTTGCTGATGATCAAAAAATTAAATGTGTTTGACTTACCCTCTAATAATAGATTTAGTAAGTGTGTACTTTTTCCCTTACTGCTTCTGCATCTTTACTGAGTTTTTGTTAAACAGATAGTGACATGGTCTAATTCCTGTATCTATTCTCACACTTGATGAGGACCAGATGAGTTTTTATTACGTTCTTAAATTAATTTATTTTAAAGATTGTTTTTTAACAACTGTCTGCATGTATTAATGTTTATTGTTATAATTTGGCAAAACCATTGAATGTCACACACACACACACATACATATATATATACATATATAGATATATATATATATATATATATATATATATATATATATATATATATATATATGTATGGGATGGGTAATATAGCGCGTTATTATTGCATTAACTCATTAACTTATTAACGCCAACATTTATTTTAACGTGCATTAACGCATGTTGTTCACAGGCTTTTGTTTTGAAGAGTCTGTTACTGGCTGCTGCGGAACCGGAAAAGAATTGGCGGAAAAATGTGCGGGAAAGCTAAAACAGACAGGGAGAGCAGTAACAGAACTTTAACATGGACATTTTCATTTTAAAGTTCTCCCAGACAGAGGATTCGACAGAAACAAGGTTATTTGTAACGACTGCCACGTTGAACTCCCCGTTAAATGTTTCTGCTGTTGCCTCAGAAATTGCCTGTTTTAATGTTATGATTTTTGGCTCAGGATTTTGTTGGTAGACAAAAACAGGATGACATTAATGCCCTGGCAGTGGCAATAAGATTTATTTTATTTTACATTTTTTAAGATGAGATTTACACTAACTATGTGTTACTGACAAGTGCTGATGTGAAAAGTGTTTGCACAACAAATGTAATGACACTTTAGTTCATATGGCAGCAGAACATTTAAATAAAAATGCACTTTACACTACTTCTGAATTCAACATTTAATTTTGCATATACAATGCGATTAATCGTGATTAATCAGGGAAATCATGCGATTAATCACAATTACACATTTTAATCGTTGCCCAGCCCAAATATATATGCATTTTGATCTTGCAGCAGATGTTAGTTTTCTTGTGTGTGTGTGTGAGTAAATGTGAACGTGCTCTTCACCTGCCCTTTCTGACAGTCTCATCTAACATTTTAACACCTGAAACCCCGATTCAGACAGAGAGAACTAAAATCACCAACAGTGAAACATGAAAGGACAGGACAGATGAAGAAACAAGACAGTGATGGTGCAGTGTGTGCAGTATGGTGACTCCTGCAGTGTTTGTGTGGTGTGTTGTAGTGTATGCAAATGAATGTGTTGTGGATTGTGTAACAATGAAAGAACAGACATGCAAACATAAGACAAACAAATATATACCAATAAAATACACAGATAGTAAAGAAAACTGGACAACAGAAAAGGAGAGGGGTTATACCCTTAATTACCTTCGTTAATTATAGTATTAGTGTATGTGCGTGCATACGAAGTGAATGCAAGTCTGTGTCCAGGTTGAGGGGAGACACGTAATGGATTAATGCTGACAGATATTATAAAATTCACATATACATTTACCGTGCCATGAAAAGGTATTTGCCCCTTCCTGATTTCTTATTTTTTTGCATGTTTGTTATACTTAAATGTTTCAGATCATCAAACAGACTTGAATATTAGACAAAGATAACACAAAATGCAGTTTTTAAGTGGTGATTTTATTTATTAAAGAAAAAAAAACTTATATGGTTCTATGTGAAGAAGAAGTACTTGCACCCCGAACCTCATAACTGGTTGTTCCATCCTTAGTTGTCACAACTAGAGTCAAACGTGAATGATAACTGGCAGTCTTTTGCATCGCTTCGGAGGAATTTTGGCACACTCTCAGAATAGTTTTAGCTCAGCCACATTGGAGGGTTTCTGAGCACATTTTTAAGGTTGTGCCACAGCTTAATTGGATTCCAACCCGGACTTTGACTAGGCCACTTCAAAACCTTCATTTTGTATTTTTTAAGTCATTCAGATGTAGACTTTCAGGTGTGTTTTGGATCATTTTACTGCTGCAGAACCCAAGAGCACTTCAGCTTGAGGTCACGAACTGATGGCCGGATATTCTCCTTCATGGTTTCAATAGTCAGAGTAAGTCATTCAGGTTCTGAAGCAGCAAAGCAGTCCCAGACCATCACACTACCACCACCATATTTGACTGTTGGTATGATGTTCTTTTTCTAATGATGATGTTTTTCAGATGTTTTTTGGCAAAAGTGAGACAAGCCTTTATGTTCTTTTTGGTCAGCAGTGGTTTTAGCCTTAGAACTCTGCCATGCTGCTATTTTTGCTTCGTCTCTGTGATGGTTGAGTCATGAACACTGACCTTAACTGAGGCAAATGAGGCCTGCAGTTCTTTAGATGTTGTTGTGGGTTCTTTATTGACATCTTGGATAAGTTGTTGCTATGCTCTTGGGGTAACTTTTGTAGGCTGGCCACTCCTGGGAAGGTTCACCACTGTTCCATGTTCTTTCTTTTGTGGATAATGGCTGTCACTGTGGTTTGCTGGGGTCCCAAAGCTTTAGAAATGGCGTTGTAACCTTTTCCAGACTGATAGATGTCAATTACTTTGTCTCTCATCTTTTCCTGAATTTATTTGGATCACAACATGATGTCTTGCTTTTTGGGATCTTTGGGCTTTTGTGAGACAGGTTCTTTTTAAGTTTTCTCTTGATTTGACAGGTCTGGCAGTAACCAATGTCTGGTTGTGGTCAGTGAAATTAAACTCAGCTTTCCAAAAAATGTGATTTACCACAGTTACTTCATGATTTAACAAGGGAGGGCAGTTTCCTTTTCACATAGGGCTGTGTAGGTTTGGATAGTTTTTTTTCCTTAGAGGTCAAATGCTTTTTCATGGGACTGTACCTGTGCACATCATATATACACCTATATGTGTACTTTATAATAATTATGGATGTGTACATACAATATGATCATATATACAAGCACACATCATACATACACAATTGCACACCCATTTATGCATATGGATACAGATGTATACAATTTAGGGCTGCACAAAACACACACAAAATAAAAAAAAAAAAGAATAAATAAGTAAAGACTGGCATCTGGTTGTGACTACTACATTGGCAATGACACTGATAAGTTACAGGTACATTGTCAACTCAGCATTGTGGTGATAATGAATTATTGATAAATATTGTGCAGTTCTCAACAAAGGTAAGCAAGCATATAAACACCTGTCTGTGAATAGATATGCTTGTGGCTGCAACCTATTATACCTAATATACTATAAAATGCACACTATACAACAATTCATAGTTAACATACTAATATTGACAGCTATTCTTTAAATATATTTCTATATACACATTAATATATGTATATACACACTTACACACATATATGTACTCTCTCTCTCACGCACACACACACACACACACACAGACATATATATATGCACACATATACGTAAACACATATATACACACATACATATCCATTCATACAAGCACCTACACATCTATAATAATAGGAATAATAATAATTATTATAATGACAACAACACCAATAATATTGTTAATGGTATCAACAACCATACCTAATAATAATAATTATGGCACCAATAATAAAAATACTAACAATAATTATGGTAATTAATATCATCGTTATTATCATCACCACCATTCTCAATGACAAGTCTCCCTATGGGCATGACAATGTCGACCGCGTCCGCACTACAGGAGGGCAGAAGAGAGTGAGAGGTGCCTGGGGCTCCAGGGGCACTGCCCCCAAAAGTTTGCACCCCATCAACAAGAGGCCCAGGGATGAACCCATGTCCCTATATTTAAAGGCCGTGAGGCGAGAGAGGATGTGCTTTCATTTTACATGACTGTGTTTATCTAAACTGAAAGGTTTCAATGTGTATTCTGGTCTTTTCCCACTTGATGAATAGCACAATAAATGTTTTGTTGTGTTAATGGTTCAGCTAGACCTACAATCATATATTTAAATGGTTATTGCAGTGAATGTCAAAAGGACTATAAATGGTCACGATATTGTCAATGTCAGGTTACGTGCTTTCATATTTTATGAGGGTTTTGCCTAATGTAAGTTGTTATGATTGCACAGAAAAAGAGTGGATGTATAGACAAATTAGAGGGAGGAGATGCAGATGACTTTAACACAATATCGAAAGTACAGTCTTAAAGTATTGAAGCAGATGGTAAAATTGTAATTTAATTACCTCCTGTCCAGTTCACTCAAAATATAATGCAGTGTAATTCAGATTAATTCAGTAATTTCACTTCTGTTATGATCCAGTTCAATACAGTCAACATCAAATAATAAAATTATATTTCTAAAATGCCTATTCATATAACAATATCTAGCTAAGTAAAACTTCTGTTTGATTCAGTCTCTTGTCCTGAGTATGGATAAACCTCCCTTTTGACAGGGAGAGACCCCCAGCAGATCTAGACTTAGCGAAGGTGGCCTGTCAGGACTTGTTTTGTAGTGAGGGGAAATGATAGTAATGTAATGCTCACCTAGGGACACCTCCCATGAGAGAGTAGAGAGAGTGTCTGACTCCAAAACCCAAACTGGGAGCTGGCTCCTCAAGAGAGGAAGCGGATAGTTAAAGGAACCGCTTCTCTTTCTACATTTGGGAGCTCAAGGAACCACAAGCAAGCATGATGTTTGAAAGATAACCACTCTGCTGCAAAAATGTGGAAGTGCTATACGTACAGTGTTTTTAACATACCATTGATCTTAGTCATTAAAGGCTTTATACTGTGTATGAGGAGACAGACTTTAAATTATTTTCTGAGTTTAACAGAGAGCCAGTGAAAAGAAACTCAAATTTGGCAATGATTTATTCTGCTAATTGTCATAAGAACTGACAACATGCTGCTGCAATTTGGGTCAGATGTCCCAGAAACTTGTTTTATGTGTACAAAACATATCCTGGTCAAAAATGAATCCACGGAGTGGTTCCCAGTGTTAGTACTGGGAGCATAAGTGAGTATCATTTTCATAAAATGGAAATTCATACCTTGCTGCCTAATCATGTTATTTAAATGAAGCCTATACTACATGGGTCCATGTACAGAGCCCTGAGGAGCACCACAACTATCAAATAAATTTGACTGAAACCATTTACTGGTTTCTTTAATTTCAATGATACAATTAATCCATAAAACAATCCAGATATAGGTTGTTTTCAACCTACAAAAGCTTGTTATAGCCATTCATTTCAACATGAAAAAATGAATTGTGGGCTTCCCAGTGGCGGAGTGGTGAGGGCAGGGGGCCCATATACAGAGGATATAGTCCTCACGCAGCGGTCGTGGGTTTGACTCCCAGCCCGTGTGATCCTTTGTTGCATGTCATCCCCATTTTCTCTGTCATTCTCTTCTGTGAATAAAGGCCACTTGTGCAAAAAAAAAAAAAAAAAAAGAACTGTGATTGTGTAAACCTTACCAGAATTAGATAGGATGTACTCCACATTTCTACATGTTTAAGTTTATCGAAGTGAGAGTGTTATAAAGAACACTTAACTTCTTAAGGGCCATGTATACTCTAGCTGCAATGTGTCGCCGTCAACTTGTCGCAGAGATGCCGCAGTCAATTTTGATTTATACTCAATTTTGAAGCGCGTCTGCGCTATGTTATTCCACGCCACAACGCAAGAGCGACAATCACAAACTAGCTAAACTTACTAAACTTATCTCTTGCGTTTTTCCACTTCCTCACCGTCTTGGCCGTATCCAGACCCACATTCATCGCAATCTCCCTCCATGAATTACTAGAATATGTGCTGTCTTTGTAGTGTGGAGAAAGAGAATGTGGGTACTTGTGGGTACAGATGTGGGTACTTCCTCATTTCTTCGATGACGCGCTCTTTTCTACAGGGATGTAGAATTGACCAATCAGAGGCCTCCTTTCTCTCATCTCTGCGACACTCTCTGCGGCACTGTCTGCATCAACCTACAATTTTGGGGAGGTGCACCGTAGTGTCTGCATAGGGTTGGGGGGGGGGCATCTCTCCGTCATCTGCATATTTGACGCAGACGACCTGACGTCCGAGTATAAATCAGGCTTTATTCAATAATCTGCATTGATTTTAGTCATTTAACCTGAGACTCTGTTTTCACCCCCATCTCTGTGCTGTTCACTGTGTGTGTGTTTGTGAGTGAGAGAAAGAGAGAGCGAGAGAGAGGAGAACCTTTAGTTTCCCATTTACTTTCTCCATTCATT
Organism: Hirundichthys speculiger; assembly: GCA_018398805.1. Lineage (NCBI taxonomy): Eukaryota > Metazoa > Chordata > Actinopteri > Beloniformes > Exocoetidae > Hirundichthys > Hirundichthys speculiger. Next base: position 76,860 of record JAGFBZ010002170.1, on the reverse strand, counting down.
TAGCCTTGGCACTTAGAAAGTAGGAAGCTAGGCAGCTCTGTGTTTCTCTTGATTTAATAACTCTACTTGCTCCTCTGAAAAGCAGATCAGATACCAATTTAAGACACAGCCACTTTGGAGTTGGCCTTCTTTTGTTGATATGACTGCATGCAGGTCAGACTTGAGCTGTGATGAAAGTGATACACACATTTTAAAAGGTTCCACCCAGTAAACATGCTAAAAGGACCAAGTTTCACATTCAAATGTGATGGCGACATGGTCACATTGTCATCAAAGCTGTTTGGAAAACAGTGGCACTGTCAAGAACTATTTGGCATGTGACTGGAAGTGTCTGCATTTTCCTCTCTATTGTGAGTAAATTTCAATAAATTAGACAGATAAGGATGGCCAGGGGTGCCACACAGAAGCCATGATTGTTGATTGCATCACTGCAAAAGTCCACTCATAGATGCCAGCAATGGCATCTATGAGTGATGTGACCTTCTGTGTTTCTGCGCAACCAAAGATTGCAGCAAGATGATTTTTTTTTAATTAATTAATTTTCTGACTGTGATCTTGCAAATCTAATCTAGTTTTGTCAAGTCCAGTTCCTGAGATAACTTATGTACAAATCATAATCATACGAGAAAGCAGAAAGGGAAGATGGCTTCATCTAAAATAAGAACTGGGACTCTCGAAATAGTCAGGTGCTTCTCTGCTACCATAGTCCAAATCAGGACAAGAACTACAAGACCAGCACGCTGCCTATAAAGTGTGAAGACAGGACATGAACATTAGTAGTAATCTCTATTAGGTCAGAGTTCACACAGAGATGGAGCCATTTAGAAACCTTGGAGAGCTGCCTGTCTCTGACCAGATAGAGGAAGAGAGGACTCGTGGCTCAGGATTGATTACAACACTAGCTCTACAGACTTCCATGAATTAGCACAGGGCTGAAACTCTTAACGATGACTGACAAACAAGCGTAGATGACTCTGCTTCATGCATGCAATTCATTTGCAATCCAAGGGCTCTTGGCAGGTCCATCAATTTTTTTACAGCAATGCAAGGCATGGCAGCAGTGAATCAGGCAAGCTCACATTTCAAACGGGTGGCTCATTTGGCTCAGCTTTTCGCAAGTCCTTCTACAAATAATATTGAGGGTAGTAATATTTGAATGTTGTCTCCAGGGGCTCTTGGTTTACCTCTCCTACCTACACTGCACAGAGACAGCGGATGCACCAATCAGAGGCCGGTACTTGTAATACCAGCCACTTCAGCTTACAGTTTTTCATTTTATGATCAAGATTTGCTGGTGCACTGCAGTGGGTTTTTTTTTTTTGTTAGTCTCATCTGCATACTTTGTACCTCATTTAAGATTCATAAGCCTTTAAAACATTTGATTTCTGGTCTTCTAACTGGACAATGCTGTCTTTTTCACACGATTCTGGTGTGTAAAATGACACTGTGCCTGTAACCCCCATCCTCACACATATACAATCTGTTCCTTCAAAGAGTTTCCTTAAACATAGTATGGAGGGAGGGCTCCATTGCTTTATCGAGAAGGTCCAACAATTAAACAAAGTTTCTACAGATTTCAGTAAAGGCAGTCCCAGCACATTTCAAAGAAATGAGTAGTGACAAGTTGAACTTCACCCAACTGGTGATACAAGTTTGTTTGGGCCTTGATGCAAGGTGGCGCAACTGTGTTTTGTCCAGCTGTTGCTGTGCATATAGGTGTTTTCTAGAAACATTAACAAAAAGGCATATTGCGTGTATGTTGGTGTGTCCTTGTGTAATTTTTACTGTCTTTTTGAGTGCTTGATATCTCAAAGTTTGCATACTCTTATATACGAAACTGATTGTGGCTAACAACAGAGGTTTCAAGCAGGACTGAAACATAAACGGCCTCATCAAAGCATACAGAAGAGGGAAGAGGCATATTTACAGCCGCATACTTTTAGTTTTTTACCCTGAAGGGCTTGTTCAACATTCTTGCATAGCATAATCTGAGAAAAAACTAAATTTGTTTTACAGCAACACTAATATTCAAGGATTAACATCCATCTATCCATCCACCTACCCATCAGGTACTCCTGTAAAAAGCATGTTGTATTTTGACTTCTGGACCTTTACAGAATCATAGAGTGAAGTCAAATCAAAATGTATTCATACAGCACATTTAAAACAACAAGGAGTTCACCAAAGCCATGAACAATTACACAGATAAAACAAAACAATCTCTGCAATAAATATCAAACTGAGAACAATAAAACCTGATGCAGTAAAAGATTAAAATAACAACAACATATTATACATAAGTAAATAAGCATAACAGTGTTTGCATGACAAAAACCCTCGCAATTTGCTCAACTGGGACTAAAAGCCAATGGTAAAACAAAAAAAAGTGTTTTGGAGAACTTTAAATGATCAAGTGTGTTATCAGTCCTAATATAACAAGTAAAAGGTAAACTGTTCCAACGTCTGGGTGTCGCCACCAAAAATGTTCTATCACCTGGGATTTTCAGTAAAAATCTGGGAACATCAGCTTGTTAAGGGACCTTAATGCTCTAGCTGGAGTATGAGGCTTTACCAGTTCACATAAGTAGGGTGGTGCCAAGCCTTTGAGACGCTTAAAAACAAGTAATAAAAGTTTGAACTGGATCCTGAAATAGACAGGGAGCCAGTGTAAGGAGGCCAGAACTGGAGTCATGTGATCTTTTTTTTTCCGTCAGAAGGCGAGCTGCTGCATTTTGTAAAACTTGTAAACACCACAATGATGACTGATCAAGACCACTATTCAAAGAATAAAAATAATCCAAATGAGATGCAATAAAATCATTGATAACTCTCTTGAAGTCCTGTGAAGGAAGGTAGGCCTTCACCTTACTGGGAAGTCTTAATTGAAAAAAAGCTGATAGAGACCTTTAGGGGCTATGGTGTGTTTTGGGGGATCCTTTCATGACCCCCTCCTATGTTGAATACAGAAACTAGGGTATATATTGAGTTCCTGGGAAGATATTTCAACACCAAAAAGCAGCCCCAGTAAGGAGGTGGTACTTTCTTGATTCCCTGGAACCCCTGGGGTGAGTGGTGAACATTGTTGATTAACTGAGTATTCCCACTGTTTTATTTATGCTGGTCTGTCTCAGGTATGTTGAGGCTGGTACACCTTGAGACCATTAAGTGTATAAGAAAAAGTTGAAGCCATAGACTGTATAAGAAGAACTGGACAAACCCTGTGTGATGTCATCCATTGGTTTTCTGAAGAGAGCTTTTGAACTCACTGCTTTCTCTTACTGCATGGCACCATGTTGTAAGTAGGTGGAAAGAGCAGGCCTGGAAGCCAGCTCGAACATGCCCACATTAGTTCAGTCACCACAATTTAGCTACTTTAACTTATGCTAACTCATGATACCAATTGATTTTATTTTACATTTATACATTTACAATCAAGTTGGACAGATCAAATCGGTCCCACTTGAAATGCTGCTACCGAAGCTGAAACGAGGAGCTCTGTGAGGATTCTGAAATGATCAAAGGTGAAAGTCGCTCTCCCAGGGGACCCAGCTTTTGCAAGACGTACAAGCCAATGAGCCAGAGATATTACAGTCGGTGTCTTTGGTTAGCCATGGCCTGCAGCCTTTAAACAAAAGTGAACGTAGCTGCTTCAGCTGGCTTTGCTTAACCTCCGAGCCCTTCCAGGCCAACCCAAAACAGGACGTAGTGGTCTCTTAGTACAGTTAACAGCACAACAAGCTAAGTTCTCTTTACAATAACAATAACGATGCATTGTAAAGCCTTTATTTGCAGCTCAGAAGTCAAGTCAAAACAGTGCTAAGCGTTAGGTGGCTAAAGTGATGACACCTAGCTGATGGCTATGTCTGGCATCAATCAGAATACTACCACCCTATTTATATATCTGTTTCTTTATTTACTCTTACTTGATGTGGTACAAAAATCTTCATTCTTCATACAGTTATTATGAATGTGAAATCTAGCTATGGAGACCAAAACTGTTTTTTGAGCCATGTTATAAATATGTTTTGTTTTTGTTTTTTTGCAGCAAAGTTGGACATTTTACCATGCAGTCAGTAAAGTAAAGATTGACTTGCTTTTGGAGCCAGCCCCCAGTTGACAGTCAAGGAACTGAACTACTTTTAAACTTACAACTAACCTACAACTAAACTTACTTCCTGGCTGGCATCAAACTAGTAAGGGCGATGTAACCCTCGTGGTTGAAGCTTTGTTATCTCTGAGTTGAACTGCTAGGATAGTTTTTGTTGTTTGAAAACAAATCATTCAAAGTTCTTGAATAAAGTTCTTTATTCAAAGCCAACGCTTCAGTTAGCAGGTTTGACAAGCTGGATCGGTGGAAAAAGCTCAGGAATTAATCTGGAGAGATTCTGGTAATGTTACAAAGAAAGCAGCGAATAAAATACACTTCTATTGCAGTCTTGGTGAGCATGTGTCTAACTTAGCTGTGCTTTAACACGATCCTACCTATATTCAAACATTTTGAGTTTAATCCGCTGCTGTGCTCCAAGTTGAACACGATTGCAGTTTTACAACTTGGGTGCAGCCATTTGGCAACTAAACTGTCTGGTAATAATAAGTATGCTATAATTTTGAAATGCGCCTTTTAGAGTAAGTTCAGCCTACATACAATTGTTTTATATATGAAACTTCTCCTTTACCAAAAGATAGTAATTTTGTCTAAATCATTTAATTAAGTTCTTCGTCTGGCCTGTTCTTGCGTTATCATTCTTGATATACACTGACACCTTGAAGATTACTTTAAGTTATACAGACTGAGAACATATGGGTTACAATCTGTTGGATGATATGATTTGACAAATTGACCAGAAGTTCTGTGGCGAAACAACATGACTATAATCATTAGGCTAAAATAAAATCAACAAGGCTTCAAAGCTACACATGATGTGTGTGTGCGTTTGCCATCTGGGAGTGAGACCACCGATGATAAGAACAAATGCAAAAGGTCTTGGGATCAATAATTCTTTTTAGCTCCTTAAAAGTCACGGTCCATTTGAGTTCCTGGTCAAATTTTACTGCACACGCTTCTAGAAACTACAGCTCACATAACACTGACTGAGAACCACGCTTCTAATTGAGATGAGACTGGCCAAGCAGTTCCAAGATAATATATTACAGTAAGTGAATTTGGCAAGCTGCAGATATGTTCAGGCTGAAGGACTTGGCTAAAGTGGATCAGAAAGGGTAATGAGTGGGCCAAAACTAATAGTGACACAGAGACTCCAATCTGGCAGAGAACTTTGGTTGAACCAGACTTTTATAATGCCAAGTAATGAGGAACAGTTTGTGGATAGATCTCCTACACACCTATGTCCATTCCTGCAAGCAAACAAGCAGCAGATCTAGAAAAAAGAAGAAAAAAGTAGGCATTAGCTTTGACATTTTTTTCAACTCAAACTCACAGACTCAATTAAATCGTAATAAGTTTAGTGTCTTAATCCCACACTTTGTGGTTGACAAACCTTTGACTAGTTCTCGTGTATTTGCTCACAAATATTTTCCTCATAATTATTAAAGAGAAATCTCTATTCCTTTCTCATTTATTGTCTTGAATCTGATCAAACCTGATTCTTTCTAATTAGATCATTAAGCAGCTATTCCCTGTTCACACATAGGCTGAGGTCATAGCTCAGGAGAGGCAAAGGCTCGTACAACTGGGGCTGCTTGGAGGGTTGTAAGTGATAGCCATCATGACATCATCTCTTCCTAGTTTGGCCTCTAAAGGCAGATCTGAAAAGCGAAAATAAACCGCTCCTCAAACAAAGCTGACTGATTGTTCACAGGAAGATGATTACCCTAGCCTAGCAGATAAACCACAAGAACATGTGAGGTCGAATCTCACAGTGTGAAGGAGGTGTTTTAAGAGTCAATACATGACTGATCACCATCTTATTTTGGTGACAATAGAATTCTCATCAAATGTGCAATTTTCATAACCATGGGCACTGAGTAGATTATCACAAACATCTCAAATCTTCTCTAGAAACCATTTACAAAAGGACAGGTACATTCAAAGAGTAGTGGTGACTAGACGAGCACAAATCACAAGCAAATAAATAAAAGAGAAGAACCAATGAGCTGTCAGTGTAGAATGTTGTCACACTTAACCTGTTATGAATTCTGTCTGCCTTTTGATTTCCTGTTATTTTTCACATGTATCTGTTTTACTCATCTAAACGTAGAGAGAGAGAGATAGATAGAGAAAAATCTACATAATTCTAAAACAAAAGGATCAAGGGTATTAATATGGGACATTTAAGTTGTCCATGTGATTTGAAAGTGAGTAGCCCTTTCATCCTCCTCACCATCATACCAGCATGTGAAATGAATGTTGGCACCACGCTGCAAATCACTTGCTTAACTGTTAAGGTGACTGACACTTACTGGAAAGTCAAGCTAGTGTATATGAAGAAGCAACAAATGAATTGAATTACCCACATGGGAATTTGTTCCCCATTTGCCCTCTGGGAGAGGAGCTGTACTGAGACAGAGGTGATGTCACCAGTCTTTAATTGATCCCTGTTGTTATGGCTGTCATCTGAGCAGGGCATATGTGTGTGTCTGCATTTGATGAGGGCAGAAAGGGTTGATAAGTTTTATCAGGGCTTGAACATAATAAGAGCTTCATGGAACAAACTCACTTAACTGTCCAACATTATTAGATAATACTCCATCTCAACTCCCATTTAGTTTTTTCCTGAAAAAACTCACAACGCTCAGAGGTGGTGTCATTTGTTCAGCTGGCTGAGTGACCCACCCATCTCCTCTCCCCCACCCCCTGCTCCTTCCTCAGTTTAAAGGCGTGGTTCACCCTTGGAGGGTTAAGGGGCATTTATAACAATCCTTTTTTTTTTTTTTTTATTTAAACAGGCAAAATCTCCTGAGCTATAAATTCTACGTTCTAAAAGTGGCCCAGTCAAGACAGCAGCCATACTTATTGAAATGGAACTTAAAAACACAGAATAAAATACATAGAATCAGCATACATAAACATATACACAAGTTCTCTGGTCTTGAACTTTATGAATCTATGGAGTAATCAGATATGCAAATATACATACTTCAAATTGCAAAAATTGTTTATACCACAGCTTGTCTTGGCTTGACCTAAAAAGAAGCACCACTTATGTTAAAAAAAAAAAAAAAAAACTGGAAAAAACCCATTATGTTTTAGGAAAGTACTAAACTGGATTTTGTCATGGCCCAGTTCAGCCATGCATGAGAATTTGTATTTTCTGTCTATTTTGTCAAGTTGGCGTCTCTCCGTGTATGTAGTGCTTCCTGTTTTACTTTGAAGGTCTGTCTTGTCTTTGTGGTGTTGAGCTTTTCTTCCTCCTCCTCCTCCTGTCAGCCTGATTGTTCACACCTGCCTCTCATTTGTTCCTGTGTGTTTATAAGTCCTGTCGCTCCCTTTCTGTTTGCTGTCCATTGTCGTCCTTATCCCTGCATGTTGGTCTGCGTGTCACCTTGTTCTTCACCCCCGGTTCTTGGAATTAAGTTAAGTTTGTATTTTTGAATTATTGGGTTTTTCGTTTTTTTTGGATCCTTGTAGTTTTTAATAAAGACCTTTTTGTTTTGAACCTCCTGCAGCTTGGGTCCTCCTTCCACTCCCCCCACGCCCTCGTGACAGAACGGACAGTTTGTTTAAATGACAGATTTAAACTCAGATTATAACACTCACTGCAATTAGAAACATATTTTCCTCAGGCACCTGTGTGGATCCACGTTTATAATGTGAGCAGACAATTTGTAATGTAAAACTCATGTGTTTAGTCCAGGGGTCCCCAACCTTTCTGGGTCTGAGGGCTACCAAGGGCTACCCAAGGGCTACTGGTTTGTTTAAAGGCCTCTACTGATGTCTTGACATTGTTCTCAAATCACTATGATTGAATGATAATTTGCTTATAGGTTATAAAGAACTGTACTTTATAGGCTATAAAGAAATAATCTCATATTTAAATGAAGAAAAATATTAACTGTAACTAAAATCCTGTAGTTGTCACTATTTAGTAACATCCTTGGTGGGCACCTCAGATGCTCCTGGAGGGCTACCTGGCGCCCGCAGGCACCACGTTGGTGACACCTGGTTTAGTCAGTCATTTTGAAACTCTCCATCAAATATCTAAATGAACACAAGAAACAATATGAAATGTATATATGTGTAAATAAACTAATTAATAGCGTGTAATAGTAAGATTGTAAAACCAGCTTCTACAGCAATGACTTGAAATATTAGTTTTATGAATATTGTCTCATATATTGTGAATGAGTTTTGGCTTACTCTTCTTTGCAATATTCCTTCATTTCATTTTGTTTGGCAGACTTGAGTTTTTGTGCAACTTTCTTGCTGAGGAATGAAATTTGGGCCACTTCAGCTTTTTTTTTAATATTCTATTGCTGGTCTGCATTGGTTTATTGCCATGCCCTTCCTGGTGGTTTAATGGCAGCACTGTCACCTACCATAGGGGAGGTTGTGGTTTTCGAGTCCTGGTTGCATCTGGTGGGAATCTTGTCCCAAATCAATCATGCAGATTCCTCCACTGCAGCTAGATCGATCCAAACAGGAAGCAGCTGTACTGGAAGTTTACTGGGCCATTTTCATGTTTCACCCAACTTTTACCTGTCAGTTTCCCATTTTATGCTAAAATGGTTCGAGGCTTTTCTTTAAAAATTCCTCCGTATGTCAAAGACTGCAAGGTGTCCTTGGGCATAAGGTTCTCACCCTGCGTATGCACAAAGAAGTTCCTTATGACATTTTACACACTCATGGTGGGGTGTACTTAAAATGAAATGAACATGAGAATGTACGGTGATCCATTTCATGCCTCGAGTATGTACTTTCATTGGGGTTTTTCCTGTTGGGGTTAGGGTTAGGGAGGCGATGCCGTAAAGTTCCAAACATTAGGAATTGTATCCCCTTCTTGTGTCTCATCACATGTGCAAGGCATTGCTAATTCCCCAATCAAAAAATAATTTATTGCCTTAGGATAACAATTTCTCAATTAGTCAGTCCGACCATTATAAAGTTATGCACAAAACGATGCAACTCATATGCAACCCACCTATGACAATGGCAGTTGGCACTGTTGGAAGACAGGATACTGCCATTGGTAGAATCAGAAGGGAACGGGTTTTTAGGGACCACTGTGATCTTTTGGCCCATGACTGTATTGATTGACTGGTCTGCTGTCACTGCTGTTCATTAGCACACTGTTTTTTTCATTCCATTCTGTCGTTAATTGGGTCTGACTTTGGAGAGAGAGAGACAGGAGAAGCCCCACATTACCTGTTCCCCAACAAGCGCTGACAACACTGGGTTTCCTGGCAACTGGGACCTTCCAAAGGGAGTTGCCTGATCGCTCAGGAAGAAGTCAGTCTGCCTTGAGTCATGCTATGCTAGCTGTATTGGACTGGATCATCTGCACGTTGGCCAGGTATTTAAAGTTGCCATATGTTGTGATTGATCAGGAAAACATCAAAATGCAATTTGCAGTGATAACCGTTTTTCCTAATGTAATCAGAGTGATCAACTGCCCAGACATTGCTACACTACATTGCCAAAAGTATTTGCTCACCCATCCAAATTATGGGAATCAGGTATTCCAATCTCTTCCATGGACACAGTTGTATAAAATTCAGCACATGCAGACTGTTTCTACAAACATTTGTGAAAGAATGGGTCACTCTCAGGAGCTCAGTGAATTCCAGCGAGGAACTGTGATAGGATGCCATGGATGGCAGAGTCTGGTGTGGATGAACTTGACTGGCCTGCACAGAGTCCTGACCTCAACCCGACAGAAAATCTTTGGGATGAATTAGAGCGGAGAATGAGAGCCAGGCCTCAGCCAACATCAGTGTTTGACCTCACAAATGCTCTTCTGGAAGAATGGTCAAAAATCCCCATAAACACACTCCTAAACCTTGTGGACAGCCTTCCCAGAAGAGTTGAAGCTGTTCTAGCTGCAAAGGGTGGACCCACGTCATATTGATTAGGAATGGGATGAACTAAAGCTCATATGTGAGTCAAGGCAGGTGAGCGAATACTTTTAGCAAAATAAGCACCATCTGAACACAAATTTGCATATGTCAACGGGAAGAATTTTTACTCAATGAATGTGTAAGTAATTGATGATGCACAAATGAGCCTAACTAATATGTGGCAAGGTGAACTGGATCAACCCATGACTGGTATATCCTCACAAACAGCATGTTGGGGTTGAGGCTCCAAGCAGGTAGGGTGCAGCATGGATGGCTTTTTGGTGAGTGATGTGTCTAAAATTGAAATCACTGTAAAGTCCATTTTTAAAAGTACATTATATATCACTGTAAAATCCATTTTTAAAAGTACATTGGGTATATATTCAATTTCCCCATCAGGTGACAGCGATTATCTACTGAGGGCGTGGCTCACTTCGGGCAAAAGGCAGGGGTACACCCCGGACAGGTCGCCAGTCCATCCACATCCACAGCAGTATGTTAAGTGTTTCTAGAGTACTTTGGGATGGCTACATATTGTCTTTAACTTTTATGGGTTGTGGGCTACACTTTGGTAAACTTGAACAAATTACAAATTTACAGAGATTTTGATCCTGGGTGAAATCCAACTCTCTCCAACCCATGGGTACTACCACAACAGAGCAAACTCTCTGCATGAGGTCATCAACGCCAGATCCATCACCTCTTCTGGCCATGCTTTGCCGTTGCACAGTGACTTTCTGCTTCACATCCACCTTTATGACTGACCTTTTTTTTTTTTTCAGGTCATTTACTGTGCAGTTTTCTGAGCCCACCGCATTGACGGCTTCCACCACACACTGCCATTTTTTGTTGTTGTTGTTGTTGCTGTTTATCCCAGATGTCAGAGTACCAAATTAAATATTTTTGCTGGCCTCAGACTCAGACAGGAGTGTCTTGAGTTCACAGTTGGTGAAATTTATCTTTTTTATTGCTTTTTCCATTTTCTTTGGATGAGCAGCTTCCTGAATCTTTTGATGCAATTGGAAATTTCCACACAAAGATCCAGAATGAAATCCACCCAAATCTTAGTACATGAGGCCCTTGGTGTGTTGCTATGAAACAAGTCAAAATCATCACTCCTCTACCACCATGCTTAACAGCTGGTGTGAATCTTTTATTGCCATTATGCTGTGCTTATTCTTCACCAAATGTGGAGTTCTGCATTGTCACAAAGAAGAAGACAGTCTCTCATATGATGAAAAGATACCAGAAATAATTGAATAAGTTCAAGTTTGAATTTGCTCAGTCCATCTTGTCGCTTTTTAAAGCTGTTTTCTAATAAACATCCTTTTCACAATGTTATTTCTTGATAGCATTTACAGTACCTATATTAGCTAGACACCTTCAAAGTTCACCAATTTATTCAAACTCAGTGTCTTACTTGCTTGAGTTAGACTGCAGCAGTATTATATCATTTTGTCATATTGATTATATTTGATTAATCAAGCTAACAGAGACCGACATTTGCTCATCTATCAGTAAAATGACAGAGGACATAAGATTGTGTGAGATTTCAGTTGAAATTATAAAGACATTGTCGAGTGTGTCATGTTCTCAGCATGAACAAAACAGCAGAAAGAAGCTAAGCTGGTCTGAAACAATGAAACAATTGTACTTACAAAGCAACTGAAATGTCAAGAGTTATAGCTAATGTTACATTTGTTGTAAAACAGTTAATTGTGTTCACTCAGGTGTTACTTTGCTGATAAATGAAAATAAGTCTCTTTTCATATAGTATTAAATAATGTCATATCCAGATGTATTAAAAGAGACATGGAGAAAAAAATGCTTGTGAGCACAAATTTGTTTGAAGTGATTACCAAGAAAAGCAACAGTCCTGGTTTAAGGTTACTGATAAAAATGGTTCACATTAGAAACAGGGAACCGTCACAACAGACTTGATTTCTGTCCAATCAGAAGTGAGAATTGGTCATAAAAATGAAACATCTTTGTAGTTTTGTTCTGTATCTTTTTTCTTTTTGGTCACTTAGCTTTGTGAAATATTGTTAAATTTTCTGTTTTTCTTACTTACTTCAGGTAAGTTACCATAAGCTGCTTATTTTATCCTGTACATCCATCCATCATCTATGCCCGCTTAATCCTATGCAGGGTCAGGGGGATCTGCTGGAACCTATCCCAGCTCTCCTTAGGTGAAAGGCAGGGGTACACCCTGGAGAGGTTGCCAGTCCATCGCAGGGCCACATATAGACAAACAATCATGCACACACAAAATCACTTCTACAGGCAATTTTGAACCACCAATTAACCTGACATACATGTCTTTAGGAGGAAGCCTGAGGACCTGGAGAAAACCCACACAATCAAACAATACAAACTCCACACAGAAAGGCCCCTGCTGAGGTTTGAGCCAGGAACCTTGTTGCTGTGAGGCAACAGTGCTAACCACCAAGCCATGGTGCTGCCCTGATGCTATACAGAGGGTTCAAAAATATCAAAGTGGATTCTGTGCACCATCTAGTGGTAAAGAATGAGATAAGCATTTCAGGTTTATAGCAAGTAGCTCTAATGGAGCACAAAACATGTCACAATTTGCAAAATTTAGTTAAAAATGAATACATTAGGATTCTGAAATAGAGTAGAATCCCTTTTAAAGAGCTAGACAACCCTGACTGAACAAATGAGCTGAGAGAAATTGGGCAAATTCCAAATTCCAATTATGGTACTTCACTGGCTCTGCCTTTTGAAGGTGTAGATAAAGCATCCCAGGCATGGCTCGCAGAAGAGATCAGCATTCTCCGTGCTCCTCACCATGCTGCTGTTTCTAAGCCTTCATGTTTCATTTATAATAAACCCTGTACCTTCTCAACTCACGTAATTGGCTCCATTTTACGTTGTGCCCCTACGATGATCCGGTCAATAACATAAATTGGAGGCTCATGTGGGAAATTGTGAACTTTTTGTGTAGACTGAACCTGAGGTTTTTTTTGTGAATGCTGTCAATGAACTAAATGACTAACAATTACACTGACAGTCTGTGTTGACAACAGTGTTTCTGTGACTTTTCAGCTCTTTTGTTAATCATCTACTGGAAGGCCTGTGTTCCAGTAGATGATAACAGTGTTCCAGTGCATCTTCATGTCCTTGAGTTTACCTATTATGTAGGTGTCTGTGTCTTGTGTCTGTGTACATCAGTATTTATGGTTGCTTTTATGATAATGAGGTCAGTGTAATGTGTTATTCTTTGTGTATCTCCTGGTCTTAACAGTTTTAGAGAAGTCTGCTTGTTTTTGTTAGACCACATCTGTATATTACCATCTGGTTGAAAGGCAATGACTCTGTGTGGTAGCGAGTCCCACCATTTGTGATCATTGTGCGTGTGTGTGGGTCTGACTTTCAATTTGTGGTTGGTCATGTATGTCTTACACTCATTTTTGTGGCTCTAGTAACTTATTGTGGCGTGGAACAGCTGTTAACAACTGTGTAGTATGTGGCCACTTGTGTTGTGGCAACAGTTCACATTTGGATTATTAGTTACTGCTTTTGGTTTGTGTAGTAACTCTGTGAGTAATCTGTTAGGTTTGTGGCTGTTGGGCTCCCTGGTGTTGGTCAAATTACTGTTTTGTATTTAGAGTAGCAGTTTTGGGTTGATACTTCATAACTGAGTGCATCCATGTGTGTTTGGTCAAATTCTCTTAAACTACTGGAGTATTTCCCTCTACGCAAAACAAAATAACAAGAAAGGAAAATTGCCCAAATTAAAAGTTCCTTAGTAACAATCCTTCTGGCCCAGCTTAGAAAGGCCTTGGTAATGAGCTGCAAGTCTTTTGGTCTTTGTTTGTGAGGTTTGAATCTATTCTTACTGCAAAGAGCTTCTAATTCTGTGAGATTCTTGGACCATCTTGTACGAGCTTTCCCTACTTTCTGTACTTCATTACAAGTGATTTCTTACTTGGATCTATTCCTCCATATAGACAAACGCCTGGACACTGAACTTCTTGGGATTCCAATTTTGTGCTTCAATGACCAGTCACCACAAATCAGTACAAGGTAATAAAATTAATTAGCACAAATACTACATTGGGTGTGATGGTATTCATTGACTACAATATTTGGCCTTTCTATCGATCATTGTAGAAATATATATGAATAAAAAAATAATAAAACATGGTTAAATCACAGCACATTCTACTTTTGCATAGACATAAGCATGATGGTATGATCTTTGAGGCCTGTTTGTAACTCCTTTTATTCTTGTTGTTGTTTTTTGTTTTTCTGACCTTGGGGTAAATTTGATAGGTCATCCAGCAAATTAACTTCACAGTATTGGCAGCAGTCTTGAATGGCTTTCCACTTGTGAATAACCTTTCTCACTGCAGAATGTTTCATTTATTTATTTTTTTTTCCATTTTATTGATTCATTACAGACATGTCAAAACAATTTTTTAAAGCATAGACAATTTTAACACTATCACGAATCTGAAAAATAAATATAATATATATATAAAATAAAATATATAATAATGCATAAATCAATATACACTAACACATACGCATAAACATAATTAAGAAACATATAGAACCTCTTGTAAATAAATCTAAATATTAAATGGACATATTCCCCACACAAAAGAAGAAATAAAAAATAAACAAAATTCTATACTCAATGTATACACACCGATCTATATACATACCAATATGCAAAACACATATCTGGTTTAACATGTTTGGAAAGGGGTAGGAAGAAGTAAAACTGTTTAACTCCAAATAGTTTGAAAATGGTTTTATTATCTCCTCCAGATTGATGTGCAGCAGCGAATATGTCTACCTGAAACAGTTGCTTATGTTTTTTGGTCTTGGTATTGTGTTAGCACACATCTAAAGACTCCAGACAAGCAAACTGCCAAAAACAGCTGCTTATGTAGAGGTCTCATACCTGCTGATCACTGTTTTATCAAGGGCTGATGATTAGCAGCATCTGGTCGTAACTCACCCTCATAAATCCTAAGGATGCAGTGAAGGGGTACTTAGCATTGCCCACAGGAGTTATTTCTTTATTTCTAGGCTTCATGTTTGTAAGTAATGGCACATTTAAGAATGTTATGTGCTGCTGCTTGTCAGATGTTGTATTTCTCTGACACTAAACCCCACTAAAATCAGATGATTTTTTTAAAATTAATTTTATATTTTAAAATGACACAGAATTAAAAGAGGGTGTACTAACTTAAGATAAGATAAGATAGAACTTTATTGATCCCACGACGGGGATATTTGTGCGTTACCACAGCTCAATATACAGAAAAAACAAAAATAAATATATAAACAATATATATATAAACAGAAGAGGAACAAATATATACAGTAGAAAAAAATTTGTAAGCAACACTATGTACAGCAGCAATTTACAGCAGCAAGCATACACGGTATGCAGTTATGGGTTATCTATGCAGTTATCTATTAAGCACATGATTGTAATAGTCGCATTACAGTCTGTAATTAGTAATATTGGCATATTTATGTGTATATCCTGGGTGACTTTGTGGATTTTGCCAATAAAAAATAATTCTCCCACACTTTGTGTTCATGCATGTTACCTGGTTGTCCATGAGATGTCAGTATTACACAGCGGAAAGTTACAGAGCCCCGAGGAAGCAACTCAAAGGCGCCTTTGAGAGTTTCTTGGCAGCATCTGACTCACAGCTAAACACTGGTACATTTGGATGGAGAATGACACTGTAATTCAGGCTTCAAGAAACATTCCACCTGAAACTTATTTAACGTTTTCCGTCAAAATAGACATTTTCTAAGCACCCCCTTTTAACATAAACCCTTTGCCAGTAATTCATCGAGCTAACACAGAGGCCAATGTTGACTCCAATCATGCCAAAAAAGGCAGACGAAAGCTTATACTAAAACAATATCTGGACCAATTGTTTATAATATCTCAGAGAAGGAAGAGACAGCCAGCTGTGGCTGCGGTGCGGTCAGGTTGAGGTGAGGTTTTGGGGTTTGTCGGTTCTTCCTCGGGTTTAGTTTTAGTGGACATTGAGGTTTGGTCTAGTTTGTGTAGGTTTAGAAATGGACCGGGATAAAGAGAAGCCTCCCAAGCACTGCTTTTTGCTTTTATATTGCAAGGATTTTGTCTATGTTGGTGAATTAAGATGTTAAAAATATTGCACCCTGCTTTGGTTCTGAATGTCAGTACAGTTAAAGTGAACGTAAAACCATGCTCTGACGTTTTGAACAGAGCACACACTTTTCTTTTCTCAGTTCTCAAAAGGGCCCAGGTTGGTGGCACAATGAATGGGAAGGTATTACGCAGTCTGTCTCTGTGTTTACATCTATGTCTAATGCTGCTCTTGTGAGATCACTGCCCACTGACAGGGAATTGGCTGAACTCCCTCTTACGTTTCTTAACAGTGGTTATTGCCAGTTCCTCGAGTCAGCTTTGGATGCCACCCTGTGCTTCTTAGGTACCCCAGACATCTGAACTAGAACAGGAACAGAGGGGAAAGAGAGAAACAGGGATAGCTGGAAGGGCGCATGCTATGAGTGAGAGCCACGTTTATTAGCCAGCTTACCACCATTGCAGCTGTTGTGGCCCTTCACACAAGGATTCCACTGTCTGGGCTTCCAGTAGAGCACTAATTAAAACTGTGCCCATCCCTTCTCTTGCCAGAATGGTGCACACATATTTACACACATGTATTCAGATATATGCTCACTCATGCTCATAATATATCATGCCAACAACCAACTCTCCAGCACATTTGAACTGAGCGACTGACCAGCTTTGCTATGAATAAAAAGTTCCAAACTGTCTGTGTTATGTTTGGTGTTGGACAGGTACAAGAACTGCAGGATTTCCAGACCATAAGTTCCTGCCTGCCATAGCTGGAAGAGGTCAAACTAAAACTACAAAATGTGGGTCATTAAAAAAAGAAAAAAAAACTGAAAGAAGATGAAATCAAA
The DNA here is from genome assembly GCA_018398805.1 of Hirundichthys speculiger. Classification (NCBI taxonomy): domain Eukaryota; kingdom Metazoa; phylum Chordata; class Actinopteri; order Beloniformes; family Exocoetidae; genus Hirundichthys; species Hirundichthys speculiger. Next base: position 59,877 of record JAGFBZ010002170.1, on the reverse strand, counting down.
TGGCACAGATGACACTAAGCAATCCTCACATATTGTGATGCATGTTTTGTGTTTACCAGCTGAAGCCCAGTGAGACCTACAGGAACCGTCAGTCACAGAAAAGACACAGTTTTTATTTAGAACAGCAGCAGGTGGTGAAATCACAGCCTTCAATGCAACAAAGTAGTTAACTGTGATGTAGTTGATAATGTCGTATCTCTACAAATAAATACGTCTCCTTGAACATTCTTTGCCATGCTGCCATCATAGTAAGCAAAAGCACTGCGAAAAAAAAAAAAGAAAAATCATAATAGCAATTGTAAAACGATGAAAACCGAACAGAAACCCAAGCTAACACTTTACTGACAAGTAAAAGTTGACGGATACTTTGGTTTCCGTTAGCTGTTAGCAGCCATTAGACTTGATGCTAATGTACATCAAACAACTAGACTCTTGCCTGAAGAGAACTGGGATGGACTCTAGCAGACACTCATGAATCTGAATAGGTAGAATCAGGTATAGATGATGGATGGATGGAAAATTAAAACCACAGAGCATGAAGAGAAACTTGCTTGACAGGCTATAGCCTAAATAGCTTGACAGGAACAGATAAAAAAACACCAGTTTCAGTAAACCACAATGCACTCGAAAATTAGGCTGGGCTTTAATATGAGGTGTTTTAGTATGTAAGTGTGTTCACGCCGACAATTCTGCTAGTACACTCAAAATGGTGAGAAAATTGAATGTGGAGTGGCGAGCACTTCAATGGTCGCTGTTTTGTGTACTTAATAAAAGTGGTGGGAGCTTGTTTGTTACGTTTTCACTCAAAAACGAGTACAGCAGTCAATCTTAGTGGCACCGATGACGGTGTAACTAAAATCTCTCATTAAAAAGGGGAGTAATAGTGAATATGTCGAGGAAAACTGCGCTAATTTTGTTTAGAATTTAGGATTGTAGAAAAGTCAGATATTGCTGGGAAAATAGCAGTAGCTCAAGAGAAGCAGAAAAAGTACACTCATTTGCACACTATGCGAGTAAGAAGACTGTGTACGTTGTGCACTGTGTTTGGGCGTACACATGAAGGTATGCCATTTAGAACATGGCCTTAGGGCGAGATGTTTAACGACTGATGAAATGGGCAAGGACAAAATTACAGAGTGGATAATTTTATTGGCCCATCAAAATAAGAAAAAACAAGGACAACATACAGCAAGACCGCTAAAGATGATAAAACATTACTTACTCTCCTGCAAGACAATGGTGAGTTCAGCGTTAGCATTCTTCTTGTAGTTCCCATGAGAGAATGAAAGCCAGTATGTTTATATCATTTATCCTTTTGATTTATCATTAGAACATATTATTTACTGTAGAGTATGTACTGGTCCTGAAAACAAATTTCAGGCAGCACAGTGGTTAGCACTGTTGTCTCACAGCTAGAAGGTTCCTGGTTTGAACCTTGGCTTTTCTGTGTGGAGTTTGCATGTAAATGGTAAATGAACTGCACTTATATACCGCTTTATCCACACCAAGGTTTACATTGGCCACCCATTCACACACCAGTGGGCGGCAGCTGCCATGCAAGGTGCTGCCAGACCCACTAGGGCAAGTTAGGGTTCAGTGTCTTGCCCAAGGACGCTTTGGCATGTGGACATTTGGAGCCGGGATCGAACCGCCAACCTTTTGTGGTTCGTTTTCCGCAGGACGACCCGCTCTACCAACTGAGCTACAGCCACCCTGTAAGTGCTTGTGTGGGTTTCCTACGGGTACTTCCGGCTTTCTCCCACAGTCCAAAGACATGCATGTCAGGTTAATTGGTGGTTCTGAATTGCTAGCATTAATGGTTGTGTGTCCATCTATGATGGACTGGTGACCTGTCCAGGGTGTACCCTTGCCTTTCGCCCAAAGAGAGCTGGGATAGGTTCCAGCAGATCCCCGTGACCCTACAGAGGATTAATCTCAAACCCTTGTCCCACCTAGGGATGGGAATTGATCTCTCTCTCGTCACGGTCATCTTCTAAATGTAATGTAGAAGGCATTCGTTTAATAGCATAATGTTGCATTAATGTATGCATTAATGTTGTAGCGTGTTTTACAAAGAAGCACATAGGCAGTGGGCATAGCTACCTACCAGAGTTGCCCTCCGTAGTAACCACAGAGGTGATCATAGTTGACTACTGCCGCTGCTGCTGGGTTGAGGTCCATCAGTCCGAAGCGTGTCAAAAACACGACACTCGTTATCGCATGTTATGTGCGCAAATGTTTCTACGTGTTCCCTCCCGACGCTGTTATCTCCTCTTTGCAATGACTTAAAGTTGCCTTGTTGCCATCTTTCTTTGTGAAGTGAAGCCAAACTTTGGAGCGTGTGAACCTGGTGGGCGCCATTGTTGTTTACAACTGCAATGCGCGTGCTAAACCTACGTAACTTAATCACGTAAGTGCTTTCTGGAACTGACTGTGCGTAACTTGCGTAAATTATGTGAGATTCGTGCTGGTTGGAATTCGATAAGAGAATCACTAGATAAACTGCCAAATGATTCCATGGAATTGAAACACACGGAACCGGTTCTCTACAGGAACCGGTTCTCGATTCCCAACCCTAGTCATACCCCATGTTTGGCAACCCTTCTTGTCTCTCTAGCATCCTCAGACCTGACCCTCCTTGACCCTCCCATCCTCACAAGAGTGACCCAGGCAAGACTGCAAGGATGAAAAATTCAAGTCCAGGTAACTGAGATGTGCTGCATCAGTGAGTGTGGTTGCATTCCCCTTAATATAATCAATTAAACATCCAGATGATCTTGAAGCAATAATTTTCAGGTGAGGAAGTTATACAGTGCTGCTTTCAGCAACTTTGAATTATACTTACTCCCTGCATTTACTTTCGCTCACTTTTTTATCTCTGCTTCAGTTTAGGAAGTCAGGCACATCTTGCCTGCTATTATATAGAGAGGTACCACTACTTACGAAATTAATTGGTTCTGGAAGTAGTTTCGTAACCTGAAAATTCCATAAGTAGAGACGCGTTTTCCATGTAAATGCCCTAATCCGTCATAAAAATGTATCAAAACATGTAACAATTACATGTTACAATTAAATTACTGCACAATAAATATAAAATGAGAGTTGTACATAATAAAAAACAAAGAATAAAGTAAAGAATAAAAATTATGTTCATTTACCTTTTAAAGGCTATCGTCGTCATCTTTTGCCTTCTTTGGTTCATGTTCTCTCAGCAGTGGTTTTTGCCTGATCCAAGGATGTTTGCTTTTGTCGGCTTTTAACAATCCTTCGAAAATGTGCAAGGTCACATTATCATAATGAGTGATAGCCCGACTAGTGAACACTTTTTCTGGGTGATTCTTTTCAACAAATTCCGAGATTCAGAGAATTCAGACAGCGATGCCAAGAATATGCTAGTCGACAAGTATGTTTACGTTCAGTAAACTCTGCTAGCTGCGAGTAGCAGGGCGTACTGTATTTTTGCCTTTCGTATCCTGGAATTTTTTTCGTAACAAGAGGCAATATTTTCCCATTGAGGCGTTTCGTAACCTGAAAATTTCGTATGTAGAGACGTTCATAAGTAGAGGTACCACTGTAATTATTTGAAAGGTCAAAATCTCAAACAGTTTTATTATTTCATTTATGCCAGAAATCATAGTCATGTGCTTCAGGGACTCTGTTATTTTCACAAAGTCACCTGCAGCTAGGTGGTCAAAATAATTATTTATAATACCTTTAAGGTCAGAATTTCTGGCTTTTGAGAAACTGAAACCAGGAATGTTTGTCATTGTTGCCTAATAAGCAACAAGTATTTAACACTTTGTCAAAAACTGTAAACTGTCACACTCACTACAGCTTATATTTTCTGCATGAGCACACGACAAACCTTTCTCTGAGTCCGTTGGCGGGGACACGTGTTGCAAGCAAACAGAAATGTATTGCTTTTCTTAGCAGTCGGGCCCTAATTGCTGCCCAGCGTACCAACTTCCAAAACAAACCTTTGGTCCCAGCCACTTCCCCTCACCTTCTCCAGAGTGGGCATTCCAATATAGATTAGCTGGAAATCTTTCCTGTTCTATCGAGGATAATCCCCTGAACAAGGCTGCCCAGCTCTCATATTAAGAATGATTCAGGCACACTGAATTCCGGTCAGGTCAAGCCTCTGCTTTTATCTTATGACGTGGCTGTTTCAGTTCTTATACTTAACTTGTAGAGCGAATAGGAGGAGACAGATGAAAGGAAAGGAAAAGTTTTCTTTTAAACTGTTCAAAGTCCACGTGTGGACTTGATGCCTGAATTAAGGTCATGGATACACTGCAGCTCTGTTTGAAAAAAAAGGAGTAAAAATGTGTGTTGATTGAAGGGTGGGAGTTAACACTGAAGAAGTTTGAGGTCTTAGGGATGTTTTCCTCAGCCTCACATTACCCACTGCACAGTACAACATCCAGCAGGACTGTGTTTGTCTGAACAGGAATTATGAAAAAAGAGTGGGTGCACATGGGCTTTTCTCCTCCCCGGGGTCACAGAGAAAAGAGTGACTCACATGTGTTTACCCCACATAATGTGATTTAAAAGTGACTGAGAGGACATTGCAGCCTTTAAGATAACAGGAAGCTTTAATGATCCCCATGGCATAATTGGGTATAATGGGCAAATTAAGCTGCTGTGATGTGATTCTATTTTCATTTCTGAAGTTAAACAAATGAGCCTGGTTCATTTCTTTTTCATGCTGTTCCTTTAAACACATATTCACAAATACAGAGAATGATGCGGCACCATAACCAATACGCTCGGCTTTATTTAGTTAAGCTCATTTTGGTCAAATTCTGCAGCATGTAACAAAAACCTGGGGAGAATGCTGCAGGCAGTGAGCTGTCATGCTCTTTCTTCTCTGCTGCAGATTTTGTAAGCCGAGGAAAGGAAGAGATTTGCTAACAAGATTTATAATTTTATGCCAAAGTTTCAAGCTTTGGCTCGTTCCTCTGAGTGGGATTGGTCAGCATCTAGAATTTTAATTCATTCATGGAAACACTGCACAGCGTTCTTCGTCTCAGAGGAGATAGGTTCAATGAGAGCATAATACAAGAGCAAGCTGTGAAAAAGCCTCCGCTGACAGAGCGCAGGGAGAAAACACTGGCTTTTATCGCACTAAAGTGAAAAGGACAGTATGGAGAAGACAGGGATTTTAGTGGTTTTACAGTTCAGTGGTGGTGTGTGAAAGCACGGTCTTCCTGCAACGTGGGTGGCACGGTTGTTCCAAGCATCTCTGCTAATGTATTGTCATTGGCTTCATGCACTTGTCAGCGTCTTTGCTCGCTCTCCGAGGATAAATGTTGATTTTGCTTTATCTAAGGTAAGCTGAGGCAGCAGGGCTTTGATTTGTGAAAAGTGCAACAGGCTCCGTGTGAGAGCTCGTGTCACTGCAGATGTCCAAATTCCTCTGACATGTTTATTGTTTTCTTTTATTTTGTTGAGGTCATTGTCCACTGCTCTAGCGCCACTGTTAGCTGTTCCGCCCAGTGAAATCTTGTTTGTCGTGTAAACAGAGAAGCAGAAAATAACAAGCAGAGAGAAAAGGGGAAATTTTCCCCCTTTTCTCCCTCACCTCATTCACTCCACACACTCTAGCTGTCCTTTATTTGTAGCCTAAGTGCTTTGGCATTAACTCTTATTATTTTTTTGGTAAATAAACCAGTTTCTGGTAAGAATTACACACATCTTGGTGTGAGGTCCTTTTCAGAGAGGGGCCTGGATCCTTTTATCTAAAATGTTTTCTATTTCTGCTTTTGTAAGACACTTTTGACTGCTTTGAAAAGAGAGAAACCAGGTTTTTCTTGCGTTTCTGGGGGTGAGGTTGGGGATTTTTCTCAGCATTGTGGTGAGATTTATTCTAAGAGGCTGCATTTTTTCCTGATTTCACTCTTTGTTCTCTGTAAGTAGTTCCAGGTCCCCCCCCACCCCCACCCCCCACCACCACTCACCACTACCCCTCACTCTCTCTCACACTCATTTTTGTGTGTGTGTGTGTAGATGTGCACAAGGCTCGATGCTTTTCCACACGGGGCGCATGTGTGAATGTGTGCGCGCGAGGGTGAGGCGGGGACTTGATGTGACACCTGCTGTTGGGGTGAACAGGGTCAGTGGCAGGGCCCTTCGGCGGGCAGCAGCTGCTCGTTGTCACTACAAACCCAGCTCCCTCAGCGCATCAAAGCCTCCAGGACTACAACTGAATCCCTGAACTTTACTGACAAAACACATAGTGCCCTCTACCATCATCCGCTCTCATTACAGCTATTATCTCCAAGCGTTGCAATCGCCCCACTTGCACAGGTCATGATCTTAATCGTCGGGAAGGAAACTTGAAATTGACTTACAATTTTGAGTAGGTAAAACATCAAAAACAAACTTCAATTTCCACTCTTGAGCTCTCTGAACACAGGAAGAGGTTTCTAGACAGCTGCTGACAGACAAAGATTCCTGGTATTTGGTTGGTCTGACCTGTCTGTGCTCTCTTGCTGTGTGGTAGTCTGCCTTGCATGTGACGTACTAGGTCTGAAAACGTTCCCCGTGGCATAACAGAAGGAGAGTGCACAGGACCAACACAGAAAACAACAGTCTGTGTTTTAGCATTGTTTCAGACGCCTCCAAACTGAGCACGGCACCTCCATTCCTGATTAAAAAAATGAAAAATGTAACATCATTTTGACCTACAATCCCTGCAAGCATTATAACCTTGAGTCAGTGGAGTAATCCCTGAAGGCAGTAAAGTCATAGTATTGTCCCCCATCTATCCACCAGAGGTCAGCCTTTTATTAATAGATTTTGATATTGAACAAATCTGCTTTATTTTTCATGATAAAACCAACATCAAATGATATATTCAAAAACATTATCCACTGTGCAAATGTTGTCTTTCCATATTTGTTACATCACTATGGCACCACCCCAGTGCAATAACAGGGGCTGCCTTACTGGGACAGTCATGATGTCCCCTTATGGAAAACCACCTGAAGCTCATTTGGGTTCAAAAATCTGGAAAAAAAAAAAAAAAAAAAGAAGCATAAACTAACACCAAACAGACTATCAATGGCAAGGAGGAGAAATACCAATCCTCAACAGAAAATAGAAACATTCCAGCTGAAATACATAACGTACAGAAAAATATACAGCGTACTTGGAGAACAAAAGTTGTGTCTTGAATGTTTCTTGAGTTAGTCTTTATTGTTCCCTGTCCCTCCTTATTTGAGCCGTGGATGTCCTAAACAGTAGCACTAAGCCGAAGGGTATATGGGCTTGATCCTTTTGGAGAGTTTGTAGTTGTAGTACAAGCCAGCCTTGGACTGTGGGGCTCTCCTGGGCCAGCAGGTGCGTCCGTTGCCAAAGTAGTCCTCTAAACACCGACAAGTGTAAGAGCCATCTGTGTTGACACACTGAGCATGGCGACTGCACTCGTGAGACCCGGTTAAACATTCGTCCATATCTTTGGAAAGGAAGAGCAGGTGATTAGAAATGAACATTAATAATGAATGCTTGCCTAACATGTATCCATCTCTTTACATTATGAAACAAGCTGATAAATCCCACTGCATGAAGGTAAACTGAAGCTGCTTCCTTGTTATGTCAGTGCAGAGAAAGCAAAGCAAGTCAGGGCCGGCTGCTTCAAACCTGCTCGAGAGATAATTTTGCAGTGCTCATCACATAGATGAAAATAAAAACAGCTTGTGGGTGAGCCCACAGCTGAGTGGGTGAGCTATGAGTGCTCATCAAATAAACATGGTCTCTGAATTCTCTGCTGGCAAGCACTTTTTCATAAAATCCCTCTCTCTGCCAATTAACACAGATGAGGAGAACATGTGGGGATGTGCTGTGATCCATTCAGTCATTTACAGCACTGACATGGAACAAATCTGAATTTGTGGTGAAAAATCCTGTGGCTTGGTGGTCATCTCAACCTCCATCATTAGAAAGCTCTTCTCCATATTTCCTACTCATTTCAACTGTAAACATTTAATCAAAATGTTACTACCTCAGTTCCCCAAAAGACTTACAGATTGTATAAACCTGTATTTTAAATATACCAAATACTGAGAATGTGTCATGTTAGCGTTTTATGAAAAATAACTCATTTTGCATTTGATGGCAGTTTGATAACCAATATTAACCTCTATGTGGCATCTGTTCTTCTTTTAACAAAAGTCCATAAACATCCAGGAACTGGGGAGAACAGTTGCTGGAGTTATTGGGAGGAATATTGTCCCATCCTTGACTGGTAAGGGTTTCAAGTTGCTCAGCAATCTGGGCCAAAGCTTATTTAAAATGAACTGAAGTAAAATGGAAAAGCTTTCCTGTGGTCAGTTGAATAGAAATTTTCAAATATTTTTGGAAACAATATATGCCACATCCTCCGGACCCAAGACCAACTGCCTTGTTACCAGCACTCAGTTAAAAAGATTGAATTTCTGATGGTCTTTTTAAGGGAAGGCTTTGCATCTTTCAGAGAGACAGTAAACCACATGCTGCATCCATTACAAAAGCATGGCTTCGTTGTGGAGTCCAGGTGCTGAACTGGGTAGTTGCTGAACTGGCCCGTCTGCAGCTCAGGCCTTTCACCGCTTAAAAACATTTGATGTATCATGAAATGAAAAAAGACAACATAGAAGACTTTGGAATGTTTAGATGCTCGACAATAATGGAACAATATGTTTCTTCAAAGACTCTGGCAGCTGCTCTCTCTGTTTTCTCCTTAGTTCCCAGACAGGCACTCACTGGCCATTTTATCAGGTGCACCTATTTAATTACTTGTTGGCATATTCCATGCCTTGTGAAAGTATTCGGCCCCCTTGGACTTTTCAACCTTTTGCCACATTTCAGGCTTCAAAAATAAAGATATGAAATTTTAATTTTTTGTCAAGAATCAACAACAAGTGAGACACAATCATGCAGTGGAACGAAATTTATTGGATATTTAAAACTTTTTTTTTTTAACAAATAAAAAACTGAAAAGTGGGTAGTGCAATATTATTGGGTCCCTTTACTTTCAGAGCAGCAAACTGACTCCAGAAGTTCAGTGAGGATCTTTGAATGATCCAATGTTGTCCTAAATGACTGATGATGATCAATAGAATCCACCTGTGTTTAATCAAGTCTCCGTATAAATGCACCTGCTCTGTGATAGTCTCAGGGTTCTGTTTAAAGCTCAGAGAGCCTTTATGGAGGAGTGGCAAGAAGAAAGCCATTTCTCAAAGATAACCATAAAAAGTCTGGTTTAAAGTATGCCACAAGCCACCTGGGAGACACACCAAACGTGTGGAAGAAGGAGCTCTTGTCAGATGAAACCAAAATCAAACTTTTTGGCCAGAATGCAAAACAAAAATTTTGGCATAAAAGCAACACAGCTCATCACCCTGATCACACCATCCCGACTGTCAAACATGGTGGTGGTTTGGGCCTGCTTTTCTTCAGCAGGGACAGGAAGGATGGTTAAAATTGATGGGAAGATGGATGGAGCCAAATACAGGACCATTCTGGAAGAAAACCTGTTGGAGTCTGCAGAAGATCGGAGACTGGGATGGAGATTTATCTTCCAACAGGACAATGATCCAAAACATAAAGACAAATCTAGTCCAGACCTGAATCCAATCCAGAATCTGTGGAAAGAGCTGCAGACTGCTGTTCACAAATGCTCTCCATCCAACCTCACTGAGCTCCAGCTGTTTTAAAGGAAGAATGGGCAAGAATTTAGTCTCTCAATGTGCAAAACTAATAGAGACAAACCCCAAGAGACTTGCAGCTGTAATTGCAGCAAAAGGTGGAGCTACAAAGTATTAACGCAAGGGGGCTGAATTATATTGCACGCCTCATTTTTCCTTTTTTTTTCTAGTTAAAAACGTTTAAAATATCCAATAAATTTCATTCCACTTCATGATTAATTTGATTTTTTTTCATATCTCTGTTTGAAGCCTGAAATGTGGCAAAAGGTTGAAAAGTTCAAGGGGGCTGAATACTTTCTCAAGGCACTGTAACTAATCAGCTAATCAGCCAATCACATAGCAGCAACTAATGGTAGACATGGTCAAGACGACTTTGACTTCAAAGTGAGCATCAGAATGGGGAAGTGACTTTGAACGTGGCATGGCTGTTGATGCCTGACGCGCTGGTCTGACTGTTTCAGAAACTGTTGATCTTCCGGTGTTCTCGTGCACAACCGTTTTTAGGGTTTAGGATAATAGCTTGAAAAAAGAGAAAATATCCAGTGAGCAGCAGTTGTACGGACAAAAATGCTTTGTTCCTGTTAGAGGTCAGAGAAGAATGTGCAGACAGGTTTGAGATGATAAAGAGGCAACAGTAACTCAAACACTTGTTATGACCAAGGTACCCAGAATACCAGCTCTGAACGCACAGCATGTCAAACCTTGAAGGAAATAGGTGACAGCAGCAGAAGACCACATCGGCTCCCACTCCTTGTCAGCTAAGAACGGGAAATTTTGGACAATAGAAGATTGAAAAAAACATTGCCTGGTCTGATGAGTTGATTTCAGCTGCAACAGATGGTAGGGCCACAATTTGACATAAACAACATGAGAACAGGAATCCATCCTGCTTTATACTGACATTCAGGCTGGTAGTGCTGGTGTAACGTTGTGGGGGACATTTTCTTGGCACACTTTGTGCTCCTTCGTACCAACTGAACATCATTTAAATGGCAGAGCCTATCTGAGTATTGTTGCTGACCACGTCCATCCCTTTATAATCAGTGTCCCTCAAAACATCCTGAGAACTGGTTCCTTGAACATAATGGGTGATTTGCATCACGGATATGCAGCTGACAAATCTGCAGCAACTGCGTGATGCTATAATGTCAATATGGACCAAAATCTCATCTCAAAATGTACTAAGGCAATTCTGAAGGCAAAAGGGGTCTAACCCGGTACTAGCAAGATGTACCTAATAAAGTGGCCAGTCAGTTTGATATATAAGAACAGGGGATGCACCCCCCCCCCCCCCCCCCCCACACACACACACACACACATACATAATATATATATATATATATATATATATATATATATATATATATATATATATATATATATATATATATATATATATATATATATATATATATTTATATGTAAATATAAGTGAATAGTATCACATTCAAGCAAGCAACTGACAAGCACTGACAAAAAATAGAAAAAAAAACAAGCAAACTGAAAAAGTGATCAAAATGTGGTCAAATATGAAGACATTAATTAAATGTTTTAATGTTTGTGCATTGCCCATTTCTCAACAGGACTGTCTGGAAGAAAAACTGGCAATTTTAACCCGGTCTTGAATTGAATAACTTCATAACCTCTTGAACCCTAAGTAAGGGTTAGGGACAGATTATCATTTTTACAAAACACCACAGCTATATATTGCTATGGTGAAAAGGACTCTCTTTCTTTTGGAAGAGTCAAAGACTATGTCCCCATCTGTTCAAGTACAAAATGGCAGGATATGCTATTTTGTAATTGAAATCGATGTGTACATCTACTAAGATGACAGTGTCCTGGAAATCTCTTTTCCACTCCACAAAGCTGACAAATATGCATTTTCATAACATTTAAAGCTGATCTATGCAATAATGCTACGTCTGACCACATGGGGGCAGTAGATCATAAAGTCTGGGAAATGGAAAGTATGGGAATGGAAAAGTGGACCTGTTGTGAGTAAGTGGCATTATAACATAAAGCCAAACCATCGCCACTCATATAGTACAATATTATCATTGGGTCTTTTGTTAACACGCCTCATCTTTAGGCCCCCATGTGGATCATAAGTAGAATTGCTATATAGAGTAAAACATTAAATGCATTAAAATTATATGTTTTTGTAGAATCCATTTTGCCTACAGGTGCAATAATACTTTAGAGAAATATCTTAACCTTTACCAATATTACAGTCGTGGAAAAAAATATTAGACCACCCTTGTTTTCTTCAGTTTCTTGTTCATTTTAATGCCTGGTACAACTAAAGGTACATTTGTTTGGAGTAATGATGAATAACGATAACCACAAAGATTGCTCATAAGAGTTTTATTTAAGAGCTGATATCTTACCATTTTCCATGGTTTTCTTGATTATAACCTAAATCACTTAAGTTTTTACATCAATAGCTATGGCGTTGTACTGCCAAAAACACTGCTTTTATGCATTCAGTGTTTTCTTTTCTGTCTGCTTTTAGTCACATGATGACGTTTAGTGGTACCAGGTATTAAAATGAACAAGAAAGTGAAGAAAAAATGGTGGTCTAATAATTTTTTCCATGACTGTATGTTGTTTTCAAACAATCTAAAATTATAGAGATAACTACATTTTAACTGCATGTTTGAAAAGACAGCAAAAGGTCACCATGCATAACAGTTTTCAACATCAAATTCTGTTTCAAAACCTGGTTTTTGTTTGAACAATAAATGCGGAGGTTAAACTCATCAGTTGTGTCTGGGAGTGTAAAATGGCGACTGGGTTTTCTTTAATATTTGTATTTTTTTTTTTTTTACCTCGACATTCCACGGAGCCCTTCAGCCTTCCCATTACAAAGCCATTTTGACACACGCAAACAAAGCTGCCAAAAGTGTTCCTGCAGGTTCGTCGAGGTGGACACGCATCAGGTTTCTTACACTCATCTACATCTGCAACAAAGCACAAATTTATCAAACAAGCTGAAATATTTATCTCTCATTGTCAAAACCCAGACCACCCTTCACCCTTAAGAAAAAAAAACCTGCACACACATGCCCAACCTTTAAAGGACAAGCTACCAAATTGTTTCTCATCCTTAGTTCAAAACAACAATTAGTTTCCAAAGCACTCAAATGAGTACCTTGACCTTTTTCTTTGTACTGAAGCTTTGGGAAGTGTGCTGCCGTTAAAAGACGAGGATGGACACAAACACCCAGCATCCTTCACTTTTAGGAAATGAAGTCTTGTAACAAATTTCAAAATTAAATTACAATAAAGTGACACAAAGAAAATTTTCATTTTAGTCAGTTTATTTATTTGAATCACCAGAGTAGTAGTACTTGAGTAGTGTCCTAAGATAAGTAGAGCTTTTCTATTTGTCCTAGATCTAAAACGGAAAGAGCTTTAACACAATAAATGTGTCATAAAGAATACTAATCAGCAGACTAGAGAAAGCAAGTTGATTTAGTTTCTATTATAATCAATCCTTTAGCTGAAAGTGCAGAAACATACTGTACTGATGGGAATTTCTGTTTTGTTGTCTGTGACAATAGATTGTTGTAGTGACTTATATTATGTGTAATCTTATTAACTTACGTTTGACTGGCCAATGAAATGACAATAAAATGTGTCCCTATGTCCATACTATAATACTTGTGGGGAAATATCTGCTGGTTTTTTGTGAGGTTGAACTAACAATCTGAGAAATTCAGTCTTCAATGTAGCATATTTTCTATATCTTGTCCCACCATAGTTTAAGAACAGTTGTGGACTGATGTGGAAAAAGGTATGCTGTCATTCTGTCTGAACATCAAATAGTTCCCACAAAAACCGTTCCCACAGTGCGAGAGTTTTTCCTTAACAGCTGTGAGAGAGACTGGACTCATTACAGGACAGGAGCTGTCTGCGGCTGAGTTATCGAGGGGAATTTGAGTCATAAAGCGGACACTGATGAGAGTCCAGAGTACGTTTTTTACCTTAGCTAATTAAAGGCTTTTTACAGTTGGTTGGGCAGACTGCCATTGCTAACTTCGCGGCAGATGCTTGACGTAATGGGTACGGGAAGCTTTGTTCTTCACTTGCTTTGGAAATAAATTATATTGTAAGCCATAATATGAGGTGGAAATATCTTAAATACCAGCCCTAAAGAGTCTTGCTTTTGATTATGCTGATGAACATTAGGTTAACTGCACCTGGCATCTTGTTGGTCATGCTTCCACTATGCACACAAGGATGACTAAGGCTTAAGTAAACACAGATTTCGATGTAATTTACCGACATCATATTGATTGATCTGATAAACTAAAGCTAACTATTCGCATTGTGAATATTCAATCCCTTCACTTACAGATTGTTCTTGTGTAAGGACCTTTAGCAACAATGGCAGTCGTTAATCCTTTTAGGAATGATCCCATAAGCTTTGCGCGCCTTTCTTTTGGAAGTTTCTTCAGTTATTCTTGGCAGAATCATTGAAGCTCAACCTTGTTGGTTGGAGAAGGTTGGTGAACAACCATTTTCAGATCTTTCAGATCTTTCAAGAGGTGCTTTTTATTAGCTTTAGATCCAGACTCTTGCTTAATTAGTCCAGAACGTTCACGTTTTCCAAAGCTTCTGCCAAAGCATTTCCTTGGTGGTGTTCTCTGGGTTAATGTCTTTATCTCCTCTGATATCCTGGGCACTCTGGAAAAGGTTTTCACACAGGACTGCTCTGTATTTGTCATCATGTTCCTTCCTCACTATTCTTACTTTTAAAATGAAAAAAAAAAAAAAAAAATTCAAAACAAATCCTCACCGAATGATGCTGCCATCACCATGTTTGACCGTAGGGATGGTAGTAAATGAAATTGTGACCGAGCAGTTAAATCTTCACATCATCAGAGCAGATCATTTTGGGTCTCAAGGTGTATATTTAGGTGCATTTTGGAAAATTTCCACCATACTGTCAGGCTGACATTTATTGAGAAATGGCTTCTTTCTAGCCATTCTGCCATTAAACCCTAATCTCCTTTTTCATTGTCACCTCTAGCTTGTTGGTTATCTGCCTGAAAGATGCCCTCCATCCCAGATAACACAGTGGGTGACCAAACTTCTCACACTGTAGAGGGACGATTGGACACATTCAAAATGCTGCAAAAACCTGTGACAAACTTGTCTCAGAAATTCTCTCCACCTCCTGGCTTTGTTTCCACTCCGAAAGACACCAGTAACTATGAGACTTACAAAGACAGACTCATTATCCATACACCCACCCACTGACCTCCCCACCCATCCATTATCTGCTGCTGATCTGTAGTGAGGGCAACACTCTGTGTAAAGATCCTTAGACCTTCCTCTCCCCACCACCTTGGTGATCCCAGGCCAGCTGAGAGATATTATCTCTCCCACAAGTCCTGAGTTTGGCCCCGAGTCCTCCTTCCAGCATGACATATCCAAAACACCAGCCCTGGACAGCATCCTTACCAGATGTTCAAACTGTTTGAAATGGTTCCTTTCAATGTAGAGAATCAACAACTCTATTCTAAGCTCCTCCTGGATGGCTGAGTTCCTCATCTTATTCCCAGTGCTGAGGTCAGCTGACAGCTATGGCAGATGAAAGATTGAATGTGGCCTGAATGGCAAATTATCAACTTTCCATTTCAGTTTAGGCGTGTCTTAACCATTTTAGACAGGTACAGCATCTACAGTGGTAGAATCCCTAATTTGCTTTTCATTCCATCCTCGCCCCACTCGTTAACAACTCAATCTGACCCTTAATCTCTAACACTTGATGCAGCAACTCTTTCCCAACCCAGAGAGGACAATCAACCCTTTTGGAACGAGGGCCATGGCCTCGGAATTCAGTTTGCTAATTTTTCTCCAGACTGTTTCACACTTGGTTGCAAACCACCCCAGTGCCTGCTGGAGGTCCCCACTCAGTGAAGCCAACATAACCACACCATCTGCAAAAAGCAAGGATGAAATACTGAAAACCCTCCAACCCCTGGCTGCACCTAGAAATTCTGCTATGACTGAACGCTATGAACAGAATCACTGAAAAAGAGTCACCCTGGTTGAGTTTAACACTCACTGGAAATGAATATTCATCGCTGTCCAGAGTGAATCAGATTCAAACATGCTTTAGACGGATTCCAGTCATGTAGAAGTACGAAACCTTAATGAAGTAGCAATTAGTAGTAGCAGTATTGGAACTCAACTCCTCAACTAATTACAGCAACAGCCAACAGCAGCAATTACAAGCTTCCTCCATCATGACAAGAATTAACACTTTATATATAAATTAAATCACATTCTTTTACAGTGTAATACGGTAGCTGATATACTAATGTTTTAGAAAAAAAATCATACATCTAAACAGATCTATTAATGACTCTAATAACCCAATATTGCTTTGGATTGGATAGGACACAAACTAAAAGAAAAAAAAAAGTTTAAGTTACAAATTCTTCGACACATCTATTATGGTACCAGTGTTATTTAAAAATGATATTAACAAGACTGATAAATCATTTGACAACATAGTAACCACTCTCAGAAGAATAAAACCAAATAGCTGAATAAATCCAAGCAGAGTTTCAATCGGATTTCAGGCAAAGGGGTCAATATTAACACTCAGACCTGAGGGAACACTACCTTCACAGGTCCTACTGTCAGCGGCCAGGTGGAGGCCGGGTGGACACACACAATGAACCGTTCCCTCTCTTTGCGACTGGCAACCAAACTGGCAGCGCAGCAGGAAACACGTATTTTTTTCTGGAAGACATGGAGAGAAACATTCACTAAGGAGGGGTCAGAGGGGGACACACACACTGTTCTGCCATCACACAGCACACTCTTTTTTTTTATTGCCCTAAGAAAAGGGTATTCCTCATTTGCATTTGTAGATATAATTCAGCATATTTGAAAAAGGAAATTACTCACTGATGCAGGTGTATCCATCTGCGCTAAGCGTGTATCCAGATTCACAGTAACAGCGATAGCTACCGGGCGTGTTCATGCAGCGCTGGGAACACGTCCTCTCCAACATACCGCACTCATTCACATCTGGAGTTAATATGGAAATTTATTCTAGTAATAGATTTAAGTCTTTGTGGTAAATGATGCAGAGGGACACAGGTAATGGATACTAAATGAAAAACATAAGGCTGGAAATGTTTTTTTTTTTTTTCTTTAATTACACTCCACCTTCATCACACTGTGCTCCTTTATAACCCAAGAAGCAGGAACACTTGTCCGGTCCCACGCATTTTCCATTTACACAGGATTTCCTGCACACTGCTGTGGAGCACAAAAGGCAGAATATGGAACTAAACTTACTAATGCAAGTTACGATAGCACAATGGCACAGAAGCATAAGAAAAGTGTGAATGTGTGTGCATGGTGACCATTTCATTTGAACAGTTTCACATTAACAGTTGCCTGGTAATGAATCCAACAGGCACACAGCAACATGAACATTTGGTTGGTGTCATGTGTCGACTCCAAATGGCTCTCCAGCAGCAATGCTCAAGGATTTCCACCACCTAGATGCTAACTTGCCATTTGTTGCCGGGCAGGTTGTTTATGATGTTTATGATGACACCAGACTGCTGCATCTCAAAACAGTAACAGTAACGGCAGAGCCCTGTGTCGTGCCAAAGGATGTAACAATCCCACCAGTCGATTAAATTATACTGTTGGGTAACTTGAGAGTGTTAAGTTTTGCCTTCCGTAGGTGTAAAGACAACAATTTGCTGAAAGACCTCACTGGAGACTGGGCAATAATACGAAACAATTTAACTGGGATAAACCTGTGAATGTTTACATTACATATCAACATCAGAAAAAGGTTGATTTTATACTAAAACCTACTTTGTATGTGATGATGTAGTTTACATGTCACCAAAGATGACACCTTTAACCATCAGTTTGTATCAGTTATGTCTCAGGTATCAAGTACGGGGACTTCAGACGTCAGGTAGGGACAAGAGTGTTAGATCACGGAATTGCATCATGGCTTACGCTCACAAATGCCGTTAACATTCCTCCATCCAACACAACAGGAAGTAGTCTGGCCGTAGCTACAGAGTCCCAGCTGTTTGTGACTCCAACTGGGCTCCAGTGACCTGTGGAGGCTGGGACAAGAGTGTTAGATAACTCAATGTTGTTAAGGATCCATGGCTTCACTTTCAACATAAGAATACATATCCTATACTCTAATGCACAAAAATAGGACAAATAATTGAAATGTTTTGTCTTTTGTTGGCTATAGTAATTTTTTACATTCAGATAATAATCTGTCAGCTGTGGACACTGTAAAAAGTGCTAGTTATGTGGACTCGTGTCGTGCGTGCTCAGTGAGTGACTGGTGTCATATCAGTGCTGCTACCTCCATCTGTTTATGTTTATGTTTATATGGTCATTAAATTTAGTAATTCAAAACATGTGCTCTCCTCTCTCTGTCCTACATCCTCTATCTGTCCTGTCTCCTCTCTTTTTCTTTTTTTTACCCGGCTGGCCTTCGGCAGGAAGGTAGCCCCACACAGGGCCGTAGCACCAAATTCTGGGCCCCTACAAAGGAGGTTCTGGTGGGCCCCCAACCCCCCCCCCCCACCCCATCACCACCACCAACACCAACCGATCACCTGACCACCTGCTTGCTGTTATATTGCTGCAATATTAGCCGACTTTATATTCCCTTATTTTAATAACAAGACCATTTGAAAGGGTAGTCTATTATCTGATCTTGCTTTAGGGCTGTTTATGTCCGTTTTAGCAATGATAGCGGAGCTTACGGCAGTTGACAATGGGATTTCATCTTGTGTGTTTAAAGTTTAACGTTTGTTACAATTGTACTCACCTTTCTTTGAGAAGAAGTCTGTAAGCAGCTGACTCCCCTCATTTTGTTTTCTTCTCTTTACGTTTCTGAGAGCCAGATTTATATTTCTTGGGAGGTTGCGACATTATCTCTCCATCCACATACGCTAATAGTAATCAAGCTGCGCCTCACGGTGAGAAACAACTGTTTTTGGACTTAACGATTTTGCGCATATTCCAAAGGGTGTTCACACAGAGTAGTCCGTCACAACAGACTTAAGGTTTTTGGATTACAACAATATGCCATTTAATATAGGGCCCACCAAGTTTGCATTACGATCAATATCTGTCATGAAATTTAGTTTTGGTATTAACTAATATATTCAATATATAATTTTTTCCCCCTTAGCTTCCCGTGGGCCCCCCTCTGCCATGGGCCCCCCCAAGGCTGTGTAACTTTTACCCCCTGTCCGACGGCCCTGGCCCCACATGAGCCAGGTCCTGCTCAAGGTTTCTTCCTCTTAAAGTGGAGTTTTTCCTTGCCACTGTTTGGCTTAAAGGTTTTTTTTTCTCCCTCTGTGGGAGTTTTTTACTTGCCATTATCCTTGATTTGGATTTAATATTATAATTTTAGTTAATGATATTTGCTTGAGGGTCATGCTCTGGGTCTCTGTAAAGCGCCTAGAGACAATTGACATTGTAACAGACGTTATACAAATAAAATTAAATTGAATTGAATTGGTGTGGGCAAAGAGATAAAGGCAGAGCTGCAATTAGTTGTCATTGGTAACAAGCAAGCAAGTTGCATTAGAATAGCAGCAAGTGCAGTGGCTGTAAGACACCGATGACCAGCGTGGGTTGAAAAAGAAGGTAAATTAAGGAAGAGGAAGGAAAGGGTTGTTGCTGTATTTCTGTATTTCTCTGTATTTCTGTATTTCTCTATATTCTCTGTATTTCTCTTGGACATACGTTTGTTGTCCTTACCTTTTCAGATTTTACATATGGGCATTTTGATGCCTGGTCACTTAGATAAAACATGGGGAAAACTCTATTCATCTATAGCTTGCAGTTAGCCTATCTACCTACATTGTATGCAAAGGGCTACATCTTGCTAAACCAATACCAATGAGGATGTGACAATATGAACAGTTCCTCCAATGGTCACTAGGGGCTGGTCTCATCCATCCATCATCTATGCCCGCTTAATCCTATGCAGGGTCACAGGGATCTGCTGGAGCCTATCCCAGCTCCAGGCAAAAGGCAGAGGTTCACCCTGGACAGGTCGCCAGTCCATCGCAGGGCCACATATAGACAAACAACCATGCACATTCACAATCACTCCTACGGGCAATTTAGAACCACCAATTAACCTGACATGCATGTCTTTGGGACTGTGGGAGGAAGCCGGAATACCCAGAGGAAACACTGCTAAAAAGTCCACAATACATTGACATTGACAAAAAAACAACAATAAAACACCAATTGTAAAATCCCACCAACAAAACCTAAGTACCTGGATTCAATTTTTTTTTAATAATTAAAAAAAAAAAGGTTAACTGCACTTTTATTCTCCATTTAGATTTACACTAAGTGAAATCAGAGTTCACTTCTTACACTTCTTTCATTTTAACCTCGGAGTACCACGAACTGGTGCTATTTTTATCCACTAGGTGGCAGTAACGCGTTGCATTTCGGGCGTTTTGGGGACATGACCACTTCCGGAATGAAAGCAATAAGCCGAAACAAGCAATACAGATCATTCACTTTACGTGATCTATTACCATTTTAACAGGTGTACTCCTGTGATACTGTGGAGTGTACATCACATAAACCCAAAGTAAAGAAGCTACACATCTATCCCTTCCTGGCTGATGTGACGTGGGTAAAGTGGCCGAAAGATCTCTCTGTTCAGAGAAGATGGAAGACGATAATGTGGAAAAATGTTGATGAACCTCCACACAAAATTTCAGGCTATGTTTCGACAAGGAAAAGTTCAGCGCTGACGGCTACATGAGTGCTGATCTTGTTTACTCTGCCTGGAATAGCCGGAGGAAGCCACTAGCGTGGGAAAGACCAGAAAGGCACAGAGCTGCAACGACCTGTATGAGTGTGACTGCTGCCGCCTTACACATCATGCTCCGCTGTACCAGTGAGTACGCTGTACTTTGTGCTTTTTTAATTTTGTTTTTTCAATTCATACTTGTGCTTCTGTAATCTAGCATATAAATTCCCATCTGGAAATTATAGTTTTTATTATTTCAAACTGGACTTTTGCCTAAGTGGTTGAATTTCTTCTTCACCATACCCATATAACCGTTTATTACTGGATTGTTTGAGCACACTAGAGGCCTTTGAAGACAGCTGTATGCAGAAATTCTTTAGTCAATGACTTCCTTATTCTCACGCATCCACCAGAAAAGTCCTTATTTCATCAGATGTGCTGTAGTTTCTCCTTGAATAGCTGCTATAAGGAACAAAAGCACAATAAACAAAATGATAAACATAGCTTCTCTTAAATCCCCTCAAACCCAGAGAACAGAAGTGGTTTTTCATTGATTTGACACAGACAAAATAGGTTAAAACTGCATGCACTGCACTGGAAACAGCCACCAACATCCTCATGAGAGACATTCATAACCCACATATTGTTTTTAACAGCTGGCAAACTTTGATTCTTTGTGTTGTTATGCAATTTTGAGCCTTAGTGTTCTTAGAAAAGCTACAACTTATTAATTAAATACAGAGAAAGAAACAAAGCCAGGCTTCTAAATCACTAAATCAGAAGCCAAACCAATTTTTTCCTGCAAACCTTTAACAAACTCTTTCTTACCTCTGTTGACGAGCCGATGTGAGCAGACTAAAATGCGACAAGACCACAAAGATCCATAAACTTTGTTCGGTCATTTTACTTCCACCAGAGTTTCCGTCCCAACCCTTGAGCTACATGTTCACTTTGTCTATCCTGCAACGTCTTTTCCCCGTCAAACCAGAAACATGTTTTGTGATATGTGTCTTCAAAGGACGAGAGTCAGTGATTGTCTGAGGAGGGGAGGGGGTCACATGGTGTAATTGTACGGTGCTGGCAGTAAGATGTGTGAGAGCTCACCTGTGATTGGGGAGAAAAATACAGAGGGATGCACAGCAGAGTGATGTGGAAGGGACATATTCAAAAGATCTGGAAGGAGACAGATGTACGGATGGAGTAATATTAGATGGTTTTTTTCTACTTTCTTTTTGTAAAAAAAGAAAAAACAAACAGAAAGCTATATCTTTCTCCAATTTCCACTTCAGCATATGAGGGTTAAAGTACTTCAGAACACATTATCACTGCGTAATCCCTCTACAAATACCAGTTTTTGTTACAGGAAAGCCGTATGCACATTTTTATATGTTCGCATCTTGCATCCATTCCAAGGTGTCTTGACATACAAACAGTAATTGTGTGAGGGCAGAGTTATTTGTTCACAGCTCCACAGTTCCTGACTGGCATGGCCTCAACAAAGGGTCCACAAAAACACGTTTTTATGTCTGAATTAGCACCTCGGTGCTTTTCCACATCAAACTGCCATCTTGCTGCTTGGGACCTAGCGCCATGTAAAATGAGAGAGCATGAGAAGAACATAGCATCCATTAACATCCATTTTATTGCACTGTGAGCGCAATAAAAAAAAAAAAAATCGGTGGTAAACTAGACAGAATCATTGCTCAACAATCTCAATTTAGCAGAAAAATAATGTATTTTTTCACAATAAATTATGTATTGTAAATATATTTTTTAGATGAATGTCACAGTATATATGCAAGTAGTTTCTCTTTGCTTTTCCTCGTAGTTTTTCTTAAATGCTAAAACAAGAATGTGGAAACTCCCAGGGCAGGGAGTGAGGAACCGAGATCCCAGGGTCAGAAATGACTCAGAGGTGTTTGAACACTTAACTATTACCAGGACTGATCAGAGTGTAATCAGCTGTATTAAGCTCAAGCAGAGTCCATGTGTGGACGCCTGGTGGCCCACACACTTTCCAGACACACAGACTTACAGCGACACATGCTTGTGACTTTAAACAAAACTACTTTGATTTGCAGTCATTTCCTGCAGGCTTGCTCTAATCTTCTTCTAACTACTACTTGCCTTACCCTTACATTACCTTAACATTAAGGCACATCATCATGTTAAAATGTAATGATTTATGATATGTGGACTTTTTTTTTGTTCTTTGTAAGCAAGATGTGTCCCCAAAATGTTACAGAGCAAACAGATTTACAATTGATGAACATCAGCTGGTAAACATCAGCTCCCTGCAATTGCAGTTTTTTTTTTTTTAAATACATTTAAACAGAAAGACCAGATGTTACTCATCTGATTTTAGAAAAACCAGGACCTCTTTGCTTGATGTGGTAAGATTCTGTTATCTGAACCAAAACAATAAAGGACACTTGAAGCAGGACCCTTCTGATCTGCTCAGCTTCTTCCAAGGGTGCATTCACACCAGCCCTATTTGGTCTGCTTTAAAGGGATCCGACTTTGTTTGGGTAGGCTTGAATGCACAATCGGATTTTGGTGTGGACCATAGGTCTCGGTCAAGTGAACCAAATGCAAGAAGCGGACTACAACACAGGGCATTGTGGGTAAACACAGTCTGGACACAAACGGACATCTAAAGTAGTGCAATTTTAGCACAACTGATTTCCAGGGGGCGGTACCAATGGATGCAGAAGAAACTGCCTCTGGATGCCATCAGATAGGAGTAGAACCAATCAGAGACTGATCAGAGAAACGAAGCATGTGACAAAGGCGGAGCATCTACCAGACTAGTATCAACAAAGACAAAGAAAAAATGGAGTGCAGTTGAGTAGGAAGTGAGGAAAGGACTGTTGTCAGATTTGCTGGTTCAAGGTGTTATTAGTAATTGTGATCATCAGCTTGGTTGTTTTGAATAGTGGATCTTCACACAGCCCCAAACCATTGCGATTGGTTCAGTACATTTTGTACCAACAGAAATGGATGTAAATGGGAGGGACACCAAACTGATTTCACAAAAGAGAATTTTCATGAAGTGAATGAATACGGCTGGTTAACACTCACACTGTCAAATACACAAAACTGATTACATCAGGCACTGGTAGGCTCTGAGGAAAGCATCTTTAGGTGAGCGAGAACTGAAAATTGCCATGTTTTTTCAGTTAATTTTCAACTCTGACTCCAACTGCTGTACATACACAGGACCTCACCCAATCCTTCACCTTTTTTTGTCAAATGTGTCACCATCGCACATCAACAAGTGATGTTGAAAGAAACCGCAAAATAGCTGCCCATGATCTGCTTTGAATTAATGCCAAACTTCACTCAGTCATACAGAATACAAACTAAGTCCTGCCTGACAGAGAGCAAAGACGTGAGAGAAGAGAAGGGGTGTGTCGACAGTAAAACAGAATGACGAATGTTGACGATGCTAGCTCGGTGTGTGGCAGGTGCAGGAGTCGATCAGGGAGTTGAGCTGTGCTCTCTTTTATCTACCAGCATGGACATGGTGGGAGAGGATAAAGATTTCAAGTGTGTCTCTGAGCCAAAACTGCAGAGACCCCCACCCACCCACACACACACACACACACTCTTCTGACCACATTAGAGGTCTAACACATTGGTGGTCCTTGATTTCTTAACTTGAAAAGTGATGCCCCACAAAGAGATCAGGTATCCTTTAAAGCTCTTTCCACACTCTACTTACTCAAAAAATACAATATATCCATCATGGATGATGAAGCTGAGTGACTCCATTGAAGTTCAAATGAGATTCCTGAATGGTGTTTGTCGTCATTCACACAGAACAAATTTATAGCCTGTCTGCTTTCGTTCAGTTGTAACTTCAGACATTATAGTGACACGCTGGTTCACTACAGAACAATTTTCACATTCTTTGCAGGAGTATGTGAAATATAACCACCATAGGTGGAATGGAAAAAAAAAAATCTAACTTTTTGTAACAATTTGACAAAATGCTTTATCATAAAGACCATAAAATTCTGTTTGTAATCAACCTAATGATGAAATGAGGAAAAAAAATTGGGGCCACTCAATTATTGAATCATTAAATCACAAGTACTTCCCTCATAATTACTTTGAATTACCTTATTATAACCATAGCAGTTAATGAGTAAGTAAAAAACTAATTACAATATCCTAAATCAATAAAAAAAAACTAAGGTAGTAATTTGTTAATAAATATCTTTCAATACCAGTTACGTAAAGGTAGTGTAAGTAGTTTTATGTTATTTACAACCTACGACACTTTTGTTACATTCAGTGAATATCTACTAACTCATGATCTAGAGGATTTTTATACAATGTCCTGATATTTTATGTCCTGATATATGCTGGAGAGACGACGTCCCCCCCGCTGGCCTGGCAGCGCCTCGGTGTTTTCTCGGAGGAGCTGGTGGAGGCAGCTGGGGGACGGAGGTCTGAGCCTCTCTGCTTAAACTGCTGCCGCCACGACCCCGATTATGGATTAAGCAGAAGATAAGAAAATGACTGTATATTGTCTCGTAAATAACAGTTTAAGTGATTACTTTAATTTTAGACCTTTAAGTCAAAATATCTGACAGGAAAAGGCTTGAAAAAAGTCAACCATTCTTTTGAGGGTGCTTCTCTGATTTATGAGCTGCTACTTTCACCACCACCTAGCTACTAGAGATTTTTATTTGGCAAATGCTTTTAACAGGTGACCCTCAGATGATCGACAGACTGGGGTCAGAGTGCAGTGAGGGAATGCAAAGGAGCCGTCCAGGTGTGAGGGGTTAAAGGCTGAAGGCCAGAGATGAGGTCAGCAGACGGGATACCTGCAAGGGCGTGATGATGATGACGGAGGGGGTGACTTTCACAGGAAGACAATGTAATAGATTTAGTAGAACATTAAACCTTCATTCTGACTATGTGACACATTTACATACAGACTTCGTTTTTGAGTCATACAATCTTTTAACCTACAATTATTTTAACCTTTGGTGTATCTATTTCAAGAGGCCAAATGAATCAGGTAATAATGTGTTGAAGGCAGATCAATCATCCGCTTTTGCAATATAAAAACATTTGCATAATATAAACAGAAATTATGGGGGGCATAATTAAAATGGCTTTGCATTTGGTTGAAGCTTCAAGAAATAACTCCTGTGTGATCATGAACCACAAAAAGTGAACCCAATTCTCATCTGGGGCCTGCCGCAGATCAAAATGTTTCTGTTTTCAAGGGCTGAAATTGTCAGAATGGTGTGGATACCAGATGTAACCGTGATAAAGGTTTCATAGCTTCAAATGTCCCACTGTGGACGTAACCGAGGACAGCTGAGTTTACACATAAACATATGATTTCTCATTCAAGAAAAATGGGTAGGTTTTTTTTTTTTGTAATTGTGTAATTTCTTGAGTGATTTCAATGCAGGATGTAGAAAGACTGAAGATAAATGGTAATGGAATAAATGCTAACATTTTATCGAATAACTACATTTTCAGCTCTGCTCCAGGTGTGCTGGTAATGTTACCTCACACAGTTCTTTTTACGACCACAACCATATTTTTTATAGCCTCCTATCTTTTTTTTTTAAATCTACATACTCTGAGTAAATTCCTTGAGCCCAGACTTGTTTTTCCAGAAGTAATCAACAACCCATTATTACTTACCACTAATTACTGGCACCCCAGAAACAAATGTAGAATATTTTCAGAAATGAAAGGAAGTCAACAGGTTCTTTTAGGACCTGAACATTTTCATAAAATTTCCAAAACTATTGAACATGACAAAAAAGGTTTTCATATTGTGAAAACAGTTATAAAGACATAAACATGGACTCTAATGAATTTCAATTACAACCCAAAATCAGAAAAACGTTAAGACAGTATAGAACAGGGCTCCTCAGCTCCAGTCCCGGAGGGCCGCTGTCCTGCATGTCCAAGAGGTTTCCCTGCTTCAGCACACCTGATTCAAATAAATGGGTCGTGAACAGACTTTTGCAAGCTTGATGGTGAACGACTCATTTGAATCAGGTGTGTTGTGGCAGGTAACATGTAAGACATGCAGGAGAGCGGCCCACCAGGACTGCAGTTGAAGAATGCTGGTGTAGAAAACAAATTAAACAAACAAAGCAGTGATTTCTGCATTTGGTTGGATTTAATTTAATTGCAGTCAGTATGAACACAATATATCTAATGCTTTGTCTTGCCAGCTTTGTTTCATGCCATTCTTGCATTTCAACCGTTCAGGACAATGTGCATGAGCGAAATGTGCTTTAGTGAGTCACTGTGCAAAATCTGTATATAGTACTTTTGTTCAAGTTTGCATATACATATCGGTGTGTATGTATCTGAGCTACGTGAACATGCGCGGTGCTGTCAAAGACAACACGTCGCTCTTGGTCTGCTTCTCGTTCTCTGTTCCTCAGTTGAGCAGGGTAAACAACTGATGTCGGCTGGAACGGACCACCTAAGTGCAAGTTTCCTTGTGGGGATATCCTCTAAGCAAAGCAAGGAAATTTTCCGAAACACATTAAAAGAAGTTATGCAAATGGTTTACGGCAGCGCTCGTGTGGCTGTATTGTTATATTAATCTGTATACACTGTGGCTCATCTTGGCAGGAGCCTTTGTTTGTCTTCGCTTTTAATCTGCAAGACTCATCTCGAGCTTACATCACTCAGAGTCAACAGAGTGACATCCGCCTCAGAAGAGCTAACACTGGGGTCAGACGTTCTCTGTGAGTGCTTGTGTTTATGTGTGTCAACCAAAAGGACCAAAAAGAGCTAAAAAAAAAGGGTCAAAAGGTTACCTTAAAGTGTCTGCCTCTGATCACTGCAGCACAGCAAATATCACGTTCGTTCCTTTTTGCATATTTTCCATTTACGAGAAAAATTGAAGCATTTCACAGCCCTGTCCAACCAATATTTGGACTGCGTTTTCTGATTATTAGGTTTTAACACATATTTATTCTTATAACACTGACTTCCTGACAGGAACTTTCTTCACTTTAAGACAAAGAAAATAGAGCAGTGAATGGAAAGGAAAGAGGGGCACAGCTTGTGTTTGTGCTTGTTTTTCTTTGGTAGGAGCTTGTTTGTGCATACACAACAGTGAACTCTGTTAGATGACTCCTGCCATTTCAGTACAGACACGGTCCCTTCCAACGTGCTGTGTGCAGTTTATTACACATGACTACAAAATAGCAAAAGCACAAAGACAAACACAGAAACCATAATTGTGTGCTGCTTGTAGATTAAAAAACAACAACAAAATCTTACTTGCATGTACATGTGAATTGAGGCCAGTACATACCTCTATGTTGTTAGACTATTGCAGCCAGGAATAAGTAGGTTACTCATCTACAGCAGTGGTGCGCAAACTATGGTACGCGTATCACTGGTGGTACGCGAGCGCTCTCTGGTGGTGCGCGGGAACATCATGACTTGTCAATGCATGACAATGCATTATAAATACAACGTTTCAAATGAAATTCAGGTAACAATAAATAACCACAATAAGGAATAAACATCTCTCCTGTGTGTTTAAAGCTAATTGAGAAGGCATATATGGCTATATTTTAAAATCTGATCATCATGGTGGTACTCAGAGAGCTCAATAGTTCCTCAGGTGGTACGCAGAATTAAAAGTTTGAGTCCACTGATCTACAGTATTGCTTTGGAAGAAAATACAGTTAACTCAAATTATGTTTAAGATCATTTGGATAGTTGTCACCAAACTCTTGCAGTACATACTGTAATGGTAAACTGGGCCCTGAGGTCATGGGTACCTGTTGTCCACATCAATGTTTGAGTGTGAATTAAAAAATGTAACCTAGCTCTACCCATTGGCACTGTATGCTTCGTCTAAACTTACAGGAAGCATATGTTTGAGGGTTAAAGTAAATTAATGTCTTCTTTGCTTTAGAATTTTTTGTAGGTATGCCCACGGCATTCATTGCACCTGGTCATTGTTAATGTATTTTTTGGACCACAGTGGTAATGTGGTGTCACCTGTGAGCTTGTTCAGGCAGGGAACTCAAGCTTGAGATTGTGCTCACAAACACCTCTTTACATGGTTCATTCCAAGTACACCCACCTTGGCCTTTGGTCTACGTAAAGCATCAAAACAGTGCCCATCTCCCCCAACTGATGCTCAACTGCCAAGATTGCTGCTGCTCTTAAACACATGAAAGCATTATCCTACCTTCTGGCTCTACAGTTGCGATTTCTCTCATCATTTCAGATTCTGAAAGTATTCTTCCTCAGTTGTTTGCAAAGGAAAGTGTTTATTCCAGTAACTGCACGTCAGTCAGTTCATGCGTGCTGCAAAGTTAATACAGCTGCATCACATGCATTGTGTTCTGGAGGAGCTTTGTTCCTGAAATATTCTCAGTTCATCTGGTCTTAAAGGAGCCGTTTGTAAGATTATGGCCAAAACTGGTACTGCAGTCACTTTCAAATTACTGTTGAGCGGCGTGTACCCTCCCCCTCCTCCCCGACCAGAGGTTGCCAGGTCGGCTGCAGAATGCAGCAGGAACGTAGGCTGCCATGGCAAGCGACGAGTCCTACACAGTAAGTTTATTTTCTGTTAATTATATTTAATGCTTTATGAAAGATCTTTCCTTTCTTTGATCTTTCGTAACTAGAGGAAATATTTTCCCGTTCAGGCGTTTCGTAACCTGAAAGTTTCGTATGTAGAGGCGTTTGTAAGTAGAGGTACCACTGTTACCTTGTCCAAGTAAATTAGCGTTAGCCAAACATTTAGCTATGAATCTTACCTGTCCAGGAGAAAATCAGCAACGTTGGCGTCTGTCTTCAAATTCTTCTCCGCTTTCAGCCGTCTCCATCTATCAAAAGCATCTCCTATACAAATCCTTGTTTTATTTCGGACCTTGTCACGACGTAACTCGGATTCATAACGAGGTCTTTTAGGTTTTGGAAAGCTAGACATTTTTTCATCCAACACGTTCGTAGCAGCTGCTGCGATAATTAGAGCCGAGCTGGCAACCCGGATGCCGAAACACTACTGACTTCGTGATTGGGAGATAGGTGGAGGGTGGCGCTTCAGGCCAAAACAAAAAATGACAACATCAACATCAGTTGAGGGCTGCAACTCCTCTTTTTAAACGGGAATATCCTGGCTTGAGTGCTGTTGTCAGTGACATAAGTATTTGAAATGAACATGATTTTTAAATGTCTGTTGACATATCGGGGTCATTTTATGATTCGTTTTATTAGATCTCTTACATACGGCTCCTTTAACTGTGAAGAGTTTTTCAGTTACATTCTCACCCACAAGAATCAGAGGTTTGATTTCAATGCCATTAATTCCTGCATTGCACAGGTTGCTCCACAGGTGTGACATCACACGTCTCTGAACTCTGGCAGCTGCAATCTTAGATCCATCCATTGGTACCTTGTTTGGCACTGCCATTCATGAAATCAAGGGCTACTGTTTATTCTTAGTATACCAAAGTGACATCAGACTGCATAAAGGGGATATCAGCTTCACAAAGCAATCTTTAGTCATAACATTCCAAAAGAATGCACATTGTCATTGCTAGAACTGAAATGCTTTCTGCCTTTTTACTTCTTTGATATAATTCATTCCATCCATCCATTAACTTCCGCTTGAGCCGAAGTCGGGTCGCGGGGGCAGCAGCTTCAGCAGAGAGGCCCAGACCTCCCTCCCCTCGGCCGCCTCCACCAGGTCCTCTGGGAGAATCCCGAGGCGCTCCCAGGACAGCCGAGAGATATAATCTCTCCAGCGGGTCCTGGGCCTGCCCCATGGTCTTCTCCCAGTTGGACATGCCCGAAACACCTCTCCAAGGAGGCGTCCGGGGGGCATCCTAGCCAGATGCCCGAACCACCTCAACTGGCTCCTCTTGATGTGAAGGAGCAGCGGCTCTACTCTTCCGAATGACTGAACTTCTCACCCTATCTCTAAGGGAGAGTCCAGCCACCCTGCGGAGAAAACTCATTTCTGCTGCTTGTATCCGCGATCTCATTCTTTCGGTCACTACCCACAGTTCATGACCATAGGTGAGGGTTGGAACAAAGATCAACCGATCAGAGAGCATTGCCTTTTGGCTCAGCTCTCTCTTCACCACAACGGACCGGTACAGAGTCCGCACCACAGCAGACGCTGCACCAATCCGTCTGTCGATCTCCCGTTCCTTTCTCCCATCACTTGTGAACAAGACCCCGAGATACTTGAACTCCTCCACTTGAGGCAGAACCTCACTCCCGACCCGGAGGAGGCATTCTACCCTTTTCCGACTGAGGACCATGGTCTCAGATTTGGAGTAGCTGATTCTCATCCCTGCTGCTTCACACTCGTCTGTGAACCGCTCCAGTGAGAGCTGCAAATCCCCACTCGATGGCGCCAACAGGACCACGTCATCTGCAAACAGCAGAGACGAGATCCCGAAACCACCGAAGCGGAACCCCTCCGCTCCTTGACTGCGCCTAGAAATTCTGTCCATAAACGTTATGAACAGAATCGGTGACAAAGGGCAGCCCTGGCGGAGTCCAACTCCCACTGAAAACAAATCCGACTTACAACCAGCAATGCGGACCAAGCTCCCACTCCATTTGTACAGGGACTGGACAGCCCGTAACAACGGGCCCAGCACCCCATACTCCTGGAGTACCCCCCAGAGGACCCCCCGAGGGACACGGTCAAATGCCTTGTCCACAAATGTCAATTGTCAATGTCAAATCCAAGTCCACAAAACACATGTGGACTGGTTGGGCAAATTCCCATGTTCCCTCAAGGACCCTAGTGAGGGTATAGAGCTGGTCCAGTGTTCCACGACCAGGATGGAACCTGCATTGTTCCTCCTGAATTTGGGATTCGACAATCGATCGAACTCTCTTCTCCAGCACCCCTGCATAGACCTTACCAGGGAGGCTGAGGAGTGTGATTCCTCTGTAATTGGAACACATCCTCCGGTCCCCCTTCTAAAAAAGGTGAACCACCACCCCGGTCTGTCAATCCAGAGGTACTGCCCCCGATTTCCATGCGATGTTGCAGAGACGTGTCAACCAAGACAGTCCTACAACATCCAGAGCCTTCAGGAAATCAGGGCGGATCTCGTCCACCTCCGGAGCCCGGCCACTGTGCAGCTTCTTAACTACTTCAGCGACCTCAGCTCCAGTAATGGACGAGTCCACCTCTAAGTCCACAGGCTCAGCATCCTCGACGGAAGACATGTTGGTGGGATTGAGAAGGTCCTCGAAGTATTCCTACCACCCCCGAACAACATCTCCAGTTGAGGTCAGCAGCACCCCACCCCCACTATACACAGTGTTGGTGAAGCACTGCTTTCCCACCCTGAGCCGTCTGACGGTTTGCCAGAATCTCCGTGGAGCCGATCGAAAGTCTTTTTCCATGGCCTCACCGAACTCCTCCCACACCTGAGTTTTCGCCTTAGAGACCACCAAAGCTGCCGCCCGCTTGGCCTGCCGATACCTGTCTGCTGATTCCGGAGTCCCACAAGCTAACCAAGCCCGGTAGGACTACTTCTTCAGTCTGACGGCCTCTCTCACCTGAGGTGTCCACCACCGAGTTCGAGGATTGCCGCCACGACAGGCACCGACGACCTTATGGCCACAGCTCCGGTCAGCCGCTTCAGCAACATGGAGGCGCGGAACATAGCCCATTCAGACTCAATGTCCCCCGCCTCCCCCAAGATGTGATTGAAGCTCTGCCAGAGGTGTGAGTTGAAGATCTTTCTGACAGGCTCCTCTGCTAGACGTTCCCAGCAAACCCCTTACTACACGTTTGGGCCTACCAGGTCTGACCGGCATTCTCCCTCGCCATCTGATCCAACCCACCACCAGGTAGTGATCAGTTGACAGCTCAGCTCCTCTCTTTACCCGAGTGTCCAAAACATACGGCCAAAGATCAGATGATACGACTATAAAGTCGATCATCGATCTGTGGCCAAGAGTGTCCTGATGCCACGTGCATTTATGGACACTCTTATGCTTGAACATGGTGTTTGTTATGGACAAACTGTGACGAGCACAGAAGTCCAAAACCACTCTGGATTCAGATCAGAGAGGCCGTTCCTCCCAATCACGCCCCTCCAGGTACCACTGTCATTGCCAACGTGAGCATTGAAGTCCCCCAGCAGAATAAAGGAGTTCCCATTAGAGGCGCTTTCCAGCACCCCCGCCAAGGACCCCAAGAAGGCTGGGTACTCCGAACTGTCATTTGGCACATAAGCGCAAATGACAGTCAGAGCCCGTTCCCTGACCCGAAGGCGCAGGGAAACTACCTTCTCATCCTCTGGGGAAAACCCCAATGTACAGGGCTCCAAGCTGGGGGGCTAAAAGCAAGCCCACACCAGCCCGTCGCCTCTCACCCTGGGCAACTCCAGAGTAGAATAAGGTCCAGCTTCTCTCGAGAAGATTAGTTCCAGAGCCCAGGCTGTGCGTTCGTGGTGAGCCCGACTATATCTAGTCGGTACCTCTCAACCTCACGCACAAGCTCAGGCTCCTTCCCCGCCAGAGAGGTAACATTCCATGTCCCAGTAGCCAGTTTCATCAGCCGAGGGTCGGCACGCCAAGGCCCACGCTTTCGGCTGCCACCCATACCACAAAGCACCCTACTCCTATGGCCCTCCCTGCGGGTGGTGGGCTGACTCTTTGTCACTGATCCCTGGTTTGGCAACTCAGGCTCATAACTGATGTCTACAAACCCTGGACTAGAAGTTGGTTCTCAGCAGAGGTTAACAACCTCTGCTGAGAATGTGGCCTTGAACACATCAAATTCATGTTCCCTCACTCTGTAAGAATTGGTACAACTACCACCACAGTCTGCTCAGCTCTTCTGAAAAATCCCCAGGCCACTGGTTGTACTCCAGACACCAAAATCTAAGTCAAACTTCACAAAGGAAATGCTGGCTACACAAAGGTTATAAGAACTTGCAGTCTATGGTGGTGGAGTGTGGTTTCTGCTCTCCCTGCAGAGAGAGAGAGAGACAGAGAGAGAGAAGTGGGACAGTGGTTCAGGGAACAGCACCAGCTGACACTGATCTTTTTGCTGGGAGTGAGAGGAGAATGTCTGAGGGGACATATCTTTAATTTTGTCTTGGCTTAACCCTAACCCTAAGCCTCTATAGACGTCAATTGGGTCTAATATGTGTCACTGGGGTTTCTAGGTAGAGCGTCAAAATAAAGTATCAGAGTTTTGAACATCGTGGTTAGTGTTCCGATCCTCCAGATGGCAGCATCACCACTCTCTATAAAGCTGCCCCCCCGGAGGAATTGCAAGTGAGAGAAAAGATGGCGTAGCAAATTCTACTGCTGAGGAACGGAGGAACGGAGGAACAGAACAAGGTTTAATCAAACTTTTTTTTTTCATAAAAGTGGAACGTCTTGATAAGTTGAGGGGGTAATCCACATTGCGGTATTTCACATTTCGCGGGGGGGTCACAGCCCCCATTAACCGTGAAGTGTGAGGGTTGACTGTATTAACAATTACACGAGATGACTAAAATGTGTTTTTGATTTAACTTAAAAAATAAACAGTTTTGTCATCATGTTTACTATTAATGAGAGTCCTTTTAACATTATTTTAACCAGTTAATCAGTATTTGTTTTTCTGGGTTTTTTTTTTTCCTTTGGCTGCCTACAATAGAGGCAACTCTTTGTCATTTTGGCAGAAATTAAAGGCTTTGTAATCTTGTGGTAGTTAAGTTGTGGCTTATCACTCAATGACTACTGCAGCAGCATCTGGCCCCTCAGGAAAACCAACACACAAGTGTAGAATAATACCCCTCAGAACACACATTACAAAATTAAATAGTTAAATCAAAAGAGTTGTATTGCAGACATTGAGGATTACAGGCTTTTGTCAAATGAATATTTTATGGAAAAGGAAATATGGCACCTGGCGACCTGTCCAGGATGTACCCCTTCCATTTTCCCAAAGACAACCGGGATAGGCTCCAGAAGAACTCCCTGATCCTGACTAGGATGAAGTAGTTGTTTATAATGGATGGGTGGAAATATCCTTTCAGAAAAAAAATCAGCAACTCCCTCTCATTAAGGATACATAACCAAAAACACATACATATTCTTGGCAAAATCTCTGTTTTTTTTTTTTGCATGGCTAAGGGCTTTTTGGTGACGCCGCCTTAACATTGCCAAAGCCTTAATCCTCATTTTGGTACAGAGACTGCCTGTGGTGGTGGTGTGCTGTGTGCATCCTAATCTCTCCAAAGCTCTGTATCTAATGGCTGTGCTGCCTCTCTGTACACTGTGTACCTCCACATAAGCTATAGCCTAACAGGCATGACAAACGGGTGAGAAGAAGAGGCTGTTACACAAACAGACTGGGAAGGAGGGAAGGAAGCAAGGAAGGTAAAAAAAAGGAAGGAAGAAGTGAAAGTTTTTTTTTTTTAATCTTGAAATATTTAAAAACTTAAAGATATAAATAAATGGAACTTCTCTTCCCAGCATCAGAGAAATGATCAGAACTTATAAATGATCAGTGCTATGAACTTAAACTTTTATTTTAATGCAGCAAATGTTAATCATCTTCATTGTATATATTCTTTATTTTTATGATAAAAATTGTTTTTTTTTTAAAATAATTGTTTTCTTATATGCATTTAAAAAAACACAAGGAGAAGTAAACTATACAGACAAATAAAAGCAAAAAGTACAAATAATTGGGCAATCTGCAGTGAAGTGCAAACCTTTGTGAATCCAACTGCACTCCCCAATTTTCAATTCTGTGTGTTCTGGAAGTCTAACTCCCACAAATACCATAAATACTTATATATGTAGGAAAAGTTTGATCTATATGCATTACAGCTCTTGTATTTATCTCTTTGTTTATTTTTTAACCACCACCTTTCACCCCAGTGAGTCTTACCTGTTGCCCTAATACCCATGCTGCCCTCAGCCCTCTGCGGGGGTTTAGCATGTGTCAACATAACAGATTGAGCCCCAGTAGGAACCTTAATTGCATCATTTCATGGATGCGAGTCAGTGCTGTGGTCTGGTATAGCAAACAAGCTTTGAATCGAGGGGCAGAAAGGCGGAAAGGAGAAGGAAGGGCACAGGATGGAGGGAAGCTGTAGAGCAGAGCGCAGATGAAATATTCAAGTGGATGCAAAGAACTGGAAATCTGAACAGAGAGGTTGATGAGAGAAGAGAAAAAAGCTGCACCAGCCTGGTTGGAAATTCACTATAAGTAACTGGTTTGAAAATGTGAATGTGAGATTTCAGCAGCCTCTGTCTGTGATTTTAGCAGTAGTACTTGCATGTGTAAATACATGAAGTCACAAAATACACTACGCAGTTAGGGGTGTGACAGGATCTGACAGAGCTGGGAAACTAACAAGAACCCAGCTGAACGTGAGCACATGCAGAAAACTGCAGCTACAAGCATATAGCCCCAAAACAACACCAGATCCAATATTCTCACATAAATCAGTATATTAGAAGCTGCAACCATGAGGCACCACATGGGCCCCAGTACTTATCCTCCAAATACCAAGCAACCATAGTGAAAACTGTAGTTTTCCAGCTAAAGAGCCTTCCTTGACAAGACTTCAAAACTTTCTAATATTGGCACATGCTTCCAGATTCAAAATATACAATATACTACACATTTACCAGCAATTTCCATTTTGTGGTGTTATGGTGAAGTAGTTCAGAACAGTTAGATCACAGTGGAAATAGTTACTCATTTTGCAGGGTTAGTCAAACATGGTTTAAAGGGATGTCACTAATGCAGTGAACATCAGGACAAGTTTCCAAAATGTATGTCATGTGTGGGGGTGGGTGGTATCAGACAATTTAAATCACTGTTGTCACTGTTTAGAATTGTAGATTTTAATAAACAGGAGTGTCAGACAAAAAAATAAAAAAAAAATTTTCTTTATTTTTTTGGTGTGAGTTGTTTAGGAAAGAAAAATCAGGTACATCATACAACTTCAGTTTAAGATTAAAAATCATATAACATTACATTGATGAAATTTTGAAGAGAACTGAAATGTTGAGTTACTGTAAACTCACCAGCCTGCGGGGGAGTTGGATGCTCCCATGCATGCTGACTGGCCTGGTGGTTGCAGGATCCTCTGCTGTTCCCCTTCCGGGTCGCCGCCTCGCTCGGGGCTGGGGTGGGTGCCTCGACCCTGGGTGGGGGGGTTGCCTGGCCTGTGAGGCAGCCCTGGGACCGTGCCGCATGGTGCCTTCTGGTGGTGGGGGTCGCCATGCTCTAATCTCCTTTGGAGGTGGCCCTATCTCTTTGGAGACAGCCCGTCTCTTTGGGAGTCAACTCTGTCTAATGCTAGGTACGGCTGGTGCTGGGCAGTGTTGGACTGTATGGGTGATCCTCCATGGTGGTGTGGGTGGAGTTGCACCGGCTGTCCATGGCTGTGTCCTGCTGCAGCTTTCCACTCCCCGGCAGCTGCTGCAGGCTCTTATGGGGCACACCTCCCTGCCTGGGCTGCTGGGCTGCATCCGGGTCAGGCTGGGTTGCTGTGGGTTTGAGGGACCAGGTCACTGCTCTGTCCCACCCTCTCCAGCATGTGTTTATACCATGCCTCTTTTAATGCACATCACTAGATCAAGGCACAATACACATTGGTCACACACTAGGTTACATGGTAGGGTCGGAGGTGCTCCTCGTGGTGGGGATCCAAGTGGTGGGTGGGTTGCAGCTCAGCAATGGGTCATTGCCCTCCTTCCCACCCCTAACCACTCCTGCACTCCAATTTTAATACAATCACCTATGCTTATTCATTTAGTTGGGGGTCACACAGCACCGTTGGTAGCACTGCTGTTTTCTAATCGGTGAGTTAGAAAACAGCCTAAACTTCACTTCACTAGGGTTTTGGTCAGAGTCCAGAGGCACCACTGTGTGGACCTGCTGATGGGGGATCTGGTGACAGTGCAGTGCCCCTGGTTTTGTTCTATCTCCCCGTTCTCCCCCTGGAGGAAAATCCAGTGCACTGGAGGAGGTCGGCTGCATGACACTGGCCCAACACTCCAGCACCGACTGTGGTCCAGCCAGTACACGTGGTCGTGGTCACTGGTTGGTGCTGAAGAGGCGTTGGAGGCCAACATCACTGCTTACTGTTCTGTGTTTGGCTGCTGGTCTGCTTTATCTTATCTTTATCTTCCCCCGGGGAGGATACTGAGAGACCTCAATAAAGTGTTTAAAATATGTTTGAAAAACCCAAAAAAGGAGCGAGGTACTTCAGCGATTCACCGATTCCAAAACACTTCTGTTTTGGAATCAGAACCATGCCAGCAGTTCGACTTTGGAAATAACACCTAGATCTTCTGTGGACTTCAGTTCCTGTTCAACTTTAGACAAGAGTGGCAGTGGTATACATCTTGGGGTTGGTACGGATCATAGTTTTACATCTGGATTGATCTTTATCTTATTCCCCATTCAGTTTTCCCAAACTGCTGAACAACTGTGGGAACTGCTTGGTCACAGTCTCTGAACAGAAAGTGGTGTCAACTTTAGCAACAAGTCTCAGTGCAACACTTGCAGTGTGGGCTAGAAATCCTGACTTCAGCCCTGATACAACATACACATCTTGCACACTAATCTTGTTTTCAGTGTGGCCATGAATTTCCCTTTTACTGAGAGACAATTCATACCTGCTCCATATAAGGCTTAATCAGTCAACTATAATGTTGGAAAATCTTGACATGCAGAATACTCTGACTCTGTAGTGACTGTAACATATACTCCTGTATCTATTTTCAGCTGTGCCCTATGATCATTTATTCTTACTTCAGTAATCCACTCATTTTCTGAGTTCTCTAACTTGACTAACCCACAAAATGCAGTATCCTCACCATCTGTTGAGTGTTCTGGCTTGACTTCTGTTTCTCCTGTCACTCTGTTTCTGCACTCCCCTTGCAAAGTATCCCTGCTTGTGACAATGGATGCAATTTTCTTTTTATGCTGGATATTGTTGTTTGCTATGCTCTCTCGCATCTGTCGCATGCATTGTCTTTCTCTAATGCTCGCTGTTGCTTTGGAGTCCATACATCCATCCATTATCTATGCCCACTTAATCCTATGCAGGGTCAGGGGGATCTGCTGGAGCCTATCCCAGCTCTCTTCGGGCGAAAGGCAGGCGTACACCCTGGACAGGTCGCCAGTCCATCGCAGGGCCTTGCTTTGGAGGGCATCGCATGAGTGACTGCTCTGTCTGGTGTTAACTCAGCATCTATTTGAAGTTGTTCTTATAGCTTTTCATCTCGTAAGCTCACAACAAGTCTTTCACATATCATCTCCTAATGTAAGACTGTCTGGCTGCAAAGCTCTGCAAAACAGTAAAGTGCAGTGATAAAATTGTCTATTGGCTTTCGGTTTTCTCAATGACTTTGATTGAACTTTGCATGTTAACAAAAATCACATTTCTCCTCACGGCGAAGTGTCCCTCGAATTGGTTTCTTGACAAGCACATAGCCTGCATGCTCTTCATCTGTTAATACGAGGGATGTTATAACATCCTTGATGTCGTCTCCCATTGTGTAATGAAAGTGTTTTCCTGGTTTTCATTCAGCTGTGCCTCTAGCCCCGATGCCATCTGGTATCTTTCGGTACCTTGTTCTCCACTTGGGTGATTCCTCTGACTTCGAGACATTAAATTTTGGTGGTGAGGGGATCTGTGACCGCTCCATGTGATCATTCCCCTCTTCCCCATCAGACAGAATACTTCTTAGTTTAGCAGGCGAGCTCGCAATCCTTACATGCTATTCTTTTCCAACTTTTCTCAAAGTTAGATTACGGTCTCTGTGTGTTTCTAACACACTTCTGAAACCATGTTATGATACCTGATGCAGACTTGCTGTTCTAAAACATAACGAGACAACACTTAAGTAAAGCAGACTGGAGCTTTACTTAAACATGATGTCCCCATACTGCTAGTGAATATCCTCTATAATTCTAGTCCCATAGGGGCCAGTAATAACTCTTGTAATGATTTACTTACCAACACAACAGGGTCCTCTATGGATCGACTAACTTTGCCTGGACCTATGCTAAAATTGAACGTGATAAAGCCACTGGGACTGCTACACTATGCCATTTCTGATGTCACAGTGCTACCCACGGTGAGCCCGTGCCAGTGCCACTTATATATTACCACCACCGAAACATTCAAAACTCAAGGTCCTGCTGCAGAGCTCCACTGTGACCAGCTGAAGGGGCCACGAACTGGCTGTGACAAAACCCCAACTTGATCGGACGTCTCCTCATTTTAACACCTTTAGGTGAAGGAGGAGTTACAGAACCATTTACTCCATACGGTACTTTTATAGAGAAAGTTAAAAAAAAAAACAACTACCAGACACAATTTAGCAATAGTGAAAAAACACACACAGGGCTAGGTGGGACTGTTATCTATAATCCTTCACACATTTTAATTTGCTTGCTTTGAATTATGTCTTTGCAACCACATGTACTCTGACGTAATCCTGATGTTGAGCTTATTTTAGTAACAGTTTAGATACAGGATCTTATGTGCAACTGGCCATCCTCTTGCTAACCTGGCACCTTTAACATAAATCACCCAGATTGTTGAGTTGGCCCTTAACAGGAGCTAGTGACACACAGAGGGATGTAAATGTCTTGCTCTTCACTTAATACTTTCCACTGAACCATGTGTACTTAAGTGAGCACACTTGAACCCATAAGGTCAAAAACCCAGAGTCATAATTTATTCCAAGTCAAACACTAGAATGACATGTCATGCCTCATACTTGTTTCTGTCTCTGCAGTGAGGTAGTAGCTTGTATTTTACATGAAATGTACTCGTCTCAGTGTTTAATTACTAGTTCTTTAGTCATAATGTGGTGTCCTGCAATTAATGAGTTTTACTCATAACTTTATCACATACTAAAAACTGCCCCTGGACACGTAATAGTCATTACATATAACTGAACTCTTTCTTCCCATCTCTCCAGAGCACTTCAATTATTTCTGACCAATCTGGTGAGTCATGTAAATGATTACTCATGCAAACCCTCAGGTCATAATAAAAAGGCTTAGATGCTTGAAAACATTAAGTGCAACGTATTTTATATAGAGCATTTAAAGGTGCAGCAGTGGTAAGGAAGGCAGCTTTTTGTGAGTTATGTTGTGCTTCTGGAGCCATTGCAGAAAAATGTCCAATGCTTACCTGAATGGTTCACAGCTAAATGCAATATGGCTGGAATGTGGATCAGAACCTTTAAATCTGAGGTCATGTATCTCTTATAGTATCTCTTAAAGAAAAAAAAAGTAATGGTCCTGTCTTGCAAGATACTAAGATCTTGCTGAGTACCTTATTGGTGAGGAGAAATGGCATAACATCTGTGTCTAAATCCTGAGTGAGCAAACAAACTTCAACCATCAAACATCAATCACTTTCCAGGAGCATCATCCTAAACTAAACTATTAAAGCCAGCCAACCATGCAGAGTCAGAGACTTTTTTATCTTCAACATTTCTGTGGAAAACCTGTGGTAACACCGTTGGACAATGCTGGACGTAGTGTTCGACAGTTTGTCAGTGCTTCTGGAAAGTGATTGATGACTCTACTAGCGACTATTTTTGCTTTTGCACAAAATGGGCTTTTATTGGCTCAGACTGAGGTATTCTTTGCTCAGAAAAAAAAAAAAAAATCTTTTTAAAATATAATGTGCTGCAAAATACATCATTCTGTAATCAGAGTTGAGGCACAGATATTACGGTATAATTAGGGAGCTGAGTCCTTAGGGAAGTTTTGAAGTGACTATCCTTACTCATACCTGTGGCTATAAAGTTAGGTAGTGACCAAAGTGGGGTGGCCCGCCTAACTTTCCTAAAGGAGATCGACTGCACCTTCACACTGAGGAGAGCCAGATGAAGCAGTCTATACATCTGATGAGACTTTATTCTTCAACCCGAGCTTGGGATGCCTGGACATCTTTCACCAGGGACCAGAAAAAGCTGATGGAGACAGGGAGGCACGGATGTCTTTGCAACCCAGTCTCTCCAGGAGCCCCAGAGACAGCACAGATAAATACACACCCTGGCAGTAAAACACACACACACACACACCCTGGCAGACAGAGACTCAGCACATCACAGTCAGATGAACAGCTGACTGACAGCAATTAGCTCGGTAGCTTTATCAGTCTTGTTCAGATTTTGTGCTGTAACTCAGATTCACTTTTTGGATGAGTCGATTGATCGTTTCAAGCTGTACTGAACACTGTAGGTCCCAGGAGTCTCTGGGAAGTTGACACAGAATAGAAACACAAGCAACTACCGTATATTGACTGACTGCTCACACTAATCTGAATAAGGAGAAAAAGAAAAGTGTGTCATGTTTTCATCACTGAGCTATTGTTTTCCAGCTCTGTTAGTTAAAGGGTAACAGATTTCCTGCTGTTACCGTATAACTAGTGCTTGTGCTGACTGTCAGTCATGTATACAATGTGTTATAGTATGTACTTTCTGCCATTTCACTCCTACAAATATTTAGCACACAGGCTTCTCATGTTTATTCAAAGTACTGAGTTACACTGTTTGGGAAAGATATCCAGACAAGGGCCCTTTGGGAGGGAAAAAGAAAACTATTTCATATGAAAATTAATGATTCTTGCCACAGATAGAGTATAAACTAAAATATATGCTGGACCTTCCAGCCCAATTGGACAGTTCCACTCTATGCAATTTTGATTGGATCTGAATTTTGCATAGACAACCCGGTATTGCATTACTCTAAATATAGCAGTGTGTTCACTACTGTGTCAGAGTCTGTGTTTGTATGAGTGAGACTAGAGTGAGGTGGGTGGTCTCCAGTCACTTAACGTTATACAACACAAAAGCCTCATTGGTATTTTGAAAAGGAAATTAATATTGCCATTAGCAGTGACTCTTGCGTGTTTGCGTCCATGCATCAATGTGTTTTCAGTTTAAACCCAGAATGATGCTGTATGACACCAGTAGAGGCCATCAATTTACTCACTGCTTACCGTCAACTCTTTTCTACAAAGCAAATATGAAGCAAAATTCCTGGGTGTGTAGCCACACTTGTTTTAGTTTAACTGAAAATATTCTCAAATATTTTTACTTAGTGGGAGCACAAAAATAGTCTATTCACTTACTCACATTTACAGACTATGACTTCAAGACCTTCTCTTCAAAAGTTGACACAATTTCTTGAGGTCGTAATGACATGTTTTGGTCAAAATACCAGAGAGATTGTACAAAAAGCATCCGTTCCAGCTATGTTTTACAGCTCTGTTCACAGAAGCCATGTTCAGACCCAGCCCACCATCCTCATCCACTGGTTTTGCCTCATTTGAAATCAGTGTTACAGCTTAGTGCTGCCCACTCACAAGGTACAGTGAACGCAGCACGATGTGAAGCTGGTTGGCACTAAAGATGGGGAAGCTGGAAAATTCCATTCTGATCTGGGTCTGTGATGTCACAAATCTGAACCACTGACTTAGATGTTTTTAAACCCAGGCTGCCCCGAACAAAGAGAAAGGGCTGTGTGATGTTGGACTTTCTGAGTTGGCAGTCATCGCAGACCCTGAACACATACCCCAAAATCACAGAGAGTCGTCTCCAGGTGACCCAGATCCATCCCTTTGATTATGGTCCTCTTGGCCTCAACTGTTAAGACTGTTCCTCAGCTAGATAACCTCTGATGACATATTTCTTACATGTTTTATTATACTGATTTGGACTGCACTGAACTGTGTTGTAACTGAACAGAAATTGCCTCAATATCTTAACAAAACTGACAATGTGGCATCTCTAGACTCCAACCTCACTACATACTCCCCCAGATAGATTTATATTGAGATATTGAGAATGATGCAAAAAATGAAAAAAAAAAAAAAAATCCCCAACATACTGATCACAAGTGACTTTAACCATCAAGATCAAACAGTTTTTTTTGTACCAGGCTGTACCAGTGTTTATTTTTGCCTTAAAACATATAGTAAACATTCATCTACATATAAACATGCAGGTGAATGAAAACACCATAAAAACTAACCACAACGGACTGGTTCTAATTCTTAGAACCAGTCTGTTGTGGTTAGTTTTCAAGAAACATACATTTAGGCACTAGAGGTTGCTTGGCCAGCCCTCGCTCATCAGTAGCTGCATTAGTCAGTGATATCGCTTTTGACAGTATTCTTAGTGAGTACACTATATCTTTTAAAAATTATTGACCAATACCCAAAACAATGAGACGACTAATTCAGACATGCTATAAATTTTAATAGACATATTGATACTTTTGAAGAGAAACAGTTATCCCTAGTTTTATTTACAATACAGGAATAAAAAAAATTGTCAAATACAGTTCAATAGTAAAAACAACATAGAGAACTTAAATAATTATTTTATCTGTGTAACTACTTAAATAATGAAAATGGTTATTCTATTCACACCATGCTGTCTCAGCAGCTACAATGCAACTTTCACATTAAGTGCTAAAAAAAGAAAAAAAAAATCAGATTTTTCAATTTTACAGCATGAATTCCATTTTGATATATTAAAACCAGGTAGAGTTGATCTATTTCAGCAAACACAAAGCAGGAGATGAATGACAAATACACAATTTATGAATGCTGAACTTCAATTACTTGAATTACATGGTACTTGAAACTTGCTTCTCAAAGTAAATGTAGGGGAAAAAGTGTCTGCCTTTAAAACTAATAAACAGAATTGATAGACGTGTCAAGACTCATTTTATGGTATTTAAAATGGCAAATCAGGCGAGTCACTTGTTCAAAAGAATAATGTTGCGCACTTATGTGTACATATGTTTGTATGAACCTCAATTTGGCATCTGAAAAGACACACACAAACACATACACACACTCGTGAGGCTCCAGACAATCCCTGCCTGTCTTCAGATGACGTGTAGCAGTCAGATGCTCATTAGCGGATTCATTCATGGCTTAAAACAAAACGAAAACAAAAAAACTCAGGTTAATCTGAAATCTGCTCTCCATGGATAAGATCTGCCTCTGACTGTGAGCTGATTCCACAGTCACTTTGAGGACCAACAGGATCTTTGATCATATTACAACAAAGACACATTTTTGACAGTGGTAATAAAACCACATGTTGGGGGGGGGGGGGGGGGGGGGGGGGGGGGGGGGGGGGGGGGGGGGGGGGGGGGGGGGGGAGTAAGATGGACTCCACCAACTGCTCTGAATTACTCTATGCAGGCACAGACATGCATTATGTTTTGAGAAAAAAAAAAGTCCCCACATGTATTTCATAAAAGCTGCAATATGTATAAGTACAACATGAAATGACA
Source organism: Hirundichthys speculiger (assembly GCA_018398805.1). Classification (NCBI taxonomy): domain Eukaryota; kingdom Metazoa; phylum Chordata; class Actinopteri; order Beloniformes; family Exocoetidae; genus Hirundichthys; species Hirundichthys speculiger. The sequence continues at coordinate 15,074 of JAGFBZ010002170.1, read as the reverse complement.
TATGACCTGACAAGCTTAGTGTAAAACTGCCTTCTATAAACACCATTTTCTCCCATATATTATTACGCTTAAAAAAATAAACCCTCCTCTATGATAACAATAGTAATGCTATAGTTTTTTTTTTCTTTTTTTTTTTTTTTTGCAATGCTAAGTAGTACTTAGGTAAGCTCTATTGGAAATATACATTACATTACCGCGCTTTCTCTTCCCTTTTGTAGTTTAGAGTTTTGGATTCAGTGTGTGACACAATGAAAGGAGTTTGTTCAACTATACCTGTGACAATGTAGTGTGTGTGAACGTGAAACTACTCACAATCTACTTTTAATACGTGTTCAAATTCATTTTGAATAAGAAACAAAAAAATGAATACAGTGCATGAAAGCCAAAAACTCCATCTGGATCGCAGAAATTGGCTTTGACGATGTTCTCCCTCAGTCGTTCTTATTTCCATGTATTTAACAGACGATTCATTCTCTATGCTGAGAGCAAGTGAGTGTTGCAGAACAAAGTATACAGACTGTATAACCATTTAGTTTTTTTGACAGTCTTCCCACAAACTAAATACAAGAACATAGATAAGACAACATGACCTTTCTTTTAGTGCCATAGAATAGTACAGTACAAAGCACTGCAGGCTCTGTGACCCAAGACCCAGTTTCCTCAAAGTTTGTACGTATAGACTTTTCTGTTGCCATGTTCTTAATGGACCAAGAGCACATATAAGCTTTTGAGCTGTGCCACTCCTTATGGTTTTGAATCCTGAAAGAGCTCCTGAACAATCAGCAGTCTCCACTGAAATACCTCAACCTCCATATTTAGGGAAGAGCAACCATTTTTGAGTGAGGCAACAAATAGCCCCTGAAGATGGTCCGTTCCTGTGGAGTTCCTGTTCATGTGGAGTCAGCCACAGACAGGTGAGATCATGTCTTAGTTAAACTTCCATAACCTTGTCATGCTTGTCAATCAACTCACTGCTGTCTGCAGGCCTTTTTTTTCTTTCTTTCTTTTTTAAGCGAACACAGCTTGGATGCCAGGCCTGGTGCTCAAAAGTAAATACCCTATAGGTGAGAGGAGGAAGAGTTTGGTATGATGATCTGGATCCAAAGCAGTCTGACAGGGATCCGTTGTGTATTTGGGTATTGGTGTGTGTGCATTACCATGTGGGTGTGTGGGGTATTAAGATGCCATATGGATGACCTCTTTAAGAGTCTGCTGGTGGTGATAGGTAGACTTGTGTCAATGTGAGTATGACGGTGGGGAACAGCCCCCCTCTGCACACCCCTATACGATGTGGCTGGTCAGGTTTAACAAGTATGAGGTCATACCAATGATGTGGTCTAGTATGCCAGCTTTCTCCTGGTCGTTGGGCATACCCAGCTCACTCTTCTCGCACTGAGCACCAGAGTAGCCGTTCTTGCACATACACTTGTTAGGTTCCACACAGTCTCCTTTATTGCGACAGGCTGGTTCACATTTAGCTGTGGAAAACAAAGGGATTACAATAAAACATCCAACGGACATTTGGTGAGAATATGTGTCAGGCCTACTATGCATGTTGTACATTACTAAACGTCATTAACACATATGCAGTGAAATATGCATACCTTTTTCACAGAAAGGGGCCAGCCAGCCAGGACTGCAGCAGCACTTGCCAGTAGGGGTGCAGTGTCCGTTCTTGCAGCGTTTGGAACAATCTGTCGTCAGCAGCTCTGGTGGCTCCACCTGACGCTGGCACTCCTTGAGGTTAGCTGGTCTGTAACTTTCGTTAAGAATAACTATAGAAAGTCAGTATGTTGTAAATACAGGCGTGTCATGGCATGACAAAAAAAGAAAAACTAAAACTAAACAAGTTAGTAATTACTAGCTCTGATAAGTGCAACTCTAAATATTGTTTACCATTGAGGATATTTAGTTGTGAATGAACACAAAAATAAAAACCTTTGAGTTTATGGGGACTGGTGTTTTCAAAAAATAAAGACTTAAATACAGATGTTCTATCTAATTACACTCATATAAATTACAGACAACAAAGTGTGTTGTGCAACTGATGAATTATGCTGTATTATGATGTTTAAATGATCTTATGTCATGAGACATGAGAAACTGGTGTCCTATCCTAAGCAGAAATCAGACCTCAGTCTCAGTTTTTTTTGTTTAAACTGGTCTTGACACTTAGATCATGTTTTAAAACTCAACAGATTTCTTTTTTTTTTTTTTAAGATTTTTTTGGCTCTAGTGGCCTTTATTGAAAGTAGAGAGACAGGAAGGGGGACAGAGAGAATGGGAAAGACACGCGGGAAAGAGTCGCCAAGCCGGGATTCGAACTCATGACCAGCCGCACGAGGACTGTAGCCTCTGTATATGGCCACCTGCCCTAACCACTGCGCCACTGGGGCGGCCAAAATCTCAACAGATTTCTATTCTAGCCGTAATAAAGGTAAAAAAAAAAAAAAAAAAACTTTTCATGTTGATTTATTCCAGTAGTTGTACCTATAATATTGTAATACTTATTGTTAAGCTACTTTCAAATGGTACAACAAGAGGGCCAACTAATTTGCTATAGTGTTATGTTTATGAAGTATAATTTGATTTATTATTCAACCAGAATGGGCTTACAATTTTGATACACACAGATGGAGACCTTTTAGTTTCATAGTAAAAAGAAAAATGTTTTTTTTGGATTTCTTTTTCAAATGATCAATGAATCAGTTGTACAGCTGGGACACCCATGTCGAGCGAGATGTCGAAACTCTTTTGACTCCTACATTCTTCATACTTCAGGAACAAAACAATATATAGGGTTAACGCAACTCCCAAACTGATATAAACATCATGTGGAAAATGTACACAGACACAAACACAAACATCTCCACACCATATGTGTCAAGTTTGAACACCAAAGAGACATACTGTGATCATTCCATATTAAGACAAACATCCAGACACGCACATGACCAAATGGGCTGAAGCTGAATTATTTGATATCACGCTCTACAAATCTGGAAACAATACAGCAAGTGCGTAATCAAGTTCAAATGTGAAGCGTTAATGCTTGTCCACTGGCCCACACAGAAACGCATGCACAGAAAGAAATACACACATTATACATGTGTGTGTGTGTGTGAGAGAGGAGGAATACAGTATTGGTGTATAAACATTTCAGCTCTACTGAGGTGAAGAACATTGGGCATTGTGAGACAATGAGAACATATGCACACATGTACACACAGGCAGGGTAACTTGACTCCTGTGGAGCGATGCTGGTATGAGAGTTGAGAAGCATGAGCAGTGAGGTCAGTGTGTGCGAGTGTGTATGTGTGTTGTAAAGTTGAAGCCATCTGATAACAGGCCTCATCAATCATGTCTGAAGAGCAAATGGTCACTCGGCAGCAGAAGCCAAAACTACAGGCAGTACAGGACCAGTATTGGAAATTAACTTATCAGCCAATGTGGCTGTTGTACTTTAAATTCTCCTAGGAACGCATATTGTTTTTTTCAGCCAACATCTGAAAAAAAAAAAACAACCCAAACACCCACACCCATGAAGACATACGCACACACTCTCCGACTCCCTATCAGTTCAAAATCCATCTTTCGAGCAAGAATGTGAATCATATTCCGACAATGTTATTGCTTCCTTCCCTCCATGAAATCTCTCTTTATATACCCACAAATTCACATAAAATTGTCAGTTTTAAAAAACAAAGTCAATTAGGCTACTACAGTTAAGGCAAACATAGGTTTTTTTAAATTTTCCCATGCCTATGTTTGCATTTCACAGTGAAAATCAGATCTAAGGTGCATTATTGCCACATACTATGTTGGAGTTCAAAAACACTGTGCAGGCCATGGGTCTCACATCATAAACCATATCTTGGTATGTGTATACAGAATTGTTTTTTTTACTATCGTGACACTGATCATAACTCTTACCCATCAGACTGCAGCAGGGATAAAGACAGAGGGGTACAGGGAGAAATGAAAGTTCCCATGCTCACTGGATTATTTTTATGCCACTAGTTATTCAGTGTTAAGTAGCTTTATTTGGTTTCTATAAAATAAAATAAAATCTGTAGCTCACAGGTACACAGTGAAAGGAATGTAAGAGCTGTAAGTACAATCAGACTATGCTAAGCAGCACTGTCTTATTTTGTACACTGTGTAAAAATAGTGATACAATTCTAAAAAGGTAGGCCAACTGATGAGTGCCTGGACTTTATCACAAAATCTTTTTTTTATTATTATTATTACTGTTTACTTGCAAATTTGTTGGGACCACCGCTTGTATTCACATGGTACTTTTGCTGCATTTGGCCAGTTTGTTACTACACAATTGGTTGAAACTTTGGTCATGAACTACCAGAATTTGTGATATTAAGATCAATTTTATTTTCTGTTTACATATTGCTTTAGAGCCAACTAAGCAGCTATCCTAACAGCCCTGTCATCAGTGTTTCCTTTGGGGGAAATGTTGATCTCTTGTTCTGACTTTCAGTAGTTCAGAAGGCATTACATTTGTTTCACCTGTTTTAAAGCATTGAAGGTTTTATGAAGAAAAAAAACAAACAAAAGAACAACTGTCAGTTGTTAGATAGATGACTGATTTTGTGTGACACTAACTGTACTTTTTGACCAAGACTATTTACCTCCCAGCTTGAAAATTGTTCTCCAAATGCTCTGGCAGACACAGTGACGGATGGCAGTGACAATAATGTGACTTTGCGTGTGTTAAAGTGGCTTTAAATTTGGAGGACGGAAGGTAGCGGGGGTTGATTCCCATGCTCCCATCAGCAACCAACTCCAGACTCCATCCCTGCTGGCTTTTGTTGTTGCAGGCTGTATGCAGTTAAAAAAAGAGCTAAAAAAAGGAAGAAAACAGAAAGAGAAGGAAAGAGAGAAAGAGTAAGAGTCCCTGGAGAATTGGGGGGTCTGTAGCTAACACTGTTAATAGCAGGCAGGGGTCAGCAGTGCTACTAAACAGTCTGTACGACTGCCAGGGTGGCTGTGAAAACAGCACCTGCTGGTAGCGACACTTGACAAAGGCAGCTGGGTCAACAGCCACTGTGGGAATTTATCAACTTTGGAAGGGGTGGTGTATGTGTGAGAGCACGGGAGTGAGAGAAGGCAGCAGTGCTCTCACATGAGTAAGATACGACAGAGAACGATAATGAGAACGACTTAAATCAAATGGTGGCATTAAAACCAAAATAAAGTAAAAGTGAGTATAAAGTACCAAAATGACTGCACAGTTGATAAGATAAATAATAGTGAAGATAATTCCAGATTAAGAGACTAATTCTGTTCTGCAAACTTCTTCTTTTCCTCTTACACCAGCTAAAGACATCCATTCAAGTCTCCTATGTTAGAGAAGTGGGGATGCTCCTCCTCAAATGTCCTCCTAATCTCTGATTATTTTGTTTGTTAGCGTGCATGTGCATTCAACTTATCTTGCAAGGTCTGTTTGATTGACATGAGGTATATGTGAGAAAAGTGCTGTGGAGTGGTGTACATTGTGCACCTTAACAATGGCTTAATCAAATGGCGCAGTGTGGTCTCCTTTTCTGTTTTGTCATCTGACTCTATTGTTTGAGGGCTCCTTTTGTAGCTTTATTCCTTATTTTAATTGTGCAAGAAATTTACTGTGCATTGTAGGAGCCAGGGCTATTCAGTGGGACTGGCAAGCAGCTTTGTCAAGGGGAGGACCACAGCAGAGATGTAGGAAGATTTAGGTTGGATAGGAATATAAAGAAACAACTTTTCTCTGCAGTGTGCTGGGAGCTAGCGCAACACACGCTCACATAGGCCCACAGATATGAATGTGAGCACGTTACCACTGTCTACACAGTTCATATCCATACATGCAACATACAGACAAAAATATTCATAAGCGAGGACTTACAGTTCGCTTTCTTGCCATGGAAGTCACAAATCCAGTGATTTGTGACTTCCATGGCTAATGCATTTCATAAAGAAATGAAATCCTATTTTAAGTTAATTGTGTCATTTTAAGTTCTCTGCTTACTGTAATTTATTCTAAGCAGCCTGCAGCTGATAAAACCTGAACTTGTTATGTTATGTTATGTTATTCTCTGTGGAAACAAGTTGCATCAAAGTGCAATTTAGACCATCCATCTATCACCTATACCTGCTTATTCTTGTTCAGGTCACTGAGATCTGTGGGAGCCTATCTATCCCAGCTCTCTTTGGGCAGAAGGCAGGGGCACACCCTGGACAGGCTGCAAGTTTGCCACATTTTAGACCACTTGTCTAAAATTAAGTTTGTTTCTAGCACACCTATGTTGTTACTGTATTAATAATTATGGTATTAAATGGACACTTGGTGAAAAAACCTGCCACTGAGTCTGCATTTAATTTGCATAATATGGAATAGCTGTGAAAAATATACTATATTATACTAAGCCCTTGCTACAATGTTGAATTTCCCTTCTGGGATTAATAAAGTATTTTTCATTTCATTTCATTTCATTTATATGTGCTCAAGCAACATGTTACAAAGCTGCTGATGCCAAAGGCAATATGCACTGAGATTACTGCTGGGTGTCATCCATTAGTTGGCAGGAATTTACAGAGTACAGAGAAAATGAGATACAGTTTTTTTAAATCTTACTCAATTATTGGTAGGAAGGGATGGCTGAGATTTGTATGGAGAGTCCCCAAAAACAAAGATCCATCTGGTCCATGCTAATAAACAAGCACTGATATTAGTTCTACTCTTGAGTAAAAGAAGGCGAGAAGCAACTCAGAAAAGGAGGACGTGGACACATGAGACTTTCAGTTTCAGGGAACAGTTAGGGGAATATGGGCTTGTAAAGGAGGTCTACTTCTATGATTACCGGTTCAGTGTCAACTTTTGGCTCAGTCACCATCCTGGACTCAAGTCTTGTGTGCCTTCTGACTGTTGGTCGTGCAAGTATATGTGACAGCGTGGAGCTGTGGTTCAGTTAAATTGAACTCTTACTTAATCTCACTGGGGTGGGCTTACAGGGTTGTTGATCTCCACATTTCACTGTCCATACACTTTGCTCGCCACAACAAGAAAGAGTCTTTGTGCAACGCAATTCTCTGAAACAGTGAAGGGTTTCAGAGAGCGGTGGTCCACAACACAGACATGACAGCACCATGACAGCTTCTGTCCCTTCACTGACTACCTTTGAGATTTTACATTTTATTTTAATCATCTTAATGCTCACCTTCAAAGCTTTAATTGGTCTTACATATAATACAATTTGGACTTAATGACCCACTCTGTATCTTCCTGACCATCTTCCTGGGCTCCAATTACAGAACCCTAATGATTTTTCTCAGACCATTATTGAACACTGGCCACAGTCATTTAATATAATAGCAATCGTTGACATAGTGGTGTATTATAAACTCAATAAAAACATAACCCAAGGTCATATTTACATTAAAAACATCACAACACATTTTCAACACAGAGCAGCTGCCTTGAAACTGAAATCAGTGCTAAATTAACTACCGTATTTGAAACAAAACACTCAAATGCTCTGATTTTAAAATTGACCACAGTTCAAAAAACAAAAAGAAAAGACCTTCTCTTATGTTTGGTTGTTGTTTAATGATATGTATTTCATGATCAGCTGGTGTTTTTCCATCATGCCAACCACCAAGTAGGAGGTGTTCTTTGAACAGTGAGATTAGTTTTCATTGGGGTACGTCAAGTTGATGGTATTACAGGACAACTAATTTTTAGCAAAACATCAACAGAACTTCTCTTCCAAAATGTTAAACTTTAAACTTGGCACTGCACAGTGAAAAAGAACAATGTATCAGTCAGCAACCAACTGATAATGTTCTCGATCCAGTATGTGACAATTTTATCTACCGTTAGATTTACAAAAAAGGCAGCTCCAAGTACTGTTGTACCATTTTTAAAACCTGGCATGCAGTTTAGTTTTGAACTTACTTTTATTTCAGACCAACTGCAAGAATGAACAGTGACAATGTAGGTACATTGAACTTTTCACTTCTGAGACACTGAACACGGTAGACAACATGTAAATAACAGCTGGTCAGTGCACCTCATGGAAGCTTTATGCAAGTTAAACTTTAGCAGTTTACTGTCTGGTTTCATGGAATATGCACATTATGCAGTACAAAGGAGCTTTTGTCATTTTAAGCTCAGAGGTCCCCCCATAGGCGAGGACATTTAAAATGCTTTTACAACACTGTTCAAGATTTACCGTTGTTAAATCATTTACTCAGTCACCATCTCATTTTCTCTCCACCATCAGTGTCTTAGTTGCTTCTGCTATGATGAACTAGCTCCATCTTTATTGATGTAAGACACAGTGGTAGAGATGACCAAGATGGGCATCCAATGTTTTATGTGGTTTCTGTCAATAGTAGGGATAGGAGACCACGAGAGCTAGACAAAAATCATCAAATATTCCTTCAAATGAAGCTGGAATTGATATTCTAATATAAAAAAGTTCATTTGTAACACTTTAAACAACTATAACAGAACACTTATAATTCAAGCAAAGAAGTAAGCTCGAAGAAGATGAGTAATTTTTATTAAAAAAATATACCAGAAAAAAAAATATTGAAAATATATATACACTTGAGGCAAACGATTATGGAGGGTAAAACCAGAAGGCTGGTTTAAAAATTAATTTAAACAGATTACAAAATGAAAGTAATTTGAAATTCATCATGATTAACTACAAGACTCGTGGAATGAATTACGATTAAAAATATGAATCACTACAACACTATTCAAAATATTTCCATTCCACTGCTCTACCACAAACAAGACCCCTCCTGCATTCTTTCTTGTTCTCAAATATACCCTCATTCACACCACACACATCCAGCATGTTTCAAAATGCATGGTGGCCTATTTATTATTGAAGGGGTACTCCAACTGACAAACAAATACCTAGAAATGAAGTCATCTGGCCAGGACATGTTTACACAAACACTGCTGAGCGATTTTATGGCTGATGTTTCCTTGTAAGCCTTTACCACTCTCCCTAACAGTTTTTTCTCCCTCTCCCCCTCTGTGTTCCCAAACACACAGCTGATCAAAACACAGCACTAAATGCTATACTGGACCACAATTACCACTATACTCTTAAACAAACCTCTTTCTGAACAAGCTTTAGGTTCCAGATGTCTTTGCAGTGTGAAAGAAAAAAAAAGGCAGGACCACCAGACTTGATAACATTCTGAGGTCAGACACGTTAGCTATGCCATTTACTCCCCCCGTCACCCCTCTCCATCCTCCCAGTAACAAGATCCTAATAACGAAGCTAGTATATTAGGAGTCAGGGCTCCAGCACCACAGGGTCCACACAGACTAAACACGTCCAGTTGATGGTGGAAAGAATTATTCTGTGGGAGAAATGCGTCCAGCAGCCATGCCAGAAAACATAAATACAAAGCAAGCCACCAGGGCCTCTTTGAAACATCTGTGGTGTAATTAATTGTGCTAATGCTTGGGTGGCACTGTCGTCACCCAGGAATAATCAACTGTGGATATGTTTCTATTACGAATCTGAGGTATGCAAATTTTCTTTCTGTGAGTTTGCTACTCTTATATGATCTGTGCCATTCAATCACGTTTGCTTGTGTATCCAGTTTATAGATTATAGATTCATTATCAGGGTGATTACTAATACTAGAATGCACATGGTGAGGACTATAACCTAGTGATAAGCTCACACCCTTGAATTTAGAAAGCTGCTCATTCAGGTTCCCTCCATGTTTTATTTGTTCAAAATCAGCTATTTGATTAGAATAGATTCTAAAGATTAAAATATTAGATTTTAAGGTACATAATAAAGTAGGTGTGTGTGTGTGTGTGTGTGTGTGTGTGTGTGTGTGTGTTGAAGCCTTGTTGAACTTCGACACATGATGACTAATAAAATTTTATTATTATTATAACCCTTTATTTAAACTCGGAGATACATTGAGGTAGAGACCTCATTTACAATTAAATTGTCCCCCACATAATATGGCTGGACTGTTGTTTAGGCTAATTGGTAAAACTAAGCCTCTGCTTCATGTACATTAACTATAATGTAATTTGATTTATAGAAATAATTATAGGAAATATTCAGTCTAATAAATAAATCAATTTAATCAATGTGTGTGTGGCAGTGAGAGAAAGCTGCTTGCATTGTAAAGGCACCTTGAGTGGTCCCTGAACCAAAAAGGCTTGATATAAACACATTGTTGTTGTTGACTTGCCCATATATGGTCAATCAACATATTAGCTACAATGGTCCACAAAAGGTTAACACTGTGTTTTACTTATATAAACTATAGTAATTCCTACTATCAAGTTTTCAGAAAAATAACCAGAAAGCCATTCTGACAAAAATGTACATAAACAGCGAAGCTGACTGATGCAAACAGGACTTATATACTTTTCTTTAACAATTTTGAACAGCTCCCCATGCTCACAGGACTGTTTTTAATGCAGACTGTTTTATGTTCTTAACAATTCTTGAAATTGTTATCCTTAATTTTTTGCTTAACATTTCTTTTGGCTAAGGCAGGTGGTCGTGTGACATCTTGTTGAAGCATAAATATTCACAGCAATATTTGTAAGTAATAATGGCTTTGTTGGGAAAATTAAGGAAGAAAGATGTCTCTGCCATTTTACAGAATTCTTCAGCTGTAGAAAAGAATGCTAGATCTTGAATGATAGACTACAGAATCAAAACAGCTTTGAGTGTGGCGTGGAAGGCTAATTTGCCACTCTATAACAGTGGGTTCCAGGAAATTGCTTGCTTATCTAACCTGGTTACAAAGATCACAAGTTAGACAAGTGTTTCTTGATTGTACCTTCTGGGGTCTACCAGCTTGTAGAGTTTCCCGCTGTGTGACTGTGCCATGCTTTTAGTGCTTGCCAGTATGTAGACTTCACCTGCAAAAAGAGATCAGAGAAATTGGCCGTCAGTGTGATTTGCATTAAGTACTTTTATTTCGAACGTGCCTGTGTGACACAACAATCAGTTAAAAAAAAAAAAGAGAGACAGCTCATGACAAGACAAGCAGAGAAGCTGATGAAAGGAGAGTGCTTGAGGGGATGAAGGAAATAAGTCTACCTAAGGCTTCAATAATGCTGCACTTGCCAAAAGACTTTAAGAAAGAGTTTAATGGGACAACTGGATACCCATGACTGGGAAACAGGCGGATAATTTAATGAGGAACAATCCTGCAAGAAAATTCCATAAGGGGACAAATTGTAAACATGTGTCTGTGGGGCCCCTTCTTTGGGACATACAGTTCTTGCACTGCTTGCAAATCGTGATCAAATGCAGGAATCTTTAAGTACCTCATCAACTAATAACTCCAAGACCTGGCAATAACTGTGATCAAACATTTCTAATAGATGTGTGAGTGATTCACGTCATCTGTTCATTTTAATCAGGAACAGCAGCGCTGACAGTTAATAATTCTGCAAGTGTCTGGTGGAGGTCCAACTGGTAAAAATGTCCTGAATCATATTAATCAGTTTACCACAGCATACCCTGTATGCCTTATGTTAATCCTGCTGCCCACCCAGATAAAAAGGATTCCAGTCTTTCTTGCCATGCAAAAGTGCCATTTAATACAAATATTAGCATCTTTGGAGGATCACTATGATCTAATGGAAAGGACAATTAACCCAGGAAGAAGTATGCCCTATAAAATAATATCCTGGGAAGATATGACAGAAATAACTATGGCATTATTTTTAAGGTAGGCTTAAAATGTATAGGATGATTTTCATGCAACAAAATGACACCACTGATTTTTTTCCCCCATAGTTTGGCATGCATCATTTGAATTTTACAAGACTTTAATGGTTCATATTGTAAAGCATCCAATAGTGTCAGAAAATATGTGAACAGAAGAGGGGAAACACATTAAGAGCTTAATTTGAACATCTGAGAAAATGTAATGTGAAGGTTTCCTCTACCCTATACTACTCACCCAGTTCATCCTCTCCAAAACCCAAGATGTGTCCCACAAGAACTGAGCCACATGAGCTCGCTGAGCCCAGACACAGAGCTTTTTCCTGCCACTGTTCACCACTTGCTGATGTTGAAAATGTAGACTTCTGAAGGATCCGCAGGTTACTAAGAAAAAAAAGCACATACAGACACACGCACACACACACATACACAGGGTAGGCCATTAATATCATAGTTAGATCTTACTGTATAGAAAGTTTCACACAAGACAGCAACATTTTTAACACTTGGAAATTGCTGTAGCAGTACCACCCAAGTTCCACCTGATATCTGGAAACAAGGACAACTTTTACTTCTCATAATATGGTTCAATGACCCATCTTCCTTTTCCACCCCATGGGCCACATGGTGTTATTTAAGACCTCAGCTTTTAGTTTCAAAATAAACATAATCCTGGAGCCTTTATTCAACCACAACAATATGCTCCCAAAATATAATGAGACACAGAATTTACCGACCACACATTGTTTCAAACACTGTACCAACTCCTGATAGTGCGCCTCCACACTATTTATTTCCTGTGCTTACTCAAACGTCAGTGTTTGACATCAGCAAAGTAGGATGAATTACAAACCAAGGAAAAGTGTGAACAGCACAGGGCAGGATGTCTAATCTCCATTTACACTCAATGGGCTGTGCTGTAGTGGTGACAGTAATACAAAACTTATTTTCCTCCACGTGGTTAGAACTTTCTGTTTACAATGGCACATGTCCATGCAAGGAACAGATTTTTCACTATGAGAAGATAAGGAAGAGTCCTGCTGATCTCAGTAAGTTATAAATCAACAATGAATCACGCCAAGAGGATGAAACTGCTAAAAACAAGAAACATTTAATTGATTACTTTTTTTGTTTAAACTTACCCATTCTTATCACCAAACACATAACTTCCATTTAGTCTTCTAGACTGGCAGCCCCTGTAGATGAACCCCCCTACAGGTGGTGCCCCACCATTGGACTGCAGGTCATAGATGGAGGGTTCATTTTCTATGAGGGACAATGAACTTCTCCTCCTATCTCTAAGGCAGAACACAGGACCCCCGAGTCAAATGCCTTCTGCACATGTGGACTGGTTGGGCAAACTCCCATGATCCCCCCAGGACCCTAGTGAGGATTTAGAGCCATAGAGTATGTGTATAGCGTCTATGAAAATGCGGGTTGTAGCCCACAGCACTAACGTCACCACTCATGTTTACGTCTGAACATACAGAGAAGGTTTGACATGATGTCCTGCAGACAGAGGACGTGAACGTGTCTTCTCTGCAGGTGGGGGAACACGCCGATGGACGAGGCAGTGCACTTTGGCCACCACGACGTGGTGACCATCCTCCGCGACTACCACAACCAGTACAGCCCTCCGGACAGCGACGCCACCAAGCAGAGCGCAGAGAACCTGGACGGGATGCTGTGAGGCGGCCGGAGGCTGCGGGACAGGATGCTGTGAAGTCAGACAGGACGGGTTCACCTGAGCCTCGCTCTCAGAAAACATCTAGTTCAGCCGGAGATCCTGCAGACGCAGCACCACACAAGAAGAACCTCCTAAACCACCTTAGATGGACAACAGTCCCCCTAAACCCTCAGCAGCCATCAGTCCTCCAGTCCTCCATAGATGTCGTTGTTGTATATCAGATCCAGTATAGAAGTGTTTTTATTCTCCTCCTCCTGGATGCTGACGTCGGATGAATCCTGACGTTTGACTGCAGCTTCAAGACGAATGGACCCGGCGATGTTCAGAGTAGTTTTATTGTGGAGAGGTGACACAGGAAGCAGCTGTGGAGCCTCCTCTTCCTGTGTGATATTTATTCATGTGGAGTGTGTGTGTTCCCGAGGATCTCTGGAAACCCTGCAGGTGTTTCGTTGTAGGTCGGAGGGGGTTTCAGGTAGATGTGAAGGTATTTCACTGTAAATCTGATATAATCACTTCCTGTAAAACTGGACTTTAATTTTCTCTCTGCTGTCGTATGATTGTGATGGAGTATTTTTGTAAAGTGAATGTGCGTTGAGTCGTCTCATGAGCGCTGAAGGAGCTTGTACATATCAGACGCGACACTGCCAGACTGTATCGACCCACCAAAAACTAGATGTTTCTGCTCTCACTTTTGTTTAGATTAAATTGAAATGTGTTCAACACGGACAAAGTGACTGAGCTGCACTCAACAGGGGAAAAATCTGAACTCTTTAACGGATTTTAACCAGACCTCTCACTCTGCAGACCTTCATTCTACATCCAAACAGGACAATCTGTCCTCTCTCACCATGGAACTAAAGTTTCCTCATTCAAAGCCTCCACATGGCTGAAAGTTGTCCAGTGGGCCCAAAGTGTCCAAGACAAAACCAGAGCAGGACTTTTTCTTTCTTTTTTTTTTTACTCAACTCCAGTCACAACTCACTGCAGGACAGAAGAGCTTGAACAACTACTGACTGATTCATCTGCAGTCAGAGACGTCTGCAGTCAGAAACGTCTGCAGTCAGAGACGTCTGCAGTCGGAAACGTCTGCAGTCAGAGACGTCTGCAGTCAGAGACGTCTGCAGTCGGAAAACATCTGCAGTCAGAGACGTCTGCAGTCAGAGACGTCTGCAGTCGGAAACGTCTGCAGTCAGAGACGTCTGCAGTCAGAAACATCTGCAGTCAGACGTGCAGTTTGCAGTCAGAGAGTCAGAGATCTGCAGTCAGAGACGTCTGCAGTCAGAGACGTCTGCAGTCAGAGACGTCTGCAGTCGGAAACGTCTGCAGTCAGAGACGTCTGCAATCAGTCAGAGACATCTGCAGTCAGACGTCTGCAGTCAGAAACCTCTGTAGTCAGAGACGTCTGCAGTCAGAGACGTCTGCCATCAGAAACGTCTGCAGTCAGAAAGTCTGCAGTCAGAAACGTCTGCAATCAGTCAGAGACGTCAGAGACGTCTGCCAGTCAGAGACGTCTGCAGTCAGAGACGTCTGCGTCGTCAGTCAGAGACGTCTACAGTCAGAGACGTCTACAGTCAGAGACGTCTGCAGTCAGAGACGTCTGCCGTCAGAGACGTCTGCCGTCAGAGAGAGTCTGCCGTCAGAGACGTCTGCCGTCA